>JAVANC010000028.1:8020025-8620025 GCA_033319125.1 Parnassius glacialis | reverse complement strand
ATAATATGGTACAGGAATACCTAAGTGAGTTTTTCAAAATTGCATTAATATAAAGAGTGTACTTCCGAGTGTGCATTAGAAAAGGTCGGGGAAAAAGTTTCTTCGTATTTTATATACAAATTCAAGACATTATTTGCAAAGTTTAATTACATTTAATTGTAATAAATATGTCCCTTTTTGTTCGATAACTTGTTGCCACCTTGTAGGTAGTGACATGATCCCGTTGCTGTAGAAATCTTAGAATTTTTTATTCAAAAAAAAATGCGACAAGTAGTTTTGACAGTCTTCCCTTGATGTTTACCTAATACTACCCAAAGAATTCTGAAGAGACCGAAGCAGGTGAAAATCTGAGGGTGCAAGATCAGAAGTGAGGACTATATGGTGGATAAATTAACACTTCCCAACCAAGCTCTCTCAATTTTTGCTGAGTGGCCAATGATGTGTGTGGTCTGGCGATATCATGATGAAACACCACTCCTTTTCTGTTGATCAATTCCGGCCGTCTTTTTTTTTTCAATTTATTTCTTGAGTCTCATTAGTTGTTGGCAGTACAGATCCGAATCGATGGTTTTTCCTGGCGGTAAAAGCTCATAATAAACGACGTCTTTCCAATCCCACCATACACAAAGCATCACCTTATTAAGTGGCGAAGCTTGTGAAGACACTTATTGATTTCACGATGTATGTCCGTCTGTCCGTCTGTCCATCTGTCCCACGATTAACTCGAGAACGTTTTCGAATTTTCAAATTCTGTTTTCAGCAATCGATTACTGATCACCCAGGCATCTGAACCTCCTATTTTGAAACTGATTGCTCAACGGCAACCGTTAGAAACCGCTACAAAGCTGATTGCTTCGCCACTTTGCTATGCTGTTAGCTTGCTAGGTTTATTTCGTGTTAATCCGGGTTTCGCTACAGTCTGTGGAGCTTGAATACCCTTTGACCATGATATTTTTCGCACGTTCTTGTCGTAAGTGATCCTCTTTTCATCACCAGTGATCAATCTTTTCAAAAATGCTTCGGTTTCATTACGCTTCAATATAGAATCGCAAATGAGTACATGATTCATCAGGTTTTCTTTAGTGAGCTCGTGTGGTATCCAAATATCGAGCTTTTTTGCATAGCCATACTTTTACAAATAGGTCAAAACTGTTTTGTGGCCCATCCTAAATTTCTCGGCTATGTCGTAACTGCTAATATGCCAATCTTGCTCCACTTTTTCAAAAATGACATCGATTTTATCCGTATAAGGGCAACCAGAGCGAGCTCCATCTTTGACATCGAAATTCCCGGACTTAAAACGCTTGAACCAACTTTGTGCTACACTTACTGACACTGACAACATAAACGTCACAAATAGTTTTCGCGGCTTGAACCGCGTATTTCCCTTAGTACTCATGGGTGACAACGCGTCTGCATTTTGATTAGTTATCGAGGATAGATACAGATGTCTATGGGCCAAAGCAACCACTTACCACCAGGTGGACTGAGTGCTCGTTTGTCACCCTTATCCTATAAAAAAATTACGACGTAATGCTTTGTTGAAACAAATTTATTTGTATACGTAATATAAACGAGTGCAGGAATGTTATTGGTATATACGCGTTGTTTGTAATATTTTATTTAATTAGTTGTTATATCATTGTTATAATTTTATTTAAATATAAATGACAATATCAAAAGTATTTAATTATGTCGATTGTTTCACTAACCTCTTTTGTACGTACGCCTATTATAGAGGTCGTTTGAGAGCACAACGGTATTTGTAAGCACAGTTGTGTGTGTGTTGTATATTACCTATATTATAAAAAATATCTACATATGCTTGTACTTATAAATATCTACATACGCTTGTGCTTGTACTTGAATCAAATGACATAGTTTGTCCAAGCGACAATAATTATATTGACATTGAAGATATTAACGTTAAAAAATTAATTAGTAAATTTATTTAATAATTAGCTATGCCTACGACTTCGTTAGCATGTAAACTTTTTTTCCAATTATTATATCTTTAAAACCGAGTATATATTATGATATATTTATTATAATCAGGCAGATTATTTTATGCGTACCTGAACGTTACCTTCGTGAAAAAGGTTAAAATAGATCAAATTACTTATACTTTTAATTTTGGATGGCTTGCTGGTAAGGATTAGCCATTTGATGATAATATCCACATTTTAAGAAAACGTAATCCATTTATCCGATCCATTTATGGTTTATGATTGTAAACAAGGACATTTACTAAACTACTATTATTAAATACTTTGCTTATCAATTATAATAAGGACTATTAATAAATACAGAACAAGGAGTCAGAAGGGGGGGGGGGGGGGGATATTAAAATTCAATTTATGTATTTAATGATCCGGAATTAATTCAGTTCCTTCTCCTTCCAAACGATTATTTCATACAGAGACAGAGAAACAAAGGGTTGTGTAAGAACTTCGAAAGTTAAAAAAGTGAAAAAAAATAAATATTTATTTAACAAATTACCTCTTCATAAACAACGTTCGTCTTATAGTTTTGTGGTGCTAAAATAAACAAATTAGAGGCATCGCTGATATACGACCTTGCCACATAGAGCTGCTGCTGAAAAGCAGCTGTTCGTAAGGCTTGTTTACCGTCATTGCAAAGCAAATACTCGTCGGCAGTTAGATCTGTTTAAAACAAAACGGAAAGTTATTCGGAATAATCGGTATTTGTGGAATAAAAACTTATTCACCCGCATCGCAACCAGTAAGCATCTCTGCCTCAATCACATCTCTGAAGAGCAACTACTTAGAGCCGAGTACCATTGCATAATTTTGGTGGACTTAAATTTCTTAAAGAATCTTAAGTTTTATTTCATGTGTAGGGAGCACAAATCCTGTTAATACATTCAAAAACTCTACAGAATGAAATGTTACTTCTTCATGCTCAACTACTCTATTTATTGACGTATAGATTTCATCATTTTCCCCTTCAATACGTTCTAAAATGGTCATGTTGATTACATATTTATATATAATATTAAAAACTATAATAATAATAATAATAAAACTAAAACTAGAAACTTAATTATCATATAGTCCTACTCCCCGTGGTATCGTGCCAAGAACGCTGGCTGCGTTTCCCCGCTGAATGGCCATACTTAGCCTTTGAGCGAGAAAAGAACCAGCCCTCTTATCACCAGCAGCAATGACCAGCCGCGGATGGAGTTCCTTTAGGAACTTAACCGCACGTGGACCCCACGAACCGATAGTCTCCACAGCAAATGGCACAAATATGTAGTCATCTCTCAGAGACTCTTACTTGCGCCACTTACTCAGTTCAGTAGCCCTGAGATGAGAGGCCGCCAGAGTGTCTACGCAAGTAGCATCCCACACTAGAGCTTCAACTCTCTCCGAAGGGACCAATGTCATACCGTCGGGTCTCCTGCCATCATATCTAAATATTCCACAAGGGTCTAAACCGAGGGAACATTTATAGAGACAAGAGCCCTTCGGATGACATCGTTGAAAGAACCGTGTCGTGAAAACCTCCTAGCGCTCTTCTTACATGAAACTCCGTGGAGTCCAAACTTGTCGACGCTGCTACCACATGGGCACTGATAGGGTTGACAAATCGCCGTTCCTAGTCGGATTCCTACGGCAATGCGCAAGCTTTCCTCATCAAGTAATGTTCCGAGATTACTTGATGGTAAAGCGTGTAACCAGTGACTTGAGTCCTTAGTCGAAGCAGCTAGAAGGCGTGCCTTATCTTGGTCAATATGGAAATTATGAAACAAATCTTTCTGCACGCCCTGTACCAACGGAATATCCCACTGTTTTTGTTGGTTAACTTCCAGTGGAACATTTTCACCAGGACAGAGCGTTTGCCATTTCTGCCCTGCTTCCGTAGCAAAGCATAGGTCTACTTTATTATTTAAAATTATGTTACACAAGTCACTGACACTATGCACGGAAGCAAGGAAAGCAGGCAATGCAACGCTAGAAAGATTTCTCACACCAATGCCACCAAATTTTATAGGTAAAGTAGCTTGAGACCAGGCTGTTGTATTTAAAGTTAAATTTAGAATTTTTTCTATAGCTATTTTAAGATTATTATCAATATCTTGTAAAATATCCGAACATTTCCAGACTGGACTCGAGCGGAGTAAGTATGTAAATCTAGGTACAAGAATACTATATTTTAAAATAGTAAGAGCTGTGTGGAGGTTTAATTTGTACAATTTATCAACGTGGTTTAAAAACTGATATTTTTTTTTTAACACAGGTTTAATACTATCGAAAAACAACGGGGCACATATATGACTGAAATTTTGAATTAAAGTATCTCTATGAGAAGTAGATAAATTATTGGAAAAAATATTTCACATTTATTGCTATTTGGTTCAAGACCAATATTTTTGAAATTTCAAAAAATATGAGTAAGATCACTGACGACGTCATCTGCTCTACCTCCCAGTGTACCGTCGTCTAGGTACCAGACATTCAGCTTGGATTTCAAATTTGAAATCATCATCATCATCATCATTTCAGCCCTTCACAAGTCCACTGCTGAACATAGACCTCCCCCAAAGAATGCCACAAAGCACGGTCCTGAGCCACCTGCATCCATCGACTTCCTGCATGTCTTACCAGGTCGTCACTCCATCTCGTGGGGGGATGCCCTACACTTCGCCTACCGGTACGAGGCTGCCACTCGAGAACCTTTCTTCCCCATCGGTTGTCGGTTCTTCGAGCTATATGGCCGGCCCACTGCCACTTCAGCTTACTAATCCGTTGGGCTATGTCGGTTACTCTGGTTCTACTGCGGATATCCTTATTCCTAAGTCTATCACGCAGAGAAACTCCGAGCATAGCCCTCTCCATAGCTCGCTGAGCGACCTTGAGCTTCCTAGTCGGACTATTTGTCCCAGGTAAACATACTCGTCAACAACTTCGAGCTTAGTGCTCCCAACAACTACCGGCATAGGTGTGACATGGACATTAAACATAATCTTTGTTTTATTCATGTTCATCTTAAGACCTATCCGTTGGGAGACACTATTGAGGTCATTGAGCATAGTGCTTAGGTCCTCCAGCGATTCTGCCATAAGGAATATATCGTCGGCAAATCGAAGGTGAGTGATGTACTCGCCATTGATGTCAATACCTTATCCTTTCCAGTCCAGAAGCTTGAAAACGTCTTCCAATGCAGCGGTGAAGAGTTTCGGGGATATAACATCACCCTGTCTTACACCTCTCTGCAATTGGATAGATTTCGTACTCTGGTTCTGTACTCGGATAGCTATCGTAACTCTACTGTACAAACACTTCAGCACTTCGATATACCGACAGTCAACTTGGCACCGCTGAAGGGACTGCAGCACTGTTCTGTACAATTTGCCGTAGGGTATGTATGTGGTCTATGGTGCTAAAGCCCTTTCAGAAACCGGCTTGTTCGGGAGGCTGGAAGTCGTCAAATCTGCGCGCGAGACGATTCGTAATGACTCTCGAAAACAGCACGTAGACGCGGCTCAGAAGGGAAATCGGTCTGTAGTTATTCAAGAGAGCGTTGTCACCTTTCTTGAAGAACAAGACCACCGCACTTCTGTTCCACGCCTCCGGTGTAATGCCACCATGGAGGACGGAATTAAAGAGCTTCTGAAGGACTTCAAGTACCGATCTTCCACCCGCTTTCAGAAGCTCCGCTGTAATTCCATCCTCGCCTGGGCTCTTGCCGTTTTTAAGGTGCTGGAGAGCCATTCTAATCTCGCTCAGACTGACGTCCGGGATATCTTCGGAATAGTGTCGGATAAGACTCGCTCTTGGATCGTTACTCACACTTGCGTGTGGCTCCAACGATGACGTGTACAGCTGCCCATAGAACCTCTCAATCTCACTCAAAATCTCAGGTGCCCCGGAAACGATGCTGCCACATTCGGTCTTCAGCTTTGACAGTTGGCTTTTTCTGGCAGACAGATCTCTGGCAAAGACTTTGGAGCCTTGGTTCCGCTCGATTGCTTCTTCAATGCTGTATTGAAGATGCGTAAGTCCCGCCGCATGCATTTGGAGATCTGTCTGTTCAGTTGCCTGTATGCTGTCAAATCTGTTGAAGAATGTAGCCTCATCTCCCGTCTAACAGCCATGAGATTAAGAGTGTGATCGGAGAGTTTTTGTGTTCTTCTGCGGCGGGTCTTGCAAAACTTAGCTCCGACCGCATGGACAGTTTCCACGAGCTTGTTGTTCATATCGTCCACTTCATTGCAGTCTTCTAGGCACTGAAAACGGTTTTGTAACTCGAGCTGAAAGGTTTCGGGACTTTGGATTAGAGCACGAGGGGGCGGAGCGTTGACTTCTTTAGACGAGACCTCTCCAACTTAACATTTAGGTTCAATGTGCCTCTAATCATTCGGTGATCGCTGCCGGTTTTCACCCTCGCGATCACTGAGACATCACTGAACAGTTGTCGTCTGGTCGTCATAATGAAGTCAATCTCATTTTTTGTCGAACCGTCGGGGCTCGACCAGGTCCACTTCCTGTGGGGCCGCTTCTTGAAGAAAGAGTTCATCATAAAGAATCCCTCTTTCTCCATGAAGTCGGCCAGCTGCTGGCCCCTTGGGTTCCGTTGCCCTATTCCAAATTTCCCTACTTTCAGCTCATCGTTCTCTCTTGTGCCTAGTTTTGCATTGAAGTCTCCCATTAACACCGTATATTGGGTTCTGGAGGAATGCATGGCTCTAGAGATATCCTCATACAATCACCACCTCAATACCTCCTCATCGGGGTGTGCCGAGGTTGGTGCGTAAACCTGTATGACCTTCAGCGAATATCGTTTCGTGATTCTGAGTATAAGGTACGCAACCCTCGTCGACACACTCCCGATCTTTAAATTTTAAATAATGGGTTGTATTCCCGAACTGAACAGTGTTGGACCCAGTGGGTCACACTGCTTAATACCGACAGCAGAATCGATAACATGGTTTTCGTAAAACAAGTTAGTATTTTGACTATATAACATTGCCAAACGTAATGATAAATTTCGGGGGTATTGTTAGCCACTTCTTTCAGCAAGGTTACCCTATCGATAGAGTTAAAAGCATTCCTTAGGCCAACCTTCACAAGAACATCTGCATCAGAGTTTATTAAAAATGTACGCACTGAATGTACCGCCGCCTGACAGCTACCTCTAGTGTCAAGCCTAGTTGAGTAGGCTGAAATTTGGTCTTAAGGTTAGAGATTATGTGCCTGCAAGCTAATTTTGAAGTTAAGCGTCGAAATGTGGAACCAACGGCATTAGGACTGATACCGTTATCCTTTTTTTTGAAGGCACATAATCTTGCTCCATATAAGAATGCAGTGAAATTTGGATTAAAATTACCAGAAAGCATAAAGTTACATAATTTTGTAATATCTTTAAGAAGTACTCCGCTGGTGTCACCGGCAGAAGCGCTTACAAGAACTTTAAGATGTTGAGGGGTAATTCCGTCAATGCCGCCAGCAGAGCCATTCGAAAATGACATAATTGCTTCTCAAGTGTCTTTTCTCAGAAATTTGTAAAGGTTGCATAGAAGTCTTGGGAGGCAGCGGTAAACCCTGAGAAGGTTTGACCGAAGGATGCTTTTGACGAAGACCTTCAAGAGTTTCAACATTACGAGGAGCCAGAATGTCATCTGAGAATAAAATACGGGATGCATTTTTTAAGTCGCCATCCATTACTTTTGACTCAACTACTTTTTTTAAATCAAATTTAGGACGTGGTCGAGATAAATGAGTATTAATTGGGTAATCTAAATTTTGAAAAGATGTCTCTTTTAGTACTTCGTAATTGATTTATTTATTGTTTTATCAAAATGAAAATGGGAATACGCGAAAGTAATTAATTTTGCCAACTATTTTCACTATTAGTGAAACAATTTTGAATAGTGCATGAAAATGCTTTAGCAAGCTGGATCCTCGCACCTCTAGGAATTCTTTTAACCACTGGTACATTACGATGATAATTATAAATTTGCTCCGAAAAAGGGGAAACATTTGTGTCATTGGGGGAATCGTTTATAGATTATATAGATTTATAGAGTTTTGAATTTCTACGGTAGGCTGTGAAGCCGAAATACTTTTATTATGGCATCGTTTAACATGTATATTTAATCCCCTTTTACCTTTAAACAGCCTACCGTCTGCACAATTTTGTCACTGTAGAAAATCCGGCTGTGAATGTAGCGGATCAGAGATATTCATTAAAAAATCTAAATAGATCTCTACAGCACTCAAAAGTCTTAGTTAGTAGTTAGTCTTTCTCTATTAAGTAGTTTCATATGAAATTGAAAAAAAAAATTAAAACTTGTTGATACTTAGAGCTATTACGAGGCATAAGTATAGCGCGCTCACGAAGGCAAGAGTTTCCTTGGTTTACTCTACCAGCCAGATCTTCATAAACAGATATAATAAGTTCCTCGATGTTAAGGACCGTTTTGCACAAATTATTAATTAAATCTATTCTACCATCAGTTTCAGGAAATCTACCTTCACCAATGCTCTCAATGTCCTCACTTCTTTGCACTCGCATGTTTGTGGTGAGATTTAACCTCGTAACATGGGGCTAGAGAGTTGAATTCTTTAAACATGCGCTAATTTCATCCCCTCTTGTCCTACGTGTAACTATTAGTATTGTCTACCGAAAATCTCCACAGAAGAGCATAGTGATTCCGCCCATAAGTTGATAGTTGTGTCGTATATCTTGCAGCGTTCTATTGACGGCCTCTACTGCTTTGCGATGCACCATTGAGCATTATCCCATAAATTTAAAGTGCACTCACGAAGTACTCGACCTTAGCCACTACGTGAAATATCGCAAACGGGGGTTTCAGCTACGTCTAATTGTTTGGGTATTTTGAACTTGGAATGTGCAGTTTTGCCTCCTGGAAGTAAAGTAACTGCAATTCCAGACGATGACACGGCCAATGCAATCTTTCCCTGGCTACGTATTTGCGCAAGGATAAGTTTCGTAAAAATATTTTTTACCAGGGGCATTAAAAAATCATTTCACTAGATGTGTTCAAAGCGCTGTTACATACACGATTGAAAATAATTCTTTGTTCAGGGGTCATGATCACTATACCTACTTGAAGAATTTGGGCTAGTTCTCCTGAGTCGTTATTGGATTTCGCTGCATTCCAACGCATTCCAACTGAGTCCTCACGGGTAACAACGCATCTGCATTTTGATTCGCAAACGAGGATAAATGTAGATGTCTATGGGTCACAGCAACCACTTATTACCAGGTGGACTGTGTGCTCGTTTGTCACCCTATTCTGAAAAAAAAATAAAAAAAAATACCTTAAACGATGCGGGATATCGCTAACAGATGCTTCAGAGAGGGTATTGTCCCAGTGCTGGTCGTCGTCCAATAGCCTTCGGGGACGACGAGCAGCTTGAAGGATATTGAGTGTTGTTGAAAATTTTCAAAGCTAAAAATTATGTTGGTCCTCGTACATTACGCAAAAGTAAACGTACGTAAAAACATTCTGAGATAGTGGGATGTTACGTGTACACTCTGCGGAGCACATGTTCTTTAAAAAGGTTGGAAAAACATTCAACAGGAATACCACGTCTACGGCGATTAAAAACCTTTGTTACTTATCGTATATATATAATACGCTGGATCTTCATCATAAAGCAAAGTTCTTGCGAAATCGTCATAATCGAAAGAACGCCAGTAAACTTGTTTGTCTAGAATTCTCTAGTTGTTCCACAATATTGTCAGGATGAAAATATACGCGTTGTCCGCCTTCCACGTGAACGTCTAAATGCATTACCGGAGGATTACGCTTGCTTATTGGAAAACTCAATATTTGCCATGATGACTCCGAAGAACTTATGTATTGCTCTGATTTGAATCTTGTAACTTCGTCAAATCTGTGGTTGCTTATTGTCAGTGTTGCTTGATCCGTCCCTTTATTAATATACTTAACACTTTCACTGTCCGGTTTCCAGAGACAATAGTAAGACAATAGCAGTGCCCTTTATGTAGTGCACGGGACAGCGAAAGGGTTAAAAATGTATTTAATTGATTCAACACTGTTACACATTTCTACGTTTATATGGGCTTACCCACCTGTTATCTACTTCTACATCTTGTCTAAACATTCTCAATTTTGTCGTGAATCCTCCATACTGTGGAACATGCCGCTGATTTTTCGGATAACCATCTTCACCAGTGTTTATTTCTCTTGAAAGGGGTCTTGGATATTTATTTGTACATTATTTAATACACCTCAAGCCCCGTGTATTATCTGTATTTTAAGAGTTTGGTGTAAAATAGGATCATTTGTAGGATTTGGTAACTCTGCACTTATTATATTATCAACGTCATTAGGACGATTTTTTTCTAATAACCACAGAAGAATGTGTGTGTGGGCAGCTCTCTCTTTAGTCATTCCACGTGGTTTGCACAGTCACTAATTCATCACTATAATTCATCACTACTTGATGACCATGAAAATGTTATTCAATACACCTTGTACCTCTAAGCATTTGCGACACCGGCTTATAATATCTGAACGCAAGCGTTGCATAACAGATATTTCGGACTTTATTTTTTCAAAGGATGCGACTATTCGCATACGCATTTCCACCTTCGTATTGCATGTTTTTTGGAATACAGACTGCTTAATCGTACCACGGAGATAAAAATCTAAAGGTGTGAGATTAGGTGATTGCGTCGGCCAGTAGATCGGTCCACCACGGCCAATCCATCTTTCACCGAATTCAGTATCAAAAAAAATTCTAACACAACGGGAGAAATGTGATTATGCACCATCGTGTTGTAACCACATACGACGAACGATGTCTGGATTTATTTTGAAAGAAAGAAACAGACTTTATTTGGCACATGCAGCACACTCAAGTGGATTACATAAAACACATAACATTTAAGTAGTCATACAAACAAACATAAAAAAAATAAAAAAATTATACATAGAAATCATGAAACAGGACACTTACTCCTTGTTTATGTAAAATTAAACTAAAAAAAAATCAAAAAAGCAAACAATAAAATTAAAGAAAACAATAATAATAATAAAGAACTAGAGAATAAGGAGTAATGCATAAGGTGTATTATAAAGATAATCCACCCGTTAATGCTGCTCTGCTCCAAAAAGGAAAGCCACTCAGGATATGTTGGAATGTATCAGAAGTACAGCACCCCAACCATGATTTTCAGTGGCACCCTTATATATTTAAAATAAAAATACACAAATAAGTATAAAAAATATATATACGTATATTATATATTCTTTATGTGCAGAGGGCAGTTCTGTTGTGTTAAACCAAATATAATAATAAAAATTTATTTCTTGTAATATTGTCATAATTCTTATAAGATATTCTTAATACTGTAAGAGGTTACATTGAAATTCACTCAGAAACGTAATTAAGTTTAAGTTACAAGCAAATACACAAACCAGCTGCAGTATACCGCTTCAATACATAATTTCAATAAATAATATATACATACTTAAACATACACACATATACATATACACACACATAAACAATAAACATATATATATATATATACATATATATATATATATATATATATATATATATATATACATATACATACATACACATATACACGATCATACATTATTTATAAAATTAGACACTATCAAAATATCCATCAAATACATACATATACATATCAAAATATTTTGTCAATTTCATTGCTTAGTTCTTCTCGCAAAAACGCCCGTAGTTTTCATCGCACATTGTGTAGTGAAGAAAATACGGACCAATAATTTTGTCACCTATAAATCCCTCCCACACCTTGATTTTCCATTGGTGTTGAAAGTGGTTTGGATTAGAAGAGTGCGGATTAGTCGTTGACCATACGTTTTCATTATGAGCCTTAAATACACCTGCTCTAACAAAACAGCACTCATCCGTGAAAAGTTCGCGGTTAAAAACTCAGGATCTCCTTCAAGCTCATAGAGTAACCATCTACAGTAATCCATTCCGGGCTCGGAGTCGTTGGGAAGACGACACTGAACTCTACGGTAATGATACGGATGCTGGCCATCATCTTTGAGGGCTCTCCAAATGCGCATATGGTTCACACCTAATTCACGTGCCTTTCCCAAAACTGTCGAGAATTTGCTCCTCGATGTCTTCGTTGTACATTCTCGGTGCTCCTGAATCTGTACGTTGTTGATCATACTGCCAGTATTGTACATACGAATGTGAAGTCGTCGGAACGTCATCGCTGACGGCAATTGTATATTTCGTAGAGTAGCAAAGCGCTCCTCGTTAAGTTTTCGTGCTTCTGCATAATTGCAGACACATTCCCGAGACACATCTCTATTACACATATTAAAATATTTCTCGTTCGAGTAAGACATCGCACACAAGTCACTCACGGCGGATACTTAATTTCACAATATACCTAGTCAGGTCATAAATTCTGTCACATGTTTAATATAAAATAATTGAAAGAAGTTTATTCATTATGTAACCATTTATACACCCAAATTAACTTAACAAAACATAGATTCTTATGACACTAAAGTTTATTCAAAACTAGCTGACCAGGCAGACGTTGTTCTGCCCTTTCCGAACAACCATTTACTTTACCAAAAATACTCCTGAAATTAGCAATAAAAAAATTGAGGGTCACTTATCGGGATAAAAATTATCCTATCTCTCAAGTTGGATCAAACTGCACACAGTCTGCAAAATCTCATTGAAATCGGTTCTATCTGTTGAATACTTACAGCAACACGTGGTGGTTATACTACTAAATTGTAGCTTATATTAAACGTTTGTATTTTTAACATAGCGCCATCTATTGAATATTTACTCAATCCAATCAACAGATATCGTCATCTGACAGAATCGTTTGGAGCTAACAGAAAATTGTGACTGTCAAATAATAGGCAAATAATTTTTAATTAAATAATATTGTATTGCAACTATAAATTGAGATGTAAGCTATCCTATCTTTTAAGTTGGACCAAACTGCACACAGTGTGCAAAATTTCATTGAAATCTGTTCAGTAGTTTAGGAGTCCATCGCGGACAAACAACGTGACAAGTACTTTTTATATATAAAGATGACCTACGTGATTTTGAATACAGAACTTCAATCTGCGCGGCCAGTCGTCTATCGCAGCACGAACGAGGTCCATGTCAATATCGGGGGCTGCCTTAATCAAGGATGTCTTGAGTGACTCTAAATTGGGATGAGGCTTTGAGCACGCCTTTTCCTTCAAGTGTTGCCATATCTTGTAATCTAACGGATTCAAATTTGGACTGGAAGAGGGCCAGTCTTCGTGCTGGATGAAGTCGATTTCACTCGCCGCCAGCTAGTCTTGTGTGCTCTTCGCTCTATGAGCTGGCGCCGAATCTTGTTGGAATACCCAGTGCCTGTTATTGAACATGGTATGAGAAACAGGTTTCACAAGGTTCGTCAAGACTGTATGTTGATACACAACTGCATTCATTTTTATACCTTTCTCACAAAAATGTACCTCTGTTAAGCCTCAATAAGAAACTCCCAACCATACCATGAGCGAAAATGGAAAATGACCTCGTTGGACACGCGGAATACGGTTGCTCGCTTCTTCACTACTGTGTGCGTACACCTTATCATTTTGTTTGTTGTAACTCTCTTCTACGGTAAAAATTTTTTCATCCGAAAAAAGAATGTCCCGATATTTTTTTCCCGCGTACCGCTTCAACAAAGCGCGACATCTCTTCAGTCTCAGGTCCATTAGACGAGCATTCAAACGATGTCCTGTTTTTCTTCGATATGCCCGAAGCCCGAAGTCTTCATTTAACACCCTTTTCACCGTGGTTCTGCTTAACCCCATCTGAAGGGCCAACAGTTTCTGCTTACGTTTGGAATTTCTTTGAATTCGCGCCTTCTCAGCTTTTATCACTGCTGGAGTCCTAACAGACCGAGGGCGACCACTTCTTGACCTGTCATCTACACTAGAGTCTTCATTGTATCGTTTGATGGTACGATAAACGAATCTTTTGGTTATATTCAAATTTTTCAGTATGTCAAAAATTTGAATTGGGTAACCGCAACGCAATAACTGCAACACGGTCTTCTTTAAGCGTCCACTCCATATTTAAAAATGAGTAAAATTCTAAAAAGTATACAGTTTTATTTTCATGAGCAATTCGAAATTCGAATTCAATAAACTTTTTTGTGGCCAGCATTCTAAAAGAAAAGTTTTTACTGTGTGACAATACTTATGACCTGACTGTGTATAAAACAGATCACTTTTTAACGACCGTCGATAAACAACCCTAATTTTTATTTCTATTCTTGACTACTGAATTGTGACAAAATTGTATGTTTAACTATAAAACTTCCCATGTTTTTAAATATTACTTCTAAATATTAGCACAGAATAAATAATAGATATTAGGTAGGCAGAAATAAGTCTAATATAATGGCCGCTACGTTTTGTGTTTTCCTATTCCTAAGTCCTTCATCGGCTAACAGTTTTCAGTTTGAGGAGCTCGCGAAACGCCGCGTATTTTGTAGTAATTTTGTTTTGTTTATTACATTCTTGAAATATGAATTTATTTAAAAAATATTTCTGTTACATTTTCTTTATTGAATAACATTTAATTTAAAAATTCATACTAAATTTCTCCTACAAATAGTTGCAAATTTGGAATTAAGCACGATATTTTATGCTTGAAATAACCTTTTTTAAATATTTGCCCAGATCTATTTAGTAATAAAGTGGAAATTTACAACATATGTATTCAAATAAAAATGTGTATTGGTGTTGAAGGAATATCCACTAGCCCAAAACGTCCCATGTAGTCCAGGAAATGAAGCATTTTGGCTCGCAAATTTTTCGTCTACCATGGATTTACTTGAAATTTTCACAGAAGGTAGGGAATAGCTCAAGGATCATTGTCTATATCATGCCGCTGTGTGCTAGAACTTTGGGGGTGGTTGCCAACCCATCTCGGGAGTGGAAATTTTTTATTACATTTCAACTATAGGAATCGACGGAAAAAGTAATTCTAAGAAAAAAAAATGTTATAATATACGTTTTTTTCGTAAAACTAATATTTTTTGAGTTATTAAAAGTTGAAAGTAACAGTTTTTTGACGAAAACTGCCACTGCCACATCAGCTCACTAATCCGTTGGTCTATGTCGGTTACTCTGGTTCTACTGCGGATATCCTCATTTCTAAGTTTATCACGCGGAGAAACCCCGAACATAGGCCTTTCTGTAGCTTGCTGAGCGACCTTGAGCTTCCTCATATGGCCAGCAGTGAAGGACCACGTCTCAGATCCGTAAGTCATCACTGGCAACACGCATTGGTTGTACAATTTCTTTTTCAGGTTTTGAGGTATGTCTAACGAGACGATGTGTCGTAGTTTCCCGAACGCTGCTCAGCCAAGTTCAATCCGTACATTGACCTCTTGGTCGAAGTTGGATTTACCTAGTCCGACTATTTGTCCCAGGTAAACATACTCGTCAACAACTTAGAGCTTAGTGCTCCTAACAACTACCGGCATAGGTGTGACATGGACGTTAAACATGATTTTTTTTTATCCATATTCATCTTAAGACCTATCCGTTGGGAGACACTATTGAGGTCAATGAGCATAGTGCTTAGGTTCACCAGCGATTCTGCCATAAGGACTGTATCGTCGGCAAATCGAAGGAGAGTGATGTACTCGCCATTGATATTAATACCGCATCCTTTTCAGTTCAGAAGCTTGAAAACGTCTTCCAATGCAGCGGTGAAGAGTTTCGGAGATATAACGTCACCCTGTCTTATACCTCTCTGCAGTTGGATAGTTTTCGAATTCTGATTCTGTACTCGGATAGCCATCGTAGCTCTACTGAACAATCACTTCAGCACTTCGATATACCGACAGTCAAATTGGCACCGCTGAAGGGACTGCAGCACCGCTCAAATTTCAACGGAATCAAAGGCTTTCTCATAGTCCACATACGCAAGGCAAAGTGGCAGATTATACTTCTCTGTCTTCTGTACAATCTGCCGCAGGCATGTATGTGGTCTATGGTACTAAAACCTTTTCGGAAACCGGCTTGTTAGAGAGGCTGGAAGTCGTCAAGTCATAATCAGTATATTCAGCCGTTATACGTTATATGTTCCACTTTTTCGATTCTTATTGGAAGACAGAGAAGAAGAACAGTTAAACTTTCTTCTCTTCTGCCCACTGTTGATGCCTTAGAAGAGTACACAAAAAGATGTTACTATCAAATTCAACAATGGTTTTGAAAATGAAAACATTCGAGCAATTGATTGGGGATGGTGCTTAAAAGGAGGCTTATTACACCTCGTGCGCATGAACAAACCGCCTGCACCCGATGGACTTTTAAAAATGATCTTTTGCCAATGCAAAAAAGGGCGCGGTGTTTCATGCGGGTGCAGAAAATTTGGGTTGTATTGTAGTTCTACTTTTTCTGGGTGCTCGGGTGAAGACTGTAATAATAGTCCACCATTAATTGAAGAAGAACAAGATGAAATCGAGGAGAAGAGGAAGAAGATCGAATCAGTGAGACAGACTTTTAAAAAACATACATATATTTGAACCTGTATTATTTTTGTGATAATAATTTTTTTTAAAAATTCTACATTTTTATTTTCTATTGAATTATATTATAAAAATTTCAATGTTTTCAAGGGTAGTTTTTAACATGGGTAGGTTGAAAGATTATGAAATTGTATCCTAAAGCATGAAACAATCATTATTAAACTATTTTTACCCATATTTATGTTTTTAATGTTATTTTATAATTTTTGACAATAAGGGGTAGTTTTCACCCCTAAAAAACAAAAAGCGCACAATGGCACAATATAGAAAATTAATTAGAGGGTGAAATAAGCCTAATTCCAAATTTTTGTACAAATCGGTGCTAGGCGAAAAAATTGCGAGGTTTTACCATTTTTATAGTTTCATTTCCTGGACTACATGGGTGTGGCACCTTGTTCACATAATCTTCTTAACAACAACTAAATCAAAAGTAAAAAAACTGCGGTTACCAACCCGCCTGCTAAAAGTGGAAAGTATGGAAAATACCTCCCTTACGAGATTATCTGTGGGGAGGCCTATGTTCATTAGATGACTTTGATAGATTGTAATGAACGTAATTTCAGAAACTGTTAGATCTCGTCAAAACATCGTCATCTACTTAGCGGGTCTAAGAAGTTCTCGTTAAGTGACTTCGTAAAATGAAATTTGTAAGATATTATAAAATATAAAATAAATATTGACATTTGGACAACAAAAGACAACATTGAGATATGGAATTCTAAAAAAAATTAAAAGGTTCTGTTTTCTCCATATGTGAATTTCTGACAAGACACGTAGTAGAGCCATGCTGCAGCTATATTAGTGGTATAGTTTTAACTCGACCGGGGAAGGACCACGCTCTCACAGAAAACCAGCGTAAAATAGCAGCTTAACGCTGCTGTGTTTCGTATGGTGAGTGTGGAAAATCGGAGACCCATTTTACTGGAAAAGAGGCATTCCATCTTAGTCCTCACGGGTGACGACGCATCTGCATTTTGATTCTTTATTAAGGATAAATGTGCTTGTCTATGGGTCACAGCAACCACTTACCATCAGGTGGACTGTGTGCTCGTTTGTCAACCTATCCTATAAAATAAACAATGAATAAAAAATAAATAGCACGATCATCAATCCACACAAAGGCCCGAAAACATTTTGGCATGAGAAATGTGGTCATATTTGTGATCCAATGTTGATTTACTACTTGCTCAGTCGAAAATAAAACCATCATATATATTCAACAAACCTATATCTAATTGGATGAAAATATTACAAGAAATGTAGTATTATTACTCGTATCATGAAGTGAGGCCAGGAACTTGATAACGAGCGACAGCGTAAAAGAATCCAAAGCATTCCTCCTACCAAAGTTAGAAGCTTTAAAACCCTATACCATGCTGTGAGTATCGTTAAAGACGACGGAAAAAAGTAAAACAGGAGATAGGCAACAGTATCTTCCTGATAACAACCCAAAATAATGAAAAATTGCGGTAACCAAACCACTTGCTAAGAATAATAATAATAATAATGTTTACTTTATTTGCTCTCACAAGTTTACATTGCCTTTTAATAATATTGGAGGTATAACCATTTTAATTTGTGAGAGCCTGGTGTTAGTACTAGGAAATAGCTGTATGACTAATCACCAGACTCTCGTCCCTTAATGTAACATTTATCAACATACCTTTAACTTTAGTATACTTCGTGCGTGTGCGTGTGCGTGTGCGTGTGCGTGTGTGTGTGTGTGTGTGTGTGTGTGTGTGTGTGTGTGTGTGTGTGTGTGCGTGAGTGCGTGAGTGCGTTCGTACGTGCGTGCGTGCGTACGTGCGTGCGTGTGCGTGAGTGCGTGAGTGCGTGCGAGCGTGCGTGCGTGCGTGTGCGTGAGTGAGTGCGTGCGTGAGTGCGTGCGTACGTGCGTGCGTGCGTGCTTGCGTGCGTGCGTGCATGCGTGCGTGCGTGCGTGTGTGTGTGTGTGTGTGTGTGTGTGTGGGTGAATGCGTGCGTGCGTGTGTGTGTGTGGGTGTGTGTGGGTGTGTGTGGGTGTGTGTGGGTGTGTGTGTGTGTGTGTGTGTGTGTGCGTGTGCGTGCGCGCGTGTTTGTGTGCGCGCGCGCGTGTGTGAGTGCGTGCGTGCATGCGTGCGTGCGTGCGTGCGTGCGTTCATGCGTGCACGTGTGCGCGTGTGCGCGTGTGTGTGCGTGCGTGTGTGTGTGTGAAAAGGCTTAAGTTCAGCAGTGGATTTTTGATATCAACGAATGAATGATGGATATTATCTTGAGGGAGCAGAGACGAAAACATGTAATACGTACGTAATCGGGTTATCAGTTATTGCGATGGCGCTAGAAAATAGGAGGCAGACCGCGGTCATGCCGCGGTAAAATATTTCAAAGGCGTACTTGGTAACATATTCACAGTTATTTCCCTGTGAAACTCATGATAAGTCTAGGGATAATTTCGCAGAAATATACCGGTAAAAGTGGATTTCATAGTAACTTCTTCACTTTACGCTACGTTTACGTTACTACGTATTTTAACAGTGGTAGAGCTACGCGGCAGCTTTTGCTGTCGCACGGATGGGCCGGCTCGAACCGGGGTGGTACCAGGATTCACCGAATACCAGCGTGAAGTAGAAGTTTACTTCTTCATTTTGGTGGTCGGAGACCCAATCCCCCACTCCCATCAACATGGTAGCGGAATTAAATGGAAAACTACCCCAGGAGGGTACCAGCATCTTTGGAGAATCCCTCGCTGAGCAGAGCGTGGGTGCTCAGGCTGTCCCGTGTTTTCTGGGGGGGGGGGGGATTCCTGCTCGGGGTAAGCGGAGCAATAAGATAAAGGCAAGCCCCGCCACGCTTTCCGTGAATCTCTGCACCCAAGACATGGGTATCCCCTCCGGCTGAAACTTCGTATCTCTCCTACCCGGGGTATAAACTAGAACACTCTTTTGTGCCCCGGGCTGGATTTTGCGTGTACGTCAGAGAGGATATCTGTTTTCGACGCCTCGGCAATCTTGAAGGAACGGACCTGTCCATCCTATGGGTGCGCGTAGACAGCGACGACCATCCCCGCATCTACGGGTGCCTCAACAGGTACCATAGCGGTAATGCCGACACAGACCGACTCATCGACCACATCCAAATGGCTGCAGATTCCGTGCTACAACAGGTCTCATCCGCAGAAATCGTAATGCTCGTTGATTTTAGCGCCCTCCACGCTGAATGGCTTGGTTCGTTTAACCGATCATGCGGGTAGATCTGTTTATGACTTTGCCTTGACATATAGTCTGACTGGTTACTTCATCTACGTCGATCCCGGATGTGGAGGATCATGTACCTTCCCTGTTGGACCTTCT
This sequence comes from Parnassius glacialis, assembly GCA_033319125.1. NCBI lineage: Eukaryota > Metazoa > Arthropoda > Insecta > Lepidoptera > Papilionidae > Parnassius > Parnassius glacialis. The sequence goes on along the minus strand of JAVANC010000028.1, from coordinate 8,600,118 downwards.
GCTGACCTCTCATCCGGACGGATATCAAGTCTCCGTCGATGCCCCTCATGGGTCTGATGGAGTCCCACCTATTGTGCTGAAGACGTGTGTTTTGGAGTTGGCGCCAGTTTTAACGCATCTTTTCCGGTACTCCTACTACCTAGGCGTAGTCCCAAACTCAAGGAAGACAGCTTTGGTGCACCCGATAACTAAAAAAGCGACCGCTCAGATCCGTCCAACTACAGGCCTATCGCTATCACCTCCTTGTTCTCCAAAGTAATGGAAACCATTATTAACTGCCAGCTCATGCGGTATCTTGAGGATCAGCATTTGATTAGTGACCGCCAACACGGTTTCCGTTGAGTTCGCTTAGCTAGTGATCTTCAAGGTTACCTAAATCATTGATGAGCGGAGGTAGTGAAGTCCAGGGGGAAGGTGTTGGCCGTTAGTTTGTACATAGCGAAGGCCTTCAATTGGGTTTGGCACAAAGCGCTTCTTACGAAGCTTCCTTCCTATGGGCTTCTCGAGAAATTCTGCAATCTGATCACCAGCTTTCTTGCAGATCGGAGCATCAAGATCGTAGTAGATGGTGCATGTTCCGATTACAAGCCCATTAACGCCGGTGTTCCACAAGGCTGTGTGCTATCACCAACGCTGTTTCTTCTGCAAATCAATGAAATGTGCAAACCAGTAACATTAATTGCTATGCAGACAACTGCACTTGTGATGCTTTATACACCGGCGGTGCTAATATTTCTCGATAAAACGTCGCCGAGTACCGGAATAAAATTGTGTCTAAAGTTGAGACTTTGTTGAATAAAGTTTCAAACTAGGGGCGACTAAATCTAGTCCAGTTCAATCCCTAGAAGATACAAGATTGCGCGCTTACCGTTAAAAATAACCCTTTTGTCGTATCTCCTCAGTTTCAAGGCACTCCCCTTGTTGCCTCAGCCAGCATCAGAGTCCTCGGTGTCGACATATCGAGTGATGTGCACTTGGAAGAGAACGCCAAATTGGCCTCTAAAAAGCTTGGCGTGCTCAGCAGAGCGGGACAGTATTTCATGCCACTTGCAACTTTACAAAGCGCAGGCTCGGCCTCACATGGAATACTGTTCCAATCTCTGGGCAGGGGCTCCCTAGTGCCAGCCCCTTCCACTTGACCGCATCTAGCGCAGAGCGGTTCGAATCGTCGACGACCGAGTTCTTTCTGATCGGCTAGATACACTCGCACTGCGTGGAGATCTTATATCTCTTTGCGTATTTTATGGCATCTATCACGGAGAGTGCTCTGAGGATTTTTTCTGACTAATTCCAGCCGCTTAATTTCACCATCGTACATCGTGACAAAACTCGCGATACCATCCATACCATCTGGATGATTGGCGGTCCACCACTGTGCGTTTCCTCTTCGCACAACTTCCTCGTGGAATCGATTACCACCAGCGATTTTTCTGTACCGATACGACTTAGGGACCTTCAAGAAAAGAGCCTACTCCTCTTTAAAAGTCCGGCAACGCATCTGCAATTCCTAGAGTTGCAGTTGTTCATGTAGTCACTTACCATCAGGTGACCCGCATGCTCGTTTGCCCCGTCTCCTACAAAAATCAAACGTATGCACGTTACGTTTCACGACTACGTTTTTGGTGTACGATGTCAGATAAAACTTGTATTAACGTTAATTGATATAAATATTACGAACCGCATTAATAAAAATCCTTAATTTTACAAAGTCATAGACTTCATTAATTTGTCAACAGCGTTTTTTGTTTCGCTAGTGGCACATCCTTGGCACTCCTATGGGGGTGTCTATGGAATGGAAAAACGGCAGCAATTATTGTGTACGTATAACGTCATAATATGCATAAAGAGTGCAAATAATGTCCTCCAGAATTTCGAATTTCGGTCACGGCGGCCAGTCTTCAATGGAGACTAGCCATCTGCACAGGACAGGTCTATTGCCTAAGTGTATGCGCAATTACAGATATACTCTCTATTCCCTCACTTTCATAGTTCGATGGGACGGTAATTCGACCGTGTTTCATGGCATTCCTTGGGAGAGTGTTATGTTCAGTAGTATATTTGTCAGATGATAATGATGTCAATATTTCAGATCACCTACTAGAATTACTTGGAGTACGAAATGATTTTGCAAATCGGACTGGCTGTATTAATAGCTTTTCTTATATGGAAATTAATATTTAATGAAGAAGAAAATCCAGTGGACCGACTTCCAGGACCGCCGAAATGGCCCATCGTTGGAAACGCATTTAATTTGATTGGGATGTCTAACAGTGAGTATATTATTACAAGATTCGTATGTGTTTGATGATATATGATCGAGCTTAAATTTATTATACTTATATCACTTTGATGACAATGTAATAATGTGGTACCATGAAGCTAATCTGACAGTGAGCTTGGATGGTGGCCCTGGCAATGCCTATAAAATATTGTTTTTAAATAAATGCTGAAGTTTTTGTTATTAGTCAAATATCTAATATTTTTAGAGACTAAGTTAGTATACACTTCGTATTCATAGCGTATAAAAATGACAATGAACTTGTTTAAAGCTACCTAGCCTACCTTTAACTATTTGGTTTTCTATGATTTTTGGTTGCTCTAAACCCGATATCTTGATTGTAGACAAACAATCAAGATATCAGTTTTTTGGCTCCAGTGATAAAGTTTACTATTTTTAAATTAAATCTGTGTTCAAATTTTAATAAATACGTTAGTTAATTTAACATTAATCTTGTTTTGATTACCATCAGCATATAGCAACACCGGTCACCGGCGGTACGGAAGCAAGTAGCCATAGAGTTTTTTCCCGATACAAACTGTCTGTCATTTTTTGCAGAGGGAAAACTGCACGAACAATAAAAATTGTCTGCCACTATCAAACTCAGACTTATCAATTAAAATAATAAACTAACAATGTGACACATACGTAGATACATTGTAACAGTATCGCTCAGTGACAACGATAACTTGAATCAGTCGCTCGACCAATCTGCATATTGCAAGCGGCCTGTGTTGGTAAGCAAATCCAAAAGAACACGACCGTTATTTTTAGGATTTTTAAGTTTAAAACGAAGTAACTAGCAATAATGTAATTAAAAATTACTTTTAAATGAAAGGTAACACCTTTTTTGTAAATCTGACGTGGCAGATCTCTTTTTGCTGCAAAATCTGACTCGGCATTTTTAGGACGCCGATTCAGCCGAGCAACCACTAATCACTAGACTAAATCCAGATTTAATCTAGTGATTAGTGCGGCTGCAACTAGTTTTATTGTACGTATAGGACCGCGTGAATTCATACTTTGACAGAGGGAAACGCCTACGTATGGTTACTTCCCTGCGGTTTGCCGGTAGCCTTTAATGCTCTATGACCACCAGACTGGACCAGATTGTTACATCTGGCTGCACAGAAATTGATATGTTTTTATTTAAAATTTATTTTAAAACCAGTGACATTGCCAAGCAGTGTTAGGTGTTCGTACCATATAGTATTTCAATTGTCAATCGGCCCGGCAAACACCGATTGTTTAAAATTTGATTGAAAATGTCTATTTCCAGCTATGAACTAAAGAGTTTTGTTGGTAATGATGATTATGTAAAGTGAAATTGATGTCACTTTAGTCATTATTTTTATGTCAAGAACATTTCAATAGCAGTCCGGAGCCAGGAAGTCGAGTCAATTTCAGCCTGGTGCCCAGAAAAGTACATTTATTTTTTATAGGATAAGGGTGACAAATGAGCACACAGTCCACCTGATGGTAAGTGGTTGCTGCGGCCCATAGACATCTACATCTATCCTCGTTTGCGAATCAAAATGCAGATGCGTTGTCACCCGTAAGAACTAAGATGGAATGCCTCATTTCCAGTAAAAAGGGCCTCCAGCCACCTGCACTCACCAAGCGAAACGCAGAGGTAAACCTCTACTTCACGCTGGTATTCTGTGAGGTCGTGGTACCACCCCGTTTCGAGCCGGCCCATCCGTGCGACAGCAAAAGCTGCCGCGTGGCTCTACCACTGTTAAACATAATGTTAGTTCTGCGCTTATTGATATTGATATCACTTTTAGGTCGTGTTAAAGACCCATCAGAATAAGAGTGTGAGGGAATCAGGAGTATAACATAGGTGGTGTTTGCTCACACATTATAATCCTGTCTTATGCAAATGGCTAATCTGCGCTTAGACTGGTAATCGTGGACTATCTGGTTAGGACATTATCTGAGTGCGGGGATATACGGTATTTGTACGTGGTAGAGCTACGATGGAGCGAGTAATGGCTGAACCTACGCTGACGCTTGCACTGAATTACAGAACGTAGTAATAATTAAAAATTAAAAATTTTGTACAGCCGACTTCAATATAAGTGACTTCAATATAAGTTATTTAAGAATAACTCAATAACCATTGGTCTGACCTTGATCGAATTCATATGGGACCACACGAGAACTATCAGCCTTCATATAAAAAAAGAATCATCGAAATCGGTTCCCCCAGTACAAAGTTATGAGGTAACACACATAAAAAAAACATACACTCGAATTGAGTACCGTCTCCTTTTTGGAAGTCGGCAGAAAAGCACAACACAGCTGTGTTGCGTATCGTGACTGGAGCACAGGAAATTCTTTGAACTAGTAGCAAGGAATATTTTCATCTTAGTTTTTAGGGGTATTGTTTTAATTAAAAAGGTCAAATAATTAACCTTTGAAAAAGCAAAAACCAGTTACTTTTTTAAAGGTTAATTATTTTACATTTTTGAGTGAACAAAGCAATATCACTTATTCAACTCACATAATCACTTATCAATATTTCTTAAAATTTAAATCTGCTCCCATATAGGTAAAATCTATTTAATTAAAAAACATAATTAAAATCGTTTCGAAAACTTACAGTCGAATTGAGAACATCCTCTTTTTTGTATTCATCTAAAATAGCTATTCTTTATTTCAGTTGACCTCTTTTATCGGACGCTCGAGTATCCAAAAAAGTACGGGCACCGATACGTAATCAAGGTGTTCAATCGGCGTATTTTGCATATCTACAACGTAGAGGATATAGAGGTATCTTTTTCTATGCTTTTTTATTATTTCTTTAACAGCGGGATTGAACTACACCGTGTCAGAACTCAAAATTTTATCCACATTACCTAGATGGATGAATCTACCATCTCGCTACTGTAACGCTTCCCCCATTCTATATATAAATATGGTCGTTAAATTTATAAAAATATAAAATAATATAAATTACGTGACCAGGCTAATAAATATTGATCGTTCCCAAGGATCTTTCTAAAGGTTTATTGATAGGCCATTTATTTACCATTGTTTGTTTGGTAACTTAGTTCTTTTAGGTGAAAAGAACCCCGTGCACGAAGCAAGGGTTGAAAAGGTGTAATCACTAATCCCTTTCCGAATTGGAAAAGGCTCATAATATAGCCGTGTGCGCTGAGCGCTAACCAAACTACGCGCTCTCCTCGAAGAGGGACGAGAAGTTGGTAAATACACCGTAGTCCACAGCAAAATAACTGACGAAATAGTAATAGAGGGCTTGGCCCTTTGGTAGTGCGAACGTACAAACGTCGATCGAAGTCGCGCATGTCAATGCGCGTAAACGCCATAGAGAATACGATCAAATCCATCCACATAGAATGTGAGTTACACGGTTTAGGCACACGTTAAAATAATAGGTACACTGGCCATAAAAGATATCACCACCGATTGTATGGTCAGCACTGCTTCTAGCCACAGAGCGTGTCATGAATCAACTGGTTACCTCAAGGGAATGAGGTCCCACGTTGAGCGGCTTTTGGCAACAGCCCTGTCTCCTCCCTCCAGCTTCCACTCGCATAGGGTCCACATATGCTCTACCAACCAATACTCCAATCCCCTTATAGGATAGGATTCTCCAGAGAAATTTGAGAAATTTATGCTGGTCCTGTGTTAGTCTATTTGTCTAATTCCACTACCATGTTACCGGGGTCGGGCCTTCGATTAACTACGGTTAACCTGATGAAACGTTGAAGTAATGAACACTTCTACTTCTCGCTGTTATTCTGTGAGGTCGTGTTACTCGTGGTGGTGTATAAGATAAAACAAACATGGAACAGAATCATTTTTATTTAATATTGATTAAATGTAATTCTTATTGAAAGTTTTTAAACTTTTACCACAGGTTCGGAAAAAAACTTTTGTTCTAAGAAGAACCAGCACGAAACCCAGCGGGACTTTTTTTAAAGCTTAAATTACAATATAAAATTTTTACAATTGTTATGAAAACATTCAGAAACAGCGTGTTAGCGAACACCTCATTCCCAGGGGTTAATACCAATTATGTACACTTTAGTATAATATCCCTTAGTGAACAATTTTGTTTAATGAATATTTTAAGCCTTTAGATAGATAAGGTCCGCATATTAGTAACAGGGCCAACTTATTTAATTTCAGATTGTATTATCGCATCCCAGGAATATTAGAAAAACTAAGCAATATACATTCTTTCAGTCATGGCTTGGGACCAGTTTATTATTAGCTACAGGTGAGTGAAAGAAGAAACTCGAAACCATAAAATAATAATGTTTAGAAAATTTGTGTATTTGCCGGATTTTATGATGTTATTTCATATAATGTAACAAAATATTCTTCATTATTTATTTTACTAGAAGAAGCCCATTGTTAGGCGTGGACCTCTTCAGTTACCTCTTCAGTTATGTCCTTTTATTTTTCAACAATTGGTTGCGGTGTTTATATAATACTATAGGTACTTAACACTAACACATATGTGTATATAAATAAAATAATAAATAAATAAATAAAAAAGCCTTTTTTCCCTCTTTTAACAACTTTAACTGTGTGTGTGTGTGTGTGTGTGTGTGTTCGCGTGTATGTGTGTATGTTTTTTGTGTGGATATGCTAGTATTATGCTTCTATTCAGGGATCATCCATTGTTGTATGAAGGCCTCCTCCATCTCGTGCATTTTCATTTTTTCATTTGTCTCTATCTTTTGCAGTACGTGTCCACAGGTTTCTCGCTACTGCCTCTATATCATCCTTCCATCTTCTAAGAGGTCGACCATATATTGAGTATGTATTATACCGTAAATTATCCTGTGGGCACGGTAATCTATGCTCGGAATTGACATAGGCCTCCCACAAGAATGCCACATACCACATTTTCATAAAAAACAAGTATACAGCCCACCTGATGGTATGTGGATGCTGTGGCTTTTAGACATCTATATATATTCTCAATTAAGAAACAAAACATAGATGCGTCGTTACTCTCCCAGAAAAATGTGACACGATCATGCTGCAGTCACAATTTGGATGCAGCACGAATGGGTCGGTTTGACCGAGGGGGAGGGGGCCAAGCTCTCACTAAATACCAGCGGGAAGTAGGAGCATAATGTTACTGTGTTTCATATGGCTGCGTAGGGTACCGGAGACCATTTTAACTGGTAATGAGGCATCCTATGTTAGTCCTGGTGACAACGCCTCCATATTTTGATTCTCTATGGAGGATAGATGTTCACAGCTATGGGCCCTAGCATCCACTTACCATCAGGTGGACTGCGTGCTCGTTTGTTACCCTTATTCTAATAAAAGGGTCCCGGTTCTCTACATTCACCAAACGAAGCGCAGCAATACCAAGCTGCTTTTAACACTGGTATTAGATCGTGGTTATTCGCCAGTCGAAACCATTCATGTGTATGTGTAACAGTATTGTAGCTTAAGTGTGGTCTTACCACGTCCCATCCGCTTTGCGTCATAGTAACGTTTGGCGGTAAACTGACGGTCGCATTTCCTTGTTGATGATCACCTTTGAATTTGCTCACTGTTGTCGCTGTATGTATATTAAATCTGATATATATTACATAGTTATACCGAATTGTATCGAGGTCCATAAAATCTAGCTGGCAATTTCCTAAGTAGACTTTTTTTTCATTCACGGGGCAAGATCGGACGGGAGGAGGTGGTGTTGTCCTACGTTGCCAGCACTAAATATTATTTTCCAGTCGTGTCTGCTGAATTTAGATCAATTATATAGGTTAATTTACTTACAGGAACAACTTCTTTTTCCACTTAGCACCTCTTGTGCTTCATAAACGTATGTAAAGCAATGTTTCGTATCAATAAATTAATATTTAAATCAACAAATGAACGGTTTTAGACTTTCATCATCATTGCTTACTGCTTTTTACAAAATGTAGAATTTATTGAAGTAATTCCCATTTTTGTTTTTAAAAATACGTTCAGTTTAAGTTAATGTTTTATTTTTAGGTGACAAATGGCATCAACGTCGGAAAATTTTAACCCCAACATTCCACTTTAATATACTTAAGAATTTTTCAAAAGTGTTTGAAGAGAAAAGCCGTGACCTGGTTCATAGACTAAAACAAATGCCTGAAGATTATGTGGACGTTTTATCTGTTATCAGCGATTTCACACTTTACAACATTTGTGGTTGGTATATATTTTTGGTTAAATAAGTATTTACGCTGAGTCAAATCCAAGCCTCTAACCTAAAATGGCAATAATTTATAAATGTTTCGAAAATACAAAACCTTCGATAAAACTACGTGTAAATAAATAGTTTGTGTTTATATTTTTGTAATTTTTCTCGGAGCTGGGTTAAGTTTTCTGTTTAATACTGTAGACATCCATCATCTTTTTGAAACTACTATTTGAGCGATTTTCGAGTTTGTTAGTCGACGTAATTTTTAAGTATCTTTTGCATTGTATCTACCTATCTATCATAATCGGATGCATTGACAACAAAGACTAACTATATAAACTTTATATATATATATATATATATATATATATATATATATATATATATAAGATTATTTACCTGTTCAATATATTACAGAAACGGCAATGGGAACCCAACTCGATTATGACAATTCTAAAAATAGCGTTGAATACAAAGAATCGATCAAACAAATTGGTAACCACATAGTAAATCGTATTATTACATTTTGGCTTCAAGTCGATTTAATTTTTTATCAGACGCAATTGGGAAAAAATTATGTTAAATGCTTGAATAAAGTCCATTCATTTGCGGATAATGTAATTATGGAGAGAAAGAAGAAAAAGATGAGTCAAGAAGATTATTCAGTCATACAGAATTTGGATGACAATGCTAACAACGGAACTAAGAAGCGACTGGCCTTATTAGATTTCTTAATTGAAGCAGAAAAAAAAGGAGAAATAGATTTTGAAGAAATTCGTGATGAAGTAAATACGTTCATGTTTGCAGTAAGCTGATGTTCTATCTAATTATATACATATAATAAAAATGTAAATTGCAGGTATCTGTATATTGTAAACTATTGCCGTAAAAATGATTACAATACGCTAAAAATAAGTAATTGAGTACATTCTAAAAATGATAGCATTTTTAGAATTGTCTGTCTGACTGTCTGTTTGTTTATAAACGCATCACGTCTGAAGTACAAACATTTTTCAAAAAAGTCGTTAAAAATCATAAAGTATGTCTTCGAGCTAGATTTGTTTTATAAAAATCGGTTCATTCTATCAAAAGATATGATTATTATTCTGAAATGAAGGAACAAATTTTATTTACTAGTGGCTTAAGTCATTAAGTACATTTTAATCTAATTTCATAAACCGTAATTAAATGATATAAAATAATGTTCTGTAATGATATACTTATACTTGAAACACAGTAAACAAAATAAGAATATGTTTTCTCAAAAATATTACTATAATACAATCTTAGTTTGTTTAATAGTGGCTTAAATCATTAAGTATATTTTAATCTAATTTCATAAGTCATAATTAAATGATATAAAATAATATTCTGGAGTGACATACTTATACCTAAAACATAGTAAACAAAATAGGAACATGTTTTCTCAAAAAGATTACGGTAATACGATCTTAGAAAAAGTACAATACTTAACGAGTGCCGTCGCCAGATGATGTTGAGGGAATGTATGCAGAAAAGCAGGTAGTGTTTTTGCCTGTAAATGTTTCTATATAAATGTTGCTGATCTTTATATTACTTACAGGTGGAATAAATCATAAAACAAAGTCAGTTTTATTATGTATTTCTTAAAATATATTGACCATAAAAACATTGTGATGGCCCTTTTGCGTCTTTTAGTAATGCAACAAAAGTGTTCAGTCTCTCACACCTTTTAAACCGCTGCTTCAAGTCACGGTATTGTCATTTCAGTTTTAAATGTTTCCTTTTAGTTAATTATCCTAATAAAGTTATCTCTTATTCATTTATTCCAATAAAACTATCTCTCATCAACATAAGTCTTGGTAGTACAGGGGCTAAGCGATGATGATAGGATTCGATGAGAATAGGACCTATTAAGTTTAGTTTTGTGTATCTAACATTCTTTGTTTGCTGGTAATCAGTGTTGGTTCTTCATTGTTAGATAGCTTAACAAGCTGTGAATGCCCGTTTCTGTAAACAATGAAATAGTATTATCGTTGTCTAGCTATAGAGAAAATAATTAAGGTGTCCCACAAGGTAGCATCTTAGGGACAATATTATTTCTGTTGTAGAGACATGTCATAACTCTAACAAAAAATCATAAATGATTACAGTTTGCATACGTTATCTAATAATTGTAACATCTCACAAAAATAATAATAGGATACAAATTCATACATGGATATAAATGATAAAATCTATATGTATAAAATTTAAGTTTGTTTGCCTAAATATTGAATTTTTAGTGAACAGTGCCACGCGTTTTTGCTACACACGTGCGTTACAGCTAGTAAATTAAAACGTGGTTAAAAATCGAATTATTTACAAATTCGTTGTTTTCTTTTCTCCATAGAATAAAGATAACAAACGAGCAACAGTCCACCTGATTGTAAGTGGATTTGTATTAATATTTTTTTTCCCGCGTAATGCGTATAAGTATTAAATTTACGAGAAGCTATAGAAACTGTCCAAAAGAAATTCCTACGGAATAAGCATTATAGATGTTTTAAGACGTAATCACGGTATGATAATCTCGCTACGAATATTATAACAGGCAAACGTTCACCCATTTATACCAGATCGTAAATTCATACAATACCATACGCTTGAACAGTAATTCATACGCTTGAACAGTGGTAGAGCCAAGCGGAAGCTTTTGCTGTCGCATGGGCCAGCTCGAGCCGGGGTGGTACCACGACCTCACAGAATACCAGCGTGAAGTAGAGGTTTATCTCTGCGTTGCGCTTGGTGAGTGCAGGTGGCTGGAGGCCCAATTCCCCCCCCCCCCCCCATCAACATGATAGTGGAATTAAATAAAAGACTACCCCAGGAGGGTACCAGCACCCCTGGAGAATCCCTCGCTGAGCATCCACGACCAAACTACTTCACTCCTGAGCGTGGGTGCTCAGGCTGCCCTGCGTATTCTGGGGGGGGGGGGGGGGCAAAATTCCGCTCGCGGCTAACGCTGCTCGGAGCAAGCGGAACAATACAACCAAGGCGACCCCTGTCACGCTATCTGTGAATTTTCGCAACATCAGGGGACTTCATTCAAACCTTAACGCTGTCTATTACCATCTAGAGACGGCGAAGCCGGCCTTGCTCTTTTTAACCGAGACTCAGGTGTCCTCTCCGCCTGATACTTCATATCTTTCCTACCCGGGGTACAAATTGGAACACTCCTTTGTGCCCCGAGCTGGAGTTTGCGTATACGTCAGAGAGGACATCTGTTTTCGACGCCTCGGCAGTCTTGAAGGTACGGACCTGTCCATCCTATGGCTGCGCGTAGACAGCGACAACCATCCTCGCGTCTACGGGTGCCTCTATAGGTCCCATAGCGGTAATGCCGACACAGACCGACTCATCGACCACGTCCGAATAGCTGCAGACTCCGTGCTACAACAGGTCCCATCCGCAGAGATCGTGATACTCGGTGATTTCAACGCCCACCATGCTGAATGGCTTGGTTCTCGTTTAACCGATCATGCGGGTAGATCTGTCTATGACTTTGCTTTGGAATATAGTCTAACACAACTGGTTACTTCGCCTACGCGGATCCCAGATGTGGAAGACTATGTACCTTCCCTGTTGGACCTTCTGCTGACCTCTCATCCGGACGGATATCAGGTCTCTGTCGATGCCCCTCTAGGCTCTTCGGACCATTGTCTGATCCGGAGTACGGTGCCACTCACGCTCCAATCGAAGTTGCGATCTGCAGCTTGCCGCCGTGTTTGGCAATATAGGTCAGCTCATTGGGACGAGATGAGGTCTTTTTTTGCATCCTACCCTTGGGGCGGGTTTGCTTCTCGCCGGGAGATCCCAGCATTGTTGCCGATTCTGTTGCTGATGTGGTACTTCAGGGTATGGAACTTTTTATTCCATCCTCTGTGGTGCCCATCGAAAGCAGATCCCAGCCATGGTTTGGTCGCTCCTGTAAAATAGCATCACGTTATAAGCAGGAGGGCCTGGGCTGACGCATCAACGTCTCGGGATGTAAACACCAGCGCACTTAAAAAGAAGTATAAATCCGCCTCCAGGTCCTTGAAAAGCGTCATTGCCAAGGCAAGGTTTGAGCACATCAGAATTGGCGAGAAGCTAGTTCGCCTTCCTTCGGGAACCCGTGCATTCTGGTCTCTCGCCAAGGCTGTCCAAGGGAACTTCTGTCAGCCATCTCTTCCATCTCTGCACAGAGAGGACGACTCACTGGCCCATGTCGCAAATGAGAAAGCTGTACTGTTGAGCTCCCTTTTTGCATCCAACTCGACTCTAGATGACGGGGGGAATACACCGCCGACCATCCCGCGATGTGAGTACTCTATGCCGGACGTGTGATTTACATAGCTCTCGGTTCGCAAAGCACTCATCTCCTTGGACGTCAGCAAGTCGAGTGGGACCGATGAAGTCCCTCCCATTGTGCTGAAGACGTGTGCTCCGGAGTTGGCACCAGTTTAACGCGTCTTTTGAGGTACTCCTACTCCCAAGGCGTAGTTCCGAATTCATGGAAGACAGCTTTGGTCCACCCGATCCCTAAAAAAGGCAACCGCTCAGACCCATCCAACTACAGGCCTATCGCCATCACCTCCTTGTTCTCCAAAATAATGGAAACCATTATAAACTGCCAGCTCATGAGGTACCTTGAGGATCACCAGAGCTGATTAGTGACCGCCAGTACGGTTTTCGTCGAGTTCGATCAGGTGGTGATCTTTTGGTGATCTTCTGGTCTACCTGACTCATAGATGGGTGGAGGCAGTAGAGTCCAAGGGGAGGTATTGGCCGTTAGTTTGGACATAGCGAAGGCCTTCAATCGGGTCTGGCACAAAGCGCTTCTTTAGAAGCTTCCTTCCTATGGGCTTCCCGAGAAATTGTGCAAATGGATCACCAGTTTCCTTGCTGATCGGAGCATGAAGGTCGTAGTAGACGGTGCATGCTCTGATTTCAAGCCTATCAACGCTGGTGTTCCACAAGGCTGCGTGCTATCACCAACGCTGTTTCTCCTGCAAATCAATGATATGTTGCTAACTGGTAGCATTCATTGCTATGCAGACGACAGCACTGGTGATGCCTTATATACCGGCCGTGCCAATATTTCTCGGGAAAACGTCGCCGAGTACCGAGACAAACTTGTATTTGAAGTCGAGTCTTTGCTTAATAAAGTCTCGGATTGGGGCCGACTAAATCTAGTCCAGTTCAAACCCCAGAAGACAGAAGTTTGCGCGTTTACCGCTAAAAAGAACCCCTTTATATCTCCTCAGTTTCAAGGCACTCCCCTTGCTGCCTCAGCCAGTATCGGAATCCTTGGCGTCGACATATCGAATAGTGTGCAGTTTCGTGGTCACTTGGAAGGGAAGGCCAAATTAGCCTCTAAAAAGCTTGGCGTGCTCAGCAGAGCAAGACAGTATTTCATGCCAGCACATCGCTTGCAACTGTACAAAGCGCAAGTTCGGCCCTACATGGAATACTGTTCTCATCTCTGGGCCGGGGCACCCCAGTGCCAGCTCCTTTCACTTGACCGCATCCAGCGCAGAGTGGTTTGAATCGTCGACTACCGAGTTATTTCTGATCGGCTCGATACACTGGCACTGCGTAGAGATGTTGCATCTCTTTGTGTATTTTATCGCATCTATCACGGGGAGTGCTCTGAGGAATTGTTCGGACTAATTCCAGCCGCTCAATTTCACCATCGCACATCGCGACAAAACTCGCGTTACCATCCATACCATCTGGATGATTGGCGGTCCACCACTGTGCGATTTAGAAGAAGTTTTCTCCCTCGCACAATTTACTTGTAGAATCAATTACCACCAGCGAATTTTTCGGATCGATACGACTTAGGAACCTTCAAGAAAAGAGCTTACTCCTTTCTAAAAGGCCGGCAACGTATCTGCAATTCCCCTGGTGTTGCGGTTGTTCATGGGCGGCGGTAGTCACTTACCATCAGGTAAGCCGCATGCTCGTTTTCCCCTATTCTATAAAAAAAGCGCACATCATCTCGATTGATATTTTGGTAATTATAGTTTTTCAAAAGGTAATATTACAAAAATTAGATTAGTTCCTTTATATTTTATAATATTGAGATAAATTTGAATATAAAAACTTCCTATTACATTAGATTAGATTACTATAACCCTACCTGTATAAGACACACACTAGTACTTAAAATTATATATATGTATGTACATAATAAGTGTATGTACACTTATTATGTAACAAATGATGTTTGTGTCAAATGTAGGTATGTAAATATTACTCACATATCTTGCTACCTAATATATATTTATCTCTGTTTATTTATCCTAATAAATATTTAATAAGAAAATTATTTATCCTCGATTAAGAATCAAAGTGCAGATGCGTTGTTACCCTCCCTGAGGACTTAGATGGAATGCCTGGAAACGAGGCATTCCATCTTAGGTAAAAAAGGGTCTTCGTTTCTCTACACACTATACAAGAAACACAGCAGCATTAAGCTGTTATTTCACAGTGGTATTTTGTGAAAGCGTCGATAATAATAACGCCAACCACAGTGTGTTCGACAGCAATTGACCGCATTCATGCTACAATTATAATATAGGTGCAGCGTGGCTCTACCATATGTAAACTTTAAAAACAGGTAATAAAATTAATTGCTGTATAAAAATCAATACAATTTACAAAATTGAGTAAACTATATTTTCTAGTGCGATTTTTGATTGAAATTTTTACTGGAAAATACGAATATCCTAATAACATTTAAATAAAACTAATTTTACGGATTTTATCGCGTATATTATCTTATATTAATATTCCCGACGTTTCGGGTGCTTTCCAGCACCCGTGGTCACGGGGGACTGAGTTGTTTGACGTCCTGCTGTCATAGCTAGCCCGGCTACCTTCAGTTTTTTTTAATATTAATTTTTGGTTCGATTTACGCAGAATGAGCTTACAGTATCTTGAAGTCTAGCAGTGGTATATTTGGGTTTGGATTTGATTTTATTAATTATGGGATCCCAAGCAGACGGCAGCACCCATCCATCTTCTCTATTGAAATTAGGATGTTTTTTAATTTCAATAGCCTCGCGAATAATCCTTGGGAGGAATCGGTGTTCTTCTGAGAGGATTTGTGGTCTATCAAATCTAATGTAATGGCGGGGACGATCTTGAACATGTTCACAAACTGCAGACTTCCCGATACGTCGGTGCTTCACGTCAGCTATATGTTCTTTAACGCGGGTTTTTATGGATCTTTTTGTGTGTCCTATGTACGAGAGACCACATTCACAATCCATCTTGTACACTAATGCATCTTGTAGAGGGATATGACTCTTGACGTATGGTAAAAATTGACCAATCTTCTTTAGCGGCTTGAAGTATGTTTTAATGGAAGCTCGCTTCAAGATGTAGCCAACCTTGTCTGTGACTCCTCTGACATAGGGTAGTACAGCAGGCACACGCTCGACTGTGGCTGGCTTCACTCGGTCACTGTGACGTAGGCGCGGGACCCGAAGCTTGTTGTCTTGCAGTACTTGCTCGACGTGCTGAAGCTCGGCGGCCAGATGTTTTCTGTCAGATCCCTCGTGCTCTCTAAAACAAAGATTTTCCCACGGTAGCTAACTGTGAAGGATGATGGTGCGATTCACCATTTAAATATCGGTTGGTATGGGTATTTTTTCTGTACACTGTGTGAATATAAAAATAAGATAATATACGCGATAAAATCCGTAAAATTAGTTTTATTTAAATGTGTAGTGTTCGCGTAAATATTAGAAATCATTATCCTAATAACAATTAAATAAAAATATTAATATTCCCTCAAAAGTAAAAACCCGTTTAGAACAAATAACAGTCGGAAATCGTATTTGAAGAGTTTAATTAATTATTTGCAAAAATTGCATCATCCTTGGCAAGCAAGATACAACACATGACACTTGACTTGCTCGGGTGAAAAATTTTTTTTTTTTAAGAAACATGAAAATAATGATTTCTTATATTTACACGAACACTACATACACGTTTCAATATAACTAGTTTTATTTAAACATGAAAATACCATTATAGTCCCTTCGCGTTAAGAAAATAGTGAGTCATCAGTACAACTACAGGGTAAAGGTGTATTCACAGTAGAGAAAATTTTTTTTTCCCAACATTTAATTAAGTTTAATGGAAACAAATTTTCTTAAAATTACTTAAATCACTAATCAGTATCGCTAGATTCTCCAGTTACATTAATTATGAAATAATTTTGTTCTGCAAGTTCCATGATGACATCCAAATTCCACATGGTATTTTCTTCGCGTATCACGTGGTCGCACTTCTTCCAACGATTAGCGTCTATTAATGCTATTGCGTTATCTAATATTTTTTTCATGTCACTCATTTTGAACGTGGAGTTATTGGCACCAACATAATTTTTTATTTGGGCCCTAACCAATTCAATTGGATTAAGTTTGCAATGGTAAGGCGGTAGGCGAAGAATTGTATGCCATTGCTTTTGGCAGTCTCATCTATTAAATATTTATTATATTGTGGGGCGACTGGTCACTGTGAACTCGACTTTCTAATTACTTGCATTTTAATTGGCTGCGGGGAGTGGCCAGGCCGGCGGACAACGATGACTCACTATTTTTATATATATACATTAGTACTTAATCCTAATAAAACGAAATATATGCTACTTGGTACCAAAAAAACAAATAAATAAAGTTTTGGCAAATCTTCCTTTAATTTCAATTAAAAATGTAAATATTGATCGAGTCACTGAGATTAGAAATTTAGGAATATTGATGGATGAGGCACTACACTTCGAAAAACATATAATAAATAACGTTAAAAATTGTTTCTACAGATTAAAAGTGCTATACCAGATAAGGGATGTATTAAAGACGGAAGTCCGTATCAGATTATGTGAGTCCTTGATACTGTCCAAATTCAATTATGCAGATGCAGTAATAGGTCCTAGACTTCTCAACCGTTCAAAGAAACTTTATACAGCGCGTACAAAATGCCTGTGCCCGTTTCTGTTTTAAAATACCTCCCCGTGCACATGTTACACCTTACATTAATAATGCGAAAATGCTTAAAATGGATTACCGCTGGCAGTTGCATTTTGCTACGCTGTTGTTTGGTTGTATCAAATACAGGGCACCGTCTTATCTCTATGAAAAATTGCGCTGGGCTCGAGACAACGTCTTAACAAATGTAGCGACAAGAGCTTCGGCGTACGGGTTGCTTCTGCCTCAGCACCGCTCCGCTGCGTTTCGAGGCAGTTTTCGATATGCAGCAACCAAGTGTTGGAACAACTTGCCGCCGCCGTTCCGTAATACGCAATCGATACATAGCTTCCGTCAAAAATATAAATTGTTCCTTTTAGATCAGCAATCTCAAAGTTAAGTAGTGCGGATATTTTGATAGTGTCTAATTTTATAAATAATGTATGAGCGTGTATATGTGTATGTGTGTATATGTATATATGTGTATATGTGTGTAGGTATGAGTATATATATATATATGTATGTGTATGTATGTATGTATATATATATATATATATATATATATATGTATATATATGTATGTGTATGTATATGTATATATATATTATTTATTGAAATTATGTATTGAAGCGGTATACTGCAGCTGGTTTGTGTATTTGCTTGTAACTTAAACTTAGTTATGTTCCTGAATGAATTTCAATGCAACCTCTTACAGTATTAAGAATAAATTATAAGAATTGTGACAATATTACAAGAAATAAATTTTTGTTATTATATTTGGTTTAACACAACAGAACTGCCCTCTGCACGTTAAGAATATATAATATACGTATATATTTTTTTTATACTTATTTGTGTATTTTTATTTTAAATATATAAGGGTGCCACTGAAAATCAGGGTTGGGGTGCTGTACTTCTGACACATTCCAACATATCCTGAGTGGCTTTCCTTTTTGGAGCAGAGCAGCATTAACGGGTGGATTATCTTTATAATACACCTTATGCATTACTCCTTATTCTCTAGTTCTTAATTATTATTATTGTTTTTCTATGTTATTGTTTGCTTTTGTGCTTTTTTTTTAGTTTAATTTTACCATATCTATAAACAAGGAGTTAATGTCCTGTTTCATGATTTCTATGTATAATTTCTTTATTTTTTTTTATGTTTGTTTGTATGACTACTTAAATGTTATGTGTTTTATGTAATCCGCTTGAGTGTGCTGCATGTGCCAAATAAAATCTGTTTCTGTTTCTGTTTCTGTTCTATTTTCTTAACGCGAACGGACTATAGTGAGCTATCAATTTTTCAAAAATGTAGTAAATGTGAAGTGTCTGAAATAATTGACCAATTAGACTCTAATACATGCTCCGGAATAGATACGCACTCCACTAAATAGTTAAATGTAATAAGTACTTAAATCTTACAAAGCATGCAAAAATTATTGTCTTGAAAGCGGAATTTATCAATATGACTTTAAACCGCCAAAGTTACACCTATATACTAATCCGGCACGAATACTGACCTTAGTGCTTACCATCCTATTTCTATCTAATTAGCCATTTCCAAAGCTTTCGAAAAATATAACCACTAAAAGAAATACTTAATATCAATTAACTTTATTTCGAATTGTCAGTAAGTTTTCCGCCTTAGATCACCAGCAGATTTAATAACTAAAATAAAATAAAAACACAGATGAAAAAAAATTAGGACACGGATTATTTATTGACTTAATAGCAGTTTAGTACACTTTGTCACTCACTTTTATTAAATAAGCATTCTTTCATGTCGGTATTAACGATTTAAGGCTTTAAAAATTTTTGAAAGTTGTCCACAACCCATTACGTACAGTTTTCCCCAAAGCTCCACTTCTTTTCCTGATTTTTGTAAGTAACATAAGTAATATTAAATTAAATGCCAAAAATTCTATACATGCAGATAACACCTGTAATTTTTACTCTAGGCATTCCATAGATATAGTTATCGCACGAGCCTAAACAGATTTATTAGTACAGTAATGGTTTAAATCCCACTTTCTAACAATTAATACATCCAAAACCTCATCATCATCATCATCATTACAGCCCTTCACAAGTCCACTGCTGAATAAGGAATGCCACAAAGCACGGTCCTGAGCCACCTGCATCCATTGACTTCCTGCATGTCTTACCATGTTGTCACTTCATCTAGTGGTGGGACGCCCTACACTTCGTCCGCCGGTACGGTGCCGCCACTCGATAATCTTTTTTCACCAGCGGTTGTCGGTTCTCCGAGCTATATGGTCGGTCCACTGCCACTTCAGCTTACTAATCCGTTGGGCTATGTCGGTCACTCTGGTTCTACTGCGGATACCCTCATTCCTAAGTTTATCACGCAGAGAAACTCCGAGCATAGCCCTCTCCATAGCTCGCTGAGTGACCTTGAGCTTCCTCATCCAGCCAGCAGTGAAGGACCACGTCTCAGTTCCACAGCTCATCATTGGCAACACGCACTGGTTGTACAGTCTCGTTTTCAAAAAAAAAAAACTCGTTTCCAAAACCTCATACATATTTAAATACAAAAATAAAAAAATGCAGTTATTCACGTCTCAACATTAATAAATCTACAATATACGTGTCAGCCAAAGAAAAACAAGGCTTACTGCTAGATGAATTCTTGTTATGGAAAGTACATATAGGTAAAATAACAACAAAACTATTTTCCCTACTGAGTTCTATTTATGGTTCTATTCGATGCCGCCCTTATCGTGTTCATCGTAGCATATAATATTATAATACATATTAAGTAAAATCACAAATAAGTCCTTATCAAATATTAAAAATTTTATTTCATTATCACTTTACTACTTTTGACACCAACAGATACCTATTGTTATAATAAAAAATGACAAAGTAAAATGCACACATAATTAAAATAGGTATATAGGTAGGCAGAGACTAAGGACTTCCATTTGGCACGATCCTGACACAATTAAAATTTTGTAAATAAATACAGGTCAAGGAAATAAGTAATTCTTCATGGTAATAATGTTTATATCCCTAAGGTACGAACAATCTATGGTAAACAGAGTATATTTTTTGATGGGCGTAAAATATATAATAAACTACCGCAAGTAATTAAAATACCATCAAGTTTATACATTTAAAAAAATGTTGTGAAATTCCGTATCCCGACCGCTAAACGCTGTCAGTCGGTAAAGATGAGAAATGCTTCGATGACTACTAGCTATATAAGCTATATTAAACTAAATTCTAAAACATTAAAAACTTGTAAAAAGTTACCTTTCTATCTAATCACCGCCCTGACATCAATTTTGAGCGCGCAAGTCATCCGAATTAAGGCGAGGGTGATTCTTGTGCTAAAATTCTTATAATATACGAAAATCCGCCACGGCTTCAGGGTGAAGGCTTCTGGCTCTAATCGTGAATCTAAACCATTCTAGGATCAACTTAAAAAATTTTAAAACACAAAATTTCATTTTAGAAGGAACATCTCTCTTACAAAGCAATAAGGACCGTGGCCGAGCTCACTTGACTACTCTAGCGCCATCTATTATCTATCTACGGAAGCGGTTGCGATGTATATCGATATGAAAATTTGACGCGCTAAATACATCGTTCTTTATTTAATACATTTCCATAGATGTCGCTACATGGTACCGCTAAGTAAGATTGACGAAGTCATTGGGCTCTAGTATATATACATATATAATAAAGCTATATCACTCCTGCCATTGCTCTAACTTCACGAACATATAGAGAGATCTGTTCGTGAAGTTACATTGCAATCGGTTCCACCATTCCGAAGATAAGCCCGGACAGACAGACAGACAAACGTTTTAAAAATGGTAATTCATATCTTAACAGCGTACAAATAACTCCCCGAGTTTAAAAGAAGTCATATCTACATTACAGACAGAAAGTTTAATTTCATTTATATGTATAGATTTGAGCAGTGGTAGCTCAGATGGTTAGCGCTCGCTGTAAGCTTCACAGTACTCGAGCAACCCGGGTTCGATCCCCGCCGGCACCAATGAAATTGTTTATTGTAATTTTAAGTGCTGATTTACCACGTGCTCGGCGGTGACGGAAAACATCGTGAGGAAACCTGCATGTCTGAGAAATAAGAAATAAAATATTTCCAAGACATGTGAAGTTCGCCAACAGGCATTAGGGCAGCGCGGTGGACAATCCTTGCCCTGAAACCCTCTCAGAAATGAGAGGAGGCCTGTGTCCAGCAGTGGGACGTAAATAGGCTGCAACTTTACGTTACTTTTACTTTTATATTTATAGATTTTAGAGCACGTAATGCGTTATTTTTAGGGCCACGACACTACCGCCATGACTCTGACATATTGTCTAATGCTGTTAGCTGACCACGAAGAAGTTCAGGTATGGCCCATTTCAATTCAGGTAAATTATCTAGCATCATGTTTATAAACACATTAGCGACTCGTCGCGCAATTGCTTGGTCATATGTGCCTGTCATGGTAAATCACTAGTTCGGGTAAGCCCTGCGAAGAACCGGCAAGAAGCTCAGAAGAAAATTGTTTAAATAATAATTCATATTGTATGTTGAACAGTTAATTATTCATTTTAGTCCCATCTAATTAGAACGAGTTCGTTGTATCTTGAACTTAAACTCCTTGTCTTGAAATTCATAAAATTTTGTTTTATTTCATATTAAATTACATAATAATACATTAATTAAATATTATATAAAGATTTTTAAAATTTACTTGTTTGTGTATAATGTCCTCAAGATCGAATTTCGGTCACAGCGGTCAGCCTCAAAGGAGACTAGCCATCTGTGCAGGACAGGATTATAGTGCCTAAGTGTGTGAGCAAGTATAGGTGCACTCTTTATTCCCTTGCTCTCGTAATCGCGATCTAAATCCGATGGGACGTTAATCAAACATTACGAAGAATAAATCAGGCGCAGGGCCAACACCTTTACGAGTTTTCCGAGGAACGGGGTGAAACACGACCAACTTCCGGACACAGGGCTGTTACCGACAGTTTTTGGCATAAAACCCGAAAACTGATTTTTGGCTCGACTCGGGATTCGAACCCAGGTCAGTGGAATCAGTAGTCCCGTTTCCGGCCACTAGACAGTCAGTCAGATTGTGTATACTTCTGTGTCGAGTAATTGAGCGTTTGCATTTTATTAGTACATATTTGAAACTAAAACAATTTCAGAGGTCTTAATGATGCTTTGTGTAAAATATTTCAACGGAAGTTCTTACCTATTTTGTATTGAGGCCAACTTAAAAAGTGGACAAAATGTGTGCGTTGATTAATTAAATGATAATTATGTACAGGAGAAAATTTACGAAGAATGTAAAACTATATTCGGTGATTCCAACCGAACGCCGAGTTGGTCCGATTTGACCGAAATGAAATATTTAGAAGCGACCATTAAGGAGACATTACGGCTCTATCCTAGTGTACCATTTTTTGGAAGAAAGGTCACTGAAGATTTTATGCTCGGTGAGTTAACATGTTACGAACTTGTTTCTTGATTGAAAAACCAAGGGTTGAAAGTTAGAGATACCCTGTTTTCAAATATTTGTGTGTTGATCAGGAATATTTGTAAACTAGTCTATTACTAAGTAAATAATTAAATTTACGGTGTAAGACAATCTGTCAGCCCACTTAGTCCCGTAGTTGTCGTAAGTCGCAACTATGCGAAATGCCAGTAACACCTCATAGCTTCTGATCCATTCTTTACGTCAGATAGCTATAACTGATGAAGGATTTAGATAACTGGTAAAGACGCTATGTATTCTTGCGATGGAATTAAAAATAATGATGATGATGGTGTTATAGAAATTATAGTACCACAAGTTTCACGTGCTAATACAGAGGGCTCCTACTACGTCTGACGTAAATGAGATGGTTACACGCCATTCATCGAAAACTGTAAAGTCTTCTTGAAATTTTCCATAGCGCCTCTTAAGACACTCATGGGACATGGGCTGATGATTTGGTGGAACTAGAACGATGGATTCTCGTACGCTGTCACCACACGGCTAAAGCATAAAATTACAAATCTAATGGAAAAAAGACAGACAACCTGGCGTTTAAACAGTGGTATCAGATATATGGGTATAATAACAACTTGCAACAGTCAACCAGATAACCACTTATGGAACCAATGAAACAATACATGTCTAAACTAAATAACCGATTATTTTGGTTTTAAACAAATGTTTGCTTCATTTATGATTCGAACCAAAAACCTACAACTCCGCAGCGAGATATAGCTCATTGGAGCATGGGTTTCTATTATTTTATTAAACTCAATAGTTGTTTTTATATTTTTTATAAGTTCTGTAATGTGTACGTAAGAATAAGGGATCGTTGTTATCTGACAATAAATGAATTGTTATTATTAGGTGACTTACTAGTAAAGAAAGGTGTTGAAATACAATTACACATCTATGACTTGCATCGTCGTGAGGACATCTATCCGGACGCAGAGGTCTTCAAACCGGAGCGGTTCCTTAACGGAGAAGTTCGCCATCCGTTTGCTTACATACCGTTCAGTGCTGGACCGAGGAACTGCATTGGTTAGATTTTGCTTAATTTTAAAACCTATTTTATAACCTGTCAAATGCACAATAATGCATTTGTGGTCTGTGAATGCAATGTGTATGGACCGAACAGCAACCGAAGCTTAAACAACACTGTAAAAGTCTCCGAACAATTCTGCTATAATCATAGAAAGCAGGCTTTTTTCCTCACCTTTTCACACATTTCCCAGCATGATGTCGCCCCTTTTCCACCTAAAGCCAAACATTGTTTGATCATGTTACGCAAATGTTTGGATTAAACGTTACAACGGAAAGGGAGTGATCATTCCAGGTAAGTTATTCAAATAAATATATATATATATATATATATATATATATATATATATATATATATATATATATATATATATATATATATATATATATATATATATATATATATATATATATATATATCGCCTCTTTAAGGCATTAGGTAGAACGGTGTGTAGATATGAAAAATAGTGTAAGTACCTATAAAATAATGAAGGCCCAACCTTTAGAATATAACATTGTTTCATTCTTTTTCGTTTTTTGAAGATGGTTTTTAATTTTTATTAAATTTTAATTTGTTACCCTTTTGAGTAGATAAAGTAATACCACAAGTGTAACAACTGGAATGTCGTAGTTACAATAACAACTACATCCACTATTTCGTTATCTTTATGTGGATTTTTTCTGTAAATTTATATGGGACTACTTCTCTCTCAGCACAACTCTTTCATATTTTTTTTTTTTTACGCGGTTTCATTATATGGTGTCATTCATATCTGCAATGCGCGCGTTTAATTTTTTGTAATTATTTTGTTTTTGGAGATTTATTATATTGTAGTAGAATTTGGCTGAATGTGCCCATGAACAGCAGTAGGCTTCTCAATACAAAAAATCTTTATTTTAATTAATATGTAAGGTGATGAGAAAGATACTCGAATGTTGCTTGTACTTGTTAACGGAGTGTAAGGCGGCCTCACACTAGATAGAGTGTGAATCTGGTCAGACAGTGCTGGAAGTTGCTAGATGCGGGTGGCTCTGGGCCGTGTTTTGT
Organism: Parnassius glacialis; assembly: GCA_033319125.1. Taxonomy (NCBI): domain Eukaryota; kingdom Metazoa; phylum Arthropoda; class Insecta; order Lepidoptera; family Papilionidae; genus Parnassius; species Parnassius glacialis. The sequence continues at coordinate 8,575,076 of JAVANC010000028.1, read as the reverse complement.
GGTATTCCTAGTTGGACGCTTATGCTCAGCTGTGGAATAGAAACTTTGCTGTTAAGAAACAGCAAGAACGAGAAGTGAACAGAACAGTTTACAGTCATATTTTATGTTTCACAATAAACTACATAAAATATATTAGATATAGCTTGGTAGCAATCAACTCATTCCCAAGGTTTATTATCATATATAAATTCCTTAATTACCCCTTTTATACAATATTTGATTAATAAAATATCTAAGTGGACTTGTCGGGGTCAGTAATGATGGTGATAACGATGATTTGGAGGATGTAGAAAATATATAAGAACTTTTCCAAATGTAATCTGAGACGCTGTGCACCCAGTTTGTCATTGAAAACGCCGAACTTAAAGTCCACGCATTTAAGGCCCATTGACGTGATGCCATTTTCTTGTACATACGAGAGCAATTATTGAATGCAATTAAATTAGCGCAACAATTGCCTTTCAAGAATTGTAAGCATCTGTTAATACCCAGATGATTGAATGCGATTATTGAATGCAAGCCTTGACAATAAATAATTGCTATTATCTTTTGTTTACACCAAAGCAATTATGTTTAGGAGATATTTGCTTTCAAGTTTTGACTTGTCTAAACACAGCCTTGTACGTACTTGTACCATTTTTTGACGTCTTGCTTTGAATATTGCACGTATTTGCATTGGCGAGTTTTTGATTCCAGTGTTGAACGTTTAAGAAGAGAGGTTTATTAAAATAAGTCAAAAAGTGTTAAAATTTGATACTGTTGATTATCGCAGTCATGAGTGTTTATGGGATACTGAAAATGTAAATTACAAGAATTGTAATGCATGTAATGCTGCACTAGCAGCATTTGCATAGGAATTTGGAGTTGATTGTGATTAGATAATGCATCTAATTAATCTCCAGTCGTCAAATTTTTAATGCTATGTCTGGTTTCGTTCGAGCAAGAATATCATTACGTATTATTGTATTTTTCCTTTGTATAGACGAAGCAACTTTATCTAACAAATAATAAAACTGGGTTCTGTTCACACGAAACATATCGTTAAAATCATCTTCTATTTTTTTTGTAACTATTAACCAAGATTGTTAGATGCTTTTTATAGGATAGGGTGACAAACGAGCACACAGACCTCACCTGATGGCAAATGGTTGCTATGGCGCATAGACATCTATATCTATCCTCGTTTGCGAACATTGAACTATTATGTACTAAAGTACTAGAACAGACACGTACAACAAAAACCGCGCGCCAGTGGAAGGATGCGTTGTCATAGAGCAGCCTGTCGCGGACAGAAGTGACAAATGGTGATATGTGTTAATAATATAACTATTTTATATTGTAAATTGTTATTATTAAGTAAATTTAGGTATATGGAAAATAAAACTACACAAATAATTCAAACTATTATAATTAACAATATATAAATTAATGATAATTTTAATTTCCTTTACATAATATAAGTTTTGTGAGCTTTTGCCGTTTGCTCGTGTAATCATTCGTTATCTTTGCCTCGTGGTGCAACCTTACAGTTGTACCTATATTTATTTATATAAGGTGCAAAGTTCTAAATTCTTTCCATAAGGTGAGGTGTTGTCAAACGCATTCAAATTAGTAATAAATATATATATATATATACTTACTATATGGTACATAGATAAAATTATTTTACAAAGTAAAATTGTTAATCATAAATTGTATCACTTCGTAAACTACGCTTGAAATAAGTTCTATTTTTTTTTGTATTATTGTACTATTGTTTTACTATTTAAATCTTTGAATAAACTGATAATGATAACTGAACAACAAAATAAAAGTAGGTACAAATATTAGCGTATCTGCGTCTTCTATTTTCATTATTCTATAATTTGTACTGCAAAATGGCGTCCGCGGCAACTCGCTTCTCCTGGGCGTTGTTACATTGCGAAAAATATTCTATCAAAAAGTTTTAAACGTATTTATATCTACTTATCTATGAAATGTTAAACCATCACTTTTTTTTTGATGTTCTCGAGTATTTAGAACAGTCTTTAAGCACACAATCAGGCATTTTAAGATCGTACAAAACACGACTCCATGCGACGGGCGTTAGATACTCACTGGAAAGTTGCGGTACGGTGTACCGCAAGTCGTTGCGCAAAGTCATGCTTTGCGGTGTCCTCTCTAGTACGTTAGTACATAATACCTCAATGTTTGCGAATCAAAATGCAGATGCGTTGTTACCCGTAAGGACTAAGATGGAATGCCTCTCTTCCAGTAAAAAGGGTCTCCAGTTTTCTACACTCACCATAATTATGAAACACAGCAGCGTTAAGCTGCTATTTTACGTTGGTATTCTGTGATAGCGTGGTCCTTCCCCGGTCGAGCGAACCACTTTTCGTGCTACCACTATACTACTAATATAGCTCCAGCATGGCTCTATCACGTAGAGCTTTCTCTCTACCACGTACCCAATGGATCAAGAGTGTTACGTGTTGTTTAGACCATGTAAGTCATTTATTGTTTCAATTTAATAGTTTACAACAGGCAAGAAACTTGCATCGTGTAAATGGGATGGGATGGGAGGTTCATTGTGATGGTATCGGGTTCAGCACTCATTACAGTATAGTAATTTTCTTATGAAGAAATGTAGGCGTGTCCGAAAAATTATATAGAATGGAATAGAATAGAATGATTTTTATTAAATATTGATTATTACATAATACTTATTGATAGTCATTTTTTATTAATCACTATTTCGGAAAATACCTCTGTCCTGGGAAGAACCAGCAAGAAACCCAGCGGGACTTTTTTTTAAACATAATTTCACTTAAGAATAATTTTGTTTATACAATTTTAAATGAATTTTCATAGGACCAGCATGGTGGTGATCACCTTATTCCCAGGGGTTATTTTCATTCATGTATTCTTTGAAATTATAATAAACCTTTTTGTACAGTTTTTCTTTAATAAAACTATTCAACTTGTTTATTAACAAACTTTCAATAGGTTCTGGGATTTTGTTGTAAAAGCATATACATTGCCCCATAAACGAATTACTAATTCTGTGGAGTCAAGTAACTGGCATTACAAGCTTACGTTTGTTCCTAGTGTTTAAGGTATGAACATCCTTATTCTTATTAAAGCTATTTTTCTTTTTATGTACATACATTACATTTTTAATAATATATTGCGATGCCAAATTTAATTTGTTTATTTCTTTAAATTTTTCTCTGAAGGACTCTTTACAATTTAGGTTATAAATCGCCCGTACGGCTCTCTTTTGCAAAACAAATATAGCTTCAATATCAGTCGCATTACCCCATAGCAAAATTCTATAAGAAATTACGCTATGAAAGTAACTAAAATACACTAATCTAGCTATTTCAACATCTGTGAGACTTCTAATCTTTTTTACAGCATATGCTGAAGAACTAAGTCTGATTGCTAATTTAGATATATGGGGGCCCCATTGAAGTTTCGCATCAATAGTAATACCAAGAAAAACAGAGGTATCCACAAGACTCAACTCGTCCCCATTTAAGATCACATTTGTTTTACATTAGATATTGTAAATTTAATACATTTTGTCTTATTGCCGTTGAAGAGCAAATTGTTGGCGTGATACCAATGTACTAATTTCGATAGAGCATTATTTACATCGTCATAATTAATTGACTGCCGTTTAAGTTTAAAAATTAACGAGGTATCGTCAGCAACTAATACTATATCGTGATTGTCCCCTACAAGATAATGTAAGTCATAAATATAGATTAAGAACAGGAATGAATCAAGAATTGAGCCCTGATTGATCACGACTTTTTGAGTTCTGTTACTTAAATATGAAGTAATAAGTCTAAGCGCCAAATGTTTTACACCGTAATGTTGTAGTTTCCTGATTAATGTCTCATGATGAACTCAATCGAAAGCCTTGGAAAAGTCACAGAACAGGTATATATATATATATATATATACGAAACACGCAGCTATTAGCTATTTTATAAATTTAGTGAAATAATCTAGTTTTTTTTTATAGGATAAGGGTGACAAGCGAGCACACAGTCCACCTGATGGTAAGTGGTTGCTGCGGCCCATAGACATCTACATCTATCCTCTATTACAAATCAAAATGTAGATGCGTTGTCACCCGTGAGGACTAAGATGGAATGCCTCATTTCCAGTAAAAAGGGCCTCCGGCCACCTGCACTCACCAAGCGAAACGCAGAGGTAAACCTCTACTTCACGCTGGTTTTCTGTGAGATCGTGGTACCACCCCGGTTCGAGCCGGCCCATCCGTGTGACAGCAAAAGCTGCCGCGTGACTCTACCACTGTTAAAAAAAGTAAAAAAAAAATCAAAAGTAAATTACAATGCCCAAGTTAATAGCCCACTTTGTGAAAATCTCGTAAAAAGGTTCAAGATTTGCGTGAAGTGGAAAAAATTACATAAATTGAATAAAAAGTATAAATCTTAATATTATACAGGTCAGCGATTTGCGATGCAGGAAATGAAATGTGTCCTCAGCGAGATCTGCAGACACTTCAGACTGGTGCCGAAAACGAAAGGGGCCCGACTAACGCTTAAGGCCGATATTGTACTGCGATCTGTCAATCCTATATATGTAAAATTTTTGCCGCGTTAACTAAATAGAATTATAAAAACTGAATTTTGTTTTATTTTCATATTTTGATCTTGTAGGAAGCAATAATAAATCAAACCAACACGTAAAATAAAATTTCCCTAACAATAAAAATTGTACTATATATATAAAAATAAATATGTTTGCTTGTTCAAAATTTTACATCTCTGAAGGTTCTTCACCAATTGCTTTGAAATCAAATAAAGAAACACAACAGCCTTTTCGAATTTGCACTTATGTACATATGTACGTAATGATACGCAAGTTAAAGCTCGTAAACAGGGCTGGCCCTACCATAGGGCGAACGGAGCGGCCGCTCCAGGCACCAAGTCCCAGGAGGTGCCTTAGTCAATTTTTTTATAATAGCATAGCTACCTAAATAATAGAAAAATACAATCTTTTAGCTTATTTAGGTAACAATTTTGCACTCTCCTTAGAAGCTTAGTCCCTGTTCCATTTCTTTGCTCATGTGCCTGAGTTTATTGATGGAAATTTCCTCGCTTTTCAATTTTATGGTTTCGAACGTGTGGATAGTCAGTATATGTGCGTATAGTCTTATATGTTGAGACGAGCGCGGAATTCTTCAGCGCGTTTTTGTATTTTCTAGAAACAAAAAGATGGGAAGTTATTTCAAAACATCTGAAGAGCTATATCTTTAAAGAAAGTGTGTCAAACAAGATGCGAAAGTAGAGTCAACAGCTTGCAAGCGGTGCGGTATCAGTACGCCGAAGTAAAAAGTGCCTTGGAAGAAAAGTATCGTCACAAATGATCACGCGGCAAGTTTGGAAGCTAATTCAATTGCAGCCAATTTTAAGAAGTTCGAGTTTTTGCTCTCTTTAGTCATTTGGTACGACGTTTTACTCCACGTTAATCTTGTCAGCACATGCATGCAAACAGAGCGCTTAGATTTATCAGATGCTACAAAACTGATGCACAAAAATGAATATACCTAGAGACGAAGGATTAACAAAGGCACTCATTGCAGCTAAAGATACAGCTCAAAAAGCTGAAATAAACTCGGAGTTTGAAATAATCCGCGAATGAAGAAAGAAAAAAAGTTCTTATAGCCCAGGAGGAATCGACGGATGAGTACCAAAACTATTCCATCTCAATTTTTTCATTCGACTCTCTTCAAGTTGTCCTGCTGATGATATAAATGCATGTTGCCACGGGGAAACTCGGTCTCTTATTGTTTAAACCGATTTTTTTCAATTGCAACGAATTGTTATTTTTATACTCATCAATTTTTTTCTATTCTTTGATAAAATGCAAATAAAAAAGTACCGTGACTTTTTACGATAAAGTTAACATTTTTGGAGTTATGAATTTTTAAAGGTTTGAAAAATCCCAAATTCAGATATATTTGACTCTAAATATATAAAGAAAAAAAAATATAAATATATTCCGGATCCAGAAGTGTTATTCAAAACAAATGTTTTCTACCCTATGTTAGACATCGCCATAAAAATAGAGACATGCTTTGCACGACGTTTTACAATTAATGTGACTTGGCGCGAATAGAATAGATTAGAATATAATACATAGTTTCCTCTATGATTTGAATAAGACCGATGAAAATTTTAAGAATGTATGCCCAAAGTTAGAGGAAAAATGACCGAATGATCTTAATCGCGATATTTCGGGATTGGAGCTTTCAAGGGAAATGATGTATTTGAAAAAGTTTTTACATATCGATAAAGTGGGGTTGTTATAAATTAGTTTGCTTAATTCCGCGTAAAGAAAGAAAATGATGTGTCCTGCCCAGCTTTAAGGGGAACCTCCCACCCTTCCTCAATCGCGCGCACTATACCCGTCGCCGTCAATCCCAGCAGTACCATCCTCAGCACCACCACACTAGGCAGGACACACCACTCTCGAAAATACGACACGTGTTTCGTGTAGAGGCGAAATACGTGTCCCCCTTAAAGCTGGGCAGGACACATCATTTTCTTTCTTTACGCGGAAATAAGCAAATTAATTTATAACAACCCCATTATAATGGATTTCCGCAAAGTAACGCCTGATTCTATCAATTATATCGATAAAGGTCACCCGAAAGCTCTCCTTCAGCTTCTTAGTATTAAATAATTGGCAAGATATTACCTAATATTAGGTCTTTACCTATAAAATTGCCGTTTTTATGAAATAAGTTAACGTAAGTAGTTTTTTATATTTTTTTATTTCTATTAATCAAAGTTATCACTCATGCAATCCATGCATCTTTGCTAATGCAGTAGCAGATTATTGATACCCTTCTTGAAAAAATCAGCTGGACGGGGGAGGCAACAAATTCTTCAAAGGTATTTTGTACTGCCTCTCGGGTATTGAATTATATTCCCGCCAAAAAGTTATTTAAATTCTGGAAAAAGTAGAAGTCTGTAGGCGCAAGATCTGGTGAGTACAGCGGATGACGGGAGCTTCCAACCCAGCTCATGTAACTTGGAGACCATCTGTTGAGCCTGTTCTGTCGGTGCCTGCCCAGCTAGAATATATTTACGAGATTTTCATATTTTACTAGCTTTCCACCCCGTGGTTTCGCCCACATTAAATAAAATTTTCTTGGTAGTAAGTGTCGACTATCGAGCATAAATAACTGCAATACCAAGGAAATTGCAAGTGCGTTGCTGATCTTTTTTAAAGGAGTACGCTCGTTGCTTGAAGGTCTCTAAGTCGTATCTGTCCGGAAAACATTGCCAGTGGTAGACGATTCCACAAAGTATTGCGAGTAGATTTATCTGCGTGATAAACTTAGAAATGAAGATATCCGCAGTAGAACTAAAGTGATCGACATAGTTCAACGGATTAGTAAGCTGAAGTGGCAATGGGCTGGCCATATAGCTCGAAGAACCGACAACCGATGGGGAAAGAAGGTTCTCGAGTGGACGCGTTGTACCGGTAGGCGAAGTGTAAGGCGTCCCCTCACTAGATGGAGTGACGACCTGGTTAGACATGCACGAAGTCGATGGATGCAGGTGGTTCAGTATCGTGCATTGTGGTATTCCTTGGGGGAGGCCTATGTTCAACAGTGGAATTATGAAGGGCTGTAATGATGATAATGATGAAAAGTGCCGTTGTGTCGAAAAAAAGGCTAGGCATAATTATATGTTTTTAGTTAACTCAAACATTAATCAACCAAAGTTATGTGAAAGCATATCAAGCAACATGTGTAAATAAAGGGCAAAGGTACTTCTCTGCCAGCTCATTTCATTGATCGAAAGGAACGATCATTTTCTCAACGTCCCCTGAGAAAGTAATGTAGCCTACGTTTCTTCTCACTTACTTTGCATTTCATCGTGTTTCATTTGAATTTAAAGCAATCTCAGAATCTGAAGAAGCAAATATTTTAAGTTCATTACAGACTAATTTAATCAGTTGTGATGGAGTATAACTGGACATGATAAGACTGTTACTTCCATATTTTCTTATAGTATTATCATCAGTAAATCTTTAACTATCCCCCTAACACTCTGCCGTTTCGTCTCCCCTACCGAGGGCTTCCATATGGATGGTTTTGTATTTATTTATGTATTTTATATTAATATATTTTACTATATTTAATGTATACCTATCATTTTATTTAACATATTTATGCAGCCGGACCCGATGAGAAAAATACATTTATACCCCAAAATAATAATAATAATAGGCCCCCTAAAATCCAACCACACATCCTGTTCCGAACATCTGAACACGTGTGGGGCGGGCAACACTACATTTCTATTACTGGAGTGGCCAACCTAGCAAAGGTAACCCATTCAAACCATGGAGACACGATCAAAGAGTAAACGTTTAATGCCGCTACTCGGGGGTTATCGCCGGGGCACACCTGAAGCTGACGCTGGATGTTGCAGTGGACGAGCCGTCTGCGGTGAGGATGAGTAGGTGGGCTCCCACCAGGTAACCCGAAAATGCTACAGCCAAACAAACACATTTAAACTTACCCAAAAACATATCCCCTTCTACATTACAACTGTGCAACCCGAGTACTGATTCTAATACACCCTCACTTACACTAGTAACTGAAGATAATAGAGAATCCATAAACCCTGCCTCTGATGTTGCACAGGAGGCTGCTCAGGCCTTTCTACCTGCGGCCACAAAGGCAGGAAAGCCCAGGATGCGCATGAAATGGACATCTGAAGTGAATACATTTATCATGCGCACATACTACTATATCACGAAGTTAGAAACAGATTTAACCACATATATAGAACCCTTCTTCACCAAAAAATTACGGAACAGTACCCAGGAATAAACGTCTCAGAACAAAGATTATCTGATCAAAGTAGAGTAATAGTACGTAATAAGCTATTAAGTAACGAAATTCTGAGTCGATTACAAGAAGAATTAAGGAATATATTAATTGAAGAAGAAAAGACACACAAAAACTCATATACCGCAATATCATCGTTGACTAAATGTAAACAACTACAATCATACAATTCCTCACACCATCCTAGCACTCAATATAAAAATAACACGAATTCGCAATCAACAAACTTAATGATAGAGGTACCAGATATGCAATTACAGACACAAAACCCATTAACTAGAGGCACACCAATGTACTAAAATTGTAATCTTATGTCAGACATATGCACTCAAACAAATACCCTGGTAACAAACACCATGATAATTAAAAACGAAATAGAAACACCAGTCCTAGATGAGATAGACAACGATTTAATGAAATCACAACTAAGGGAAAAACTACAAACCGCTCTCTTACAATATGCTGGAATAGACCCTACAGTGCGACCTAAACTTCCAAAGCTTAAATATAGCAGACAACTCTTAAAACTAATACACATATTTAATAACAACATTTTGAGTAAATACATGCATGAGACCTCAAAAATTACTGATATTCACACAATTATTTACTGTACTGTATTTGTAATATCTCAAGAATTAGGAAACAAAATTACTAATAATGATAGGCTCAGAAAATGTAAAAAGGATATAACACCAATCTGGCAGATACGACTACAAAGAGATATAAATAAGTTGCGCTCAGATATAGGTAAACTAACACAACACATTTTTATGAACAGAAGATCTAAGAAGGTAGCGGATAGAAATACAACGATATTTAAAAACACAATTTTACACACAAGACATGAAAACAACAATAGCAGACCGGAAGAATTCCTTGATACCCTAAAACAAAATTTAGCCCTTAAATGTAATAGACTTAAAAGATATAAAAAATCACTACAGGGAAAGCAGGACAATAATTTATTCATAAATAACGAAAAAATATTTTACAGAAATTTAAATGCAGGCTTAAGAAACGCAACAGCAAACAACATAGATAGACAACACCATGATACACCGAACAAAGTTAGAATCCTTTTGGTCAAATATTTGGAAGACTCAAGTCACTCACCATACAGAAGCGAAATGGATATTAGAAGAAAAAGCTCGATGGGAAGCAATAGAGGAAATGAAAGGGGAGTGCTCAATTCTGGCCACGAAACGCCCAACAATATGCATTTGTTAAAAAATACATCTTTTTTTATGATAATTAATCGCGGCATTTATGTATCCAAAAAAGATAGCAATATTTTTGCACAAAAAAAGTACCAAAAAGATAAAAATGAAATTATGTAAATCCGCAAGTCATTAGTTTGTGGGTAAAATAAAAAGTGTTGCCAATCATAAATCTCGTTAAAAAAGTCGATTCTGTTTTTTCAATCGATTTTTTATGGTGTCATTATTATAATGGTAATATTATATTTCGATAATTATTATGATATTATGATAATTAAACAAGCGAATTGCTAGTTGATTTACCATGAACTCTTTAGAACATAACAAAAGCGCTACTGTACAATTTAACTCTTATTCTTATCTGTTCTTAAAAATGCATTTAAAATGGAATTTAAATAAATAAAACAAAACATATTTTAAAACGCGTGCAAAACTTTACTTCAGTCCCAACTAGCAATATCTCGTGAACGGAAGGTTATTAGTCCTCATTTGGTAACATTCCATAAAGTTTTATTATAAACTAGTTGACCAGGCAGACGTTCTGCCCTCTCCGACGCCCCTGTGTCCTACAAAAATTCTAAAATTCGTAATAAAAAATATTGAGTGTCACTTATAGGGATAAAAACTATCCTATCTCACAAGTTGGACCAAACTGCACACAGTGTGCAAAATTTCATTGCAATCAGTTCAGTAGTTTAAGAGTCCATCGCGGACAAACAACGTGACACGTAATTTTTATATATAAAAAATAGCTGTTCCCCGCGGTTTCACCCGCGTATATCCCGCGTCTGCGCCGCGCGACTTGCGACCTTCGCGAGAGACACACGACGGACAGTTGCTGAATTAACAAAGATTTAAAAAGTGAAAAATGTTACTTAAATTACACAATTAACGTAATTGGTTATTATGCATGGCACAGGTACTGATATAGCCTTGAATACTAAGTGATTTATTTGGATATAAGGATTAATACCAAGGTATGAATAATGTGGCTCAGTTTGTACCGGCGTTATTATTCCTTATTTCATGAAAATGTAGTTATTGCGACATAACTCTAATAGTTAGACATATGGTATCACAGACTTTTTTAAAGATATTGACGTCTTCTATAAAGCTATAGTACATCACTTTGCTCTATTGTCATTAGTTTCCGCAGCGTACGCTATATAACGATTTTTCGGCGTTACTATTGCATATTTTAACATGACACAGTAATTATTGTGACATAAATGTAATAGTTAAACATATAATACTGCAGACTTTTTGTAGATGTTGATGTCTTCTATAGGTACAACTGTAGCACATTAGTTTTGTGGCGGGTGGAAGGTAAAGGGGAGATCTCTCGCCGGGCAAGGTGTTCTGTCCGGGGAGCGGCCAACGCTCCCAGTGGTAGTCCGGAGCTATTCCATATATACTACTTTAACTTCGGAACTTTGTTAGCGCGATTTAGGCTTCGATATGTTTCACGTATGGCGCGACGACAGCGCCGCCACATCTCACCGGCATTACTTGCAAGTGCATAGTACGGCATGCATTACACATCGGCATAACGTTTGCACCGGCGTCTCTACACTGTAGCTGGTGGAAGGAAAAGGGGAGGTCTCCCGCCGGGCAAGGTGTTCTGCTCGGGGAGCGGCCAACGCTCCGAGTGGTAGTTCGGAGCTATTCTGTATATACTGCTTTATAGGCTTCGATATGTTTCGCTTGTGGCGCGACGACAGCGCCGCCACATCACCCCCTGCTCAGACCGGAGGTCGATATTGCAGTACCGATTGCCGGTGCGTCCTTAATGCCGGTGGGGAATGCATGTTGTGTACGTAAGAGCAAGTGACGCCGGTGAGAACGATGAGCCGGAGCAAGTGCCAGGGATTGCTTTGTAATCTGCGGTGCCCCAACACGCATTGGGACAGCGCGGCGGACATTCCTTGTCTTAAAATCCTCTCAGAAATGAGAGGAGGCCTGTGCCCAGCAGTGGGAAGTAAATAGGCTGCAACTTTACTAACTATTAAAATTAAAAATGTGTATGAAAAATTAAATTTTCATACACGGCGCAAAACGCGTGTCAGGTCATAGAACAATTTTAATATTATGATTTTAACTAAATATCTGTAGTTAAATGTGTTAAATCAATTTAACGAAATCCACTCGTTAGTTTTTAGTGTATTTTGCTCAAGTTGGCGCCTTATTGTCAAAGGTTCATATGCTATTCGGAAACGAAACTCAATCTAATTCTTAAATACGAAGTTGTCGAATTCGAACTCGCAAGTGCACTGCCTGCGCGCTCTACTCATTCCCAGTCGCTCATTCGAGAAGTGCGGTAATCGTGGAAAGGATTATTGATGTGAATTGGCTTATTGTGGTTTATTTCAATTTTAAAATTTAATAATTGGTGATTTTGCGTGGCCCCCTTTGTAAGACGCCCGGCCCACGTGTCCTACTATGTTTAGATTACTAGATAGCGTACATACATTATCTCAGTCGCTTGCAGACGATACTTGGAGTTTGTTGTTGGTTTTTACGTCATTATAATAGCTATTAATTGTTTGTAAGTATTTTTTGGTAATATTTTTTTTAAGAAATGTGTATGATGTATTTAGCTGTTGACAATTTTAGGGATGTTTAGTTATGATATAATAATAATGTTTGTCTAAATAGTAATGATAAATCAATCCACGATATCAATATATACGATATAGATATGCAGTAAGAAAACTTGACAATTTCATTCAAATATAGCAAAGAAAATAGCTCTCGTTGCTGGTACTTGTTTTTGCTGCGTTTAGCTATTTTCACTTTGAAATCATTTTCATATCAGTCGTTTTACATTAATAGTTTAGTACATTTTTTATGCCATAAGGGTGACAAACGAACACAGTTCATTTGATAGTAAGTGCATGATGTGACCCATAGTATATCTATCCTCGATTTATTAAGCACTAAGATGAAATACCTCGGTTCCAGTAAAAACGGTCTCCTGTTCTATAAACATATAAGAAATATAGCAGCATTAAGCTGCTATTATACACTTGTGTTCTGTGAGAGCGTGGATCTTAACTGGTTGAGCTGACCTATTAGTGGTACAACCATAATATAGCTGCAGCGTGACTCTACCACGTACAAATAAAGAACATTCTGCTTGTATAACAAAAGTAGGTAATATTTTGCTATATAAATTTTTTTAAAGAATGTTTGTTCAAATGTTTGACCTTCAATCACGCTAGAACGGTTGGATGGATTGTTATTACGGCATTAGACAAAAAGTCGATTAGGTATTTATAAGAACCTGTACATATTATAAAACAAAGTTGCTTTTCGCCCTCTGTACGCTAAGATCTTTTAAACTAGACAACGGATTTTGATTTGGTTTTCATAATTAGACAGAATGATTTTAAGTGAAAGGTTTGTATGTATAATACATGCATATTATGTATTATATAATTTTTCTGTCAGTGTGTATGTGACTGAAATCTTCGCAAACAGCCGGACCGATTTTTAAAATTAACCGTAATTAACCGTGCGAAGCCGGGCGTAGCGCTAGTTATTAATAAATTATAATTTATGCTCAGCGAAGCGAGTGGATGATACAGGTAATTTACAATAACAACCTTTATCTCTTTGTATGAAACCAGTTTTTAGAGATGTTATCGCGTTTGACTTATTTTCATATATTCCCGACGTTTCGTCTACTTTGCTGCTCCCATGTTATATAATATAGTTATGAGTTAGTTTTAGTTATTATTTTATAGATTTGTTTCCCATTCACTGGTAAGGTTTGGATACTAGCGTATTTGTGTATATCCAAATATGAAAACAGGCATTTCTTTTCATTATAGGTTACCTACCTAAGCAAGAACATAGAAGAAGCTTGTTCTAAGCTGTTTTAGACATGTTTTCAAAATTCACTCTGTTATTTTTAAAAACCTGTTGTTTTTTCTGTTACGAAAATAGGCTTGACTCCTAATGAATAATGGGCAGATTTAATGCTAAAAGTATTTTCTATCAGTCAGTATTACCTTCTTTGTTCTGCACATTATGGAGATAAAGCACACTGCGTGTATTTCAACAACAAGGTGGTGGAGATCCGTCGAGCCACTGGATGTTCAATGCTACGAGGTTTAGAGAGGAGTTATAACTGTACACACACCTGTGTGTTCTTGTGCACACTTCAAATAACATTCTATTTACGGCCTCGATTGCTCTATAGAGCTGAGGCGTAGATTTGAATTGTTACATTGAGGGCTACGGGTTCGAGTCCCGCACGATGCGAGTATTTCTATTGCCTGCAAATAATTTTTTTTGGGTTTTTGGATATTTGACCTGTGCAATATACGTATGTTAACTGCCTCCACAATACGGGAGAATATCATAGTATGGGGTAACGTTTTTTTTAAAATAAATAAATAATGACAATTTACACAACAGTACGAATGAGCACGGATGGAGCACGGTCTTTTTATTAATAACCATTAATGAAAGTCGTCATCTAAATAAAAGTTTCCAGTGTAACGTATACGCGATAGCATCGGAGATATGTTGGGACGAAGCCGGACGCAGAACGGAATACGATGATGGCCAATAAAGCCTAACAGAAAGTTTTTAAAATCAAGGGTAAACTTCATTTCCTCACTAGAATTTTTCCTGTACCGTGTAGACGTTTTACATTCAGATAAAAATTCCAACGAGACACACATCCAGTTCCGGCACTATTATCATTATATCAATAATTACTTGTTCCGTTCAAGATTCGAATCGGCGACGTGGTGTCGCTACTGTCAGCTTCAAAATTTCAAAGTTCTGAAATTCTTACCAACTCTCATAGGGCTGTCACTCGGTTATTGAAAACAAACAACCGGGCAAGTGCGAGTCGCGATTTAACAATGAGCACGGACTTATTGACAGACGGACAGACATGCAACTGGTGATCCGTTTTCAAATTTTGGTACGGAACATTAAAAATGCTGTAGGAAGTTTTAAAAGACGAAATGTAATTCATCATTATCATTACAGCCATTCCCAAGTCCACTGCTGAACATAGGCCGCTCCCAAGAAATGTCATAAAGCACGGTCCTGAGCCACCTTCATCCATCGACTTCCTGCATGTCTTACCAGGTCGTCACTCCATCTAGTGGGGGGGAATTATTATTTTATTAGCAGTGTGTTTAAAATTAAGTACTACTACTACTACTACTAATGACTTTTTATTGTTAGAAATGAAAGAAAAAGTAATATCAAAATATTTTATTCAAACAATGAAGTATCTATTAGATTTTAAAATTATATATTTCTACACATTTCAAACTCTTAAGTATTTTTTGATCCTATTTTGTTTGGTTTTATTAATATTAAGAGTCCCTGACTAAAACCAGGTCACGTATCTTCGGTTTGCCAGATGAAGAATACCATTTAGTCTTCTGCTGTAGTTGAAATATGTATTCATGTGTAAAAGGTGATCTACAAACCCTTAAAACTTTATGTAATTGAAATGATTTTTTTTTATCTGAATCGAGGAAGGGAATAAGTGATTTTAATGTGCTACTCTTAGTTACTGGTTTAGAGGCTTCAAGTATGGCGTATTCATCAGGAAACATTTCCTGTTGAGAATAAATAAGATGTTGTTGTGATGATCGTAATTGTGATAAAGCGAGGAAGTTATGTTTCGATGCCTTATTTTTGCAATTAGAAATGAAACGTTGAACGTATGTAAAAACTTTTACTACTTATTCATAATTTGATGAACGATAAATTAATTGATGCAGTGAATTGGTATTATTTAGTTGTTGTATATCAACATGAAGTGTAAGCTCCAGAAGTGTTATTGTGTGTATGTTTGGAGATGATGGAATTTTTTAAATTACGTTATTTAAAAACTCTGGGCCCTTCCACCAAACTGCGGAAGTGCTGAGGAAGTCAGCATTCACACCACGGGAAGCCAGATCAGCAGGGCTTAGCTTAGATGGCACATAACCCCAGGTGTGTCCCTTTGTAATTTCTAGTATCTCATTAACTCTATTTCGTACAAATTGCTTAAGAGTACTTGACTCTGTGGAAAGCCGACCCAAAACAATTGTAGAATCACACCAAAAAAAATCAACTATTGAGCTCTATTGTTAAATACTCTATCACTTTTTTTAAAGAGCTTTGTGCCTAGTAAAGCGCCGCATAGCTCCAAGCGAGGTATTGTTGTAGTATCTATAGGCGATCGGTAAATACGTGTAACTGTAGTTCCCGAAGGTTATCTTGCGCTATCCAACGTGGCACATGTATGGTATTTATGTAAGAGAGTTAATAAACTTGTTAAATTCCGATATAATATGCGATGGAACTTCATCACACCAGCCACATTTATGCACCCACAGCTGTTGTGTTATTTGCCTGTAAAGTTCATGGACTCTTTTCATACACCTTTTTACTGGAAACGAGTCATTCCATCCTAGACCTCACGGGTGACAACGCATCTGCATTTTGATTCGTAATCGAAGATAGATGTAGATGTCTATGCGCCACAGCAACCACTTACCATCAGGTGGACTGTGTGCTCGTTTGTCACCATAATTCTATTAAAAAGAAAAAATGGTCCAACCAGACCCAAAGGATTGAACACTTGACTTTTTTTTTTATAGGATAAGGGTGACAAACGAGCACACAGTCCACCTGATGGTAAGTGGTTGCTGCGGCCCATAGACATCTACATCTATCTTCTATTACAATTCAAAATGTAGATGCGTTGTCACCCGTGAGGACTAAGATGGAATGCCTCATTTCCAGTAAAAAGGGCCTCCGGCCACCTGCACTTACCAAGCGAAACGCAGAGGTAAACCTCTACTTCATGCTGGTTTTCTGTGAGGTCGTGGTACCACCCCGGTTCGAGCCGGCCCATCCGTGCGACAGCAAAAGCTGCCGCGTGGCTCTACCACTGTTAAACTTTTACTTATTTTAAGCCAGTGCTTGACCACAATCCCACCTGGTGGTAAGTGGTGATGCAGCCTTAGATGGTCTTATCGTAACAAAAGCCTATTCACTCTTGCCTTGAAGACGCCTAGATTGTATTCGGACGGAAAGATAGACGCCGGCAAATTATTCCACTCCTTTGCTGTACGCATTACAAAAGACGAAGCAAACCGTTTGGTTCTAATGCGTGGAATATCGACAACAAAGGGATGAAGATCCGCCGACTGTCTGGTTGTCCGATGGTGGAAAGGAGAAGGAGGAATTAAGGCGTGTAATTCCTGCGCACACTCACCGAAATGCATCCTATAGAATACCGAGAGACTGGCTACTCTGCGCCTGTGCTCAAGGCTGACAAGATTGGTTTCAACCAAATCAAGGTCACCAATGAGCCTCTTAGCACGTCTCTCCACTGAGTCCAATGCTGCCAGGTGGCATTTTGCAGCACCAGCCCATATGTGACAGCAGTACTCCATGCACGACCGGACTTGGGCTTTATATAAGGTAAGAAGCTGCCCCGGCGTTAAGTACCGCCGCACCCTTGCAAGGACACCAAGTTTCCTTGCGGCTGCTTTGGCTCTGGACTCAATGAACTGCCCAAAGTTTAGGTTCGGAGAAAATTCAATCCCTAACAACTGAAGGCGGTCAGTGGACTCCAAGGATACCTCCTTTTAGCGGTAAAAAGACACGCTTGTGTTTTGGAGGCGTTAAATCTCACGAGATTGGCATCGCCCCATTCGGAGACTGCCTGTAGTGTGAGACTCACACGCTCAACCATAGCCTCTCTTTCTGACTGGATTTGATCCCGACTGGCCCGGGCGCTTGGTTGGTATCTCTCCACAACTGTGCTGTCGTCTGCATACCCATAGACACCGGGAATGAGCAGATCATTTATATGCAGCAGGAAGAGAGTTGCGGAGAGAACGGACCCCTTGACTTATGAAAGATAAAATATTACGTTTTGTGTATTTATGTGTAAAGGTTTTGTGTTGATTAACGTTTAATTGAAAAATAAAAAGTGTCATGATAGGTGATCCAGAATAAACCTATTGTTTTTGAAGGAGAAGTATCAAGATTAAGAGTTTTATGTTGATCATTTTTATGTAAGACAAACAATTGTTTGTCTATTTAATTGCCATTTACGCAAGTGAAATTTCGCGGACTCTAGTACAATCTTTAGTTCTTTAACCAAAGCGATAACGGACTCGATATAGTCCCCGCCACCCTAATAGTCATCCATATAAAAATCATATTTAATGTCATATTGTACTAACAAGTTAGGAGTGTCTTTAGCGACAGACACTAAATAATTAGTGGATAAATAAGGGACTGATAAGGTTCCGTAGGTAACTGTATTAAGAGTATATGTTTTGCAGGACCCGTTTGTGTTAAATCTAAATATGGTTTGTTGTAAGGTGCGTTGTGAATTGTGTAATAAAATAGATATATACATTTTTTTCTACATCTCCAGTAATATTGTATTTATGTTGATGAAATCGTATTAATAAAGACATAAGAGCATCTTGTGTTTTTGGACCAACCATTTGTATATCGTTGAAGCTCTTAACAGATGTCGTGGTAGTGGATGCATCAAATACAACGCGCAATTTTGTTGTTGTTCTCGAGTCTCGTATATTACCGTGGTGTGGCAAGTAAAAATTATGTTTTATTATGGAATGTGAATTAGGTAAGTTTTGGGTCATGTGAACAGAGCGAAGGCATATGAATCACCCAGCCAATCTGGTGAGGTCTTCAACGATATCATCACTACGATTTGACCAGACGAAGTGCGATATGTAGTGTTATTAAACATTTTATCGCAAGCTTTTTCTTCCTGAGAATATGAATACTGAGATGAAATTGAGTCTAACTCCCAAAATTTTGCAAGACTAAATTCGTCGCTACTGTTCAATGTATGATGACATACATTACGAGTTTGAACATCATTAGTATATATGCATCCAGATAAAATCCATCCTAGTTTTGAAGAATGTAATTTTGAATATGTTGGGCCAATGTTGCAGTTTTCTGCATTTAAGTCTGTCCATAATATTTCTGCACCCACTAACATGTCAATAAAAGAAGATAGGTTGAATTTACGGTCCGCTAATTTTATTTCTGAAGGAATTAGGATATGCTTAATATTTACGTACGAATTGGGTTGGGTGTGTGAAATTTTTGGCAGAATATAACAAGTAGTATTTGCTTTATAATCACTAAAGTATGACTCAAAAATTTCTTCGCAATTTGGGTGGCCTGTGTGACTTGGTTATTAATGAGGGCTAATAATCTTCCACTCGCCAGATGTCGCTAGTTGTGACTGAGGTAAAGTTTTTTGTTACACAATGTCAATTAATTGAGAAATTAGTTTTAAATAATCGTTTACCATTATCTAGAGTATTATATTAATACACAACACAATGCGTCAGTGGTTTGATTTTTAATTTTTTGCACATTATAATTCCTTTTTTTAAATAGTCGTCTTTTAGTTATTTTTATAGTTTGGTTTATTCATTTCTAATGTAATTAATATAAAATATAACTAATAATACAGAAAGAAACCTTAAGGATTACATTTTTCTAAGAAATTATCGTCCCCGCTATGAAATCGGTCAAATATTTTACCTCACTATAAAGTAGCGCCGCCCTGGTGACAGAAAAAGTCTTGGATGCCCTCATTGTAGAGATAGTGGAATCAGTATTGTATCTTGCTAAATCAAGCTTATTGCACATATCTTCCGTAATAAAATTACAAGAGCTTCCATTGTCAAGCAGAAGTCTGGATGTGTAATGTTTTCCGTCTTTGTCTTTTACACGTACCAACGCTGTAGATAATATGCCGTAAGCAGCGTTAGAAGCACAGAGTACATTATTGGTTAGAAGATGAATTGATATTTGTTGAAAGTGCTACATTAGAAGAAGATTGGTTTTTACGGAAATTATCTTCATGCAAAGATTATTATGCCTAAAATTACAATACTTGCAGTTTGATAATCCACCGTGGTTACGGATATGACCTGGAAGTAAGCAATTCGTAAATACTCTAGTTTTGGTGGCTTTTTTATACGAGAATTTACATCAAGTTTAATGAGTGAAGGGCTTGTCAATAAGAAATGATTTTGTGAATACATGTAATGTTTTTATTATAATTTTTATTGTCGGTATTTATTAAGTCTTTCTTGCTAAATGAACTGTTGTAATTATTATTGTTACTGGCTGTTCCTCGCGACTTCGCCCGCGTGGAGTTATTTTTCGCGAAACCTTAAAATAAAAGCAGACCCAAGTTATTCCTTATAACATCAGCTATCTGCCACTGTGTATAAATATTGATAAATATTGACATTAATATTTATACGATACTAACGTCACTCAATTATTTTGCCTTCCCGGAACCCCTCCACTAACACTTAAACTTTATGGTATGGTATTAAAGTTCAAATTGACTTTTAAGTAATGTTACGAATCTTTTATATGGGAATATAGAAAAGTTTTGTTTTTAGACTTTTTTAGGCAATTTTTTTAAATTTTTCTCTCCGTAAGAACCATCTTCGTACTTCAAGGAATATAATAAAAAAACAATTAGCCAAATCGGTCCAGCTGCTCTCGAGATTTGCGTCTAGCAACACATTCAGAGATTCATTTTTATATTATAGATAAGTTAAAGGGTGTGATTGAAGTTTTGAGAGTTTAACGTTATGTATAATAGGAATAGTTACTCCAGCACTCAATGTATCCAATACATCACACCTATTGTTTAAAAAATTAATGAATTGTTGTGAACTTGGTGAGTTGCAATTTAAGCTGCAACTGTATTCTTCCCATAGCCGATTCGTAACCGTGTCAAATTTTTTTGACATTTTTTGCATAAACAATCATTGTGTCCCAATGATCGACAGGTTAGACGATAATGCTGTCAATGTTTCAGGTCACCATCTCGTTAACGCTAGGCGTAAATTACCTGGTTAGCTGATGAGAAGCAGCGTCAAGAGTGCTCACGTCTGTTACTGCGAATTGCTATCCGCCAACCAAATTTTTTATTGGAGGGCAAACAATTAGAATTACTTGGAGTACAAAATGTTTTTGCAAATTGGACTAGCTGTATTAATAGCTATTGTTATATGGAAATTCATGTTTAATGAAGAAGAAAATCCATTGGACCAACTTCCAGGACCACCGAAATGGCCCATCGTTGGAAGCGCTTTGATTTTTATTGGGATGTCTAATAGTGAGTATATAATTACAAACTTTGTATGTGTGTTCTAATATACGATCAATAGTACAGGAAAATTAGCTTCAAAATCGTAAATCAGATTAAATAATTCATGTAGTTTTGAAATTTAGTACTATTTCCTCAGAGCGCGTTTCGACGACACGCACCCGCTACGCGCACGCCACACGTGTCAGCACCCGCGTCTAACTCGCTTTGAAATTTGTTGCATATAATTTGAGTCTTATGGAAAACCAATAAATCTGAAATTGCATTTTTGTCGACGTTCAACCGCACACGCCTCGCCCACGCCACGCGTCCGTCTCACCCACGCTACGCGCCGGCCTTTCGCGCGCCCCGCACATGCTCTGCACCCGTCCCGCTACGCCCTACGCCCGCGCTTTTTATACAATTTCAGATTTAATGATTTGTCATAAGACTCAAATTATATGCAACAAATTTCAAAGCGAGTTAGCCGCGGCTGGTTTTATTAATAAAATTTAAATTTTAAATCTTTCACACTTCTTTTATTATTTATCACCGCACCATTTCCATTCAAATTCTTAAATTGGTCATCCATGAAAGATACTATTTCTGCTTTGCTTACTGGCCGCCCATCCGAATAGTGAGATGTAATAAATATTTATGAAATATTATTAAATGAAAGGTAAGACTTTCCATTGACGTCCGTCGAGTTGGGTGTTGATAATTTTTTTACAGAAAGGTTACATTTTTATAAGAACACACGCAAAAAATAACATGCGGAAACGCGTACTTTTTGAGAAATAAATTATTGAGAATCACTTATTTTTACAATATTTTGTAGTTTTTTTTTAAACTGGCTTTACGGCTCAGGGTTCTTACCCTTCTGAGCCTACTTTATTACGAATTTCCATTGACATTCGTCAAATAGAGGCGGGAGGGGGGGGGGGGGAAGACTAATTCAGAGGGATTTCTGTATCTATTTTGAGACTGCAACGTCTCCGGCGCTGCGGGAAGAGCAGTCTCCGCCTGCTGTAACAAATCGTAGGCATCGGACGAGGATGGATGCCTGCGATTTGTTAAGCAAAAGCGGAAGCTGCTCTTAAATTGGTCATCCATTCATCATCCATCGTCGCCTCCGCAGATTCGGCTTGTTGGTCGCCTTCGGCGACCAGCCTCAGCCGCTCCGGCTCGTCCGATGCCTACGATTTGTTACAGCAGGCGGAGACTGCCCTTAAATTGGTCATCCATTCATCATCTATCATATATAATATAAATAATATAATAGTTACAAATATAGCCTCTTCAACATTTTTTCTAAATAAATATTTTTTAGACGATATTAATCCCTACAGATTCGTCTCAATGTTTCAATATTATAATTTCTTTGTTGAGGGCTATTTTATTACAAAAATAGCCTTCATTATTTATTCCCATAGACAAAATATAGAAAAATATTTAAAAACTTTTCGTTATTGCTATAGTAAAAGCATTAAATTTCGTTCTTCAGTTTTAAAAAATGTTTTTATGACTATCCCATGTATTAAAGAAATAAAAACCATTTAGTTATGCATATTGTTACGACTACTAACGCCACCTACGAGAGCGAACGCCCTCTGATGTCGTATCGTATAAAACGCGAGTAGGAAGCTCTTGAAAGAAGCCTCATGAGAAGCGTTCATTAATATTCTAAACGTCTAGCAGGCAACACAAATTTTGTCAACCACGTATTATATTATTTCAAATTGTAACTTTAAATAAATATTTTTATTTAAAGACAAAATAAACGATTCATTTGAACCGGAAACCTGAAACTCGCACCATATTTTGGTCCTTCGAGCCGGATTTCAAGAACTGAGCCAGCGTCCCACAACTAAGCGTAGTAGCAGCGAAACGGTCAGGTTTTTATTCCCTTTTACTCCTAATCCTTTTCAAATTATGCTAAACCGTGTTCCTTTCACATCTACAGTGCTCGAGATTTCTGTCTGGTTGCAACGCTACAGCCGTAAATACTTACACGTGAGTACCTCCTTTTACCACATTATTTCTTCATAGGCCGCCAAAATGAGTGAAAGTTCTAGTGTAAAATTAATTGTCCCATCTCTTTCGCCTTTGAAAAAGAAATCAATAGACGAATATCTTTCGGATCTCAAGAAAAAAAGAGGTAATTTGAAGGGCAAACTAACGCAGTTTAAAAAATACGTTACAAGTTTAGAAGGTGCTAGCCTCAACAAAATTCAAATTGCAGAATTAAAGTTAAGGAAGCAATCGGCTAGTGAAGTTTTTCATAATTTTAATTGTATAGAAAGCGAAATAGAACTTAATTCTTCAGATAGTGAAATTTGTATCAATTTAGAATATGTAGAATCATTGTATTTTAGCACAATGGCCGTTGCCAATTGTCTGAGTGATGGAATGGATTCATTGCAATCTAACGTTAAATTATCTCAAATTAAACTGCCTATATTCGACGGCTCTTACGATAACTGGTTAGAATTCAAAAACTCATACATTACAATGATACATAAACGTTCTGACTTGGATGAAATTCAAAAATTTCATTATCTGAAATCATCATTGACTGGTACAGCCTTACAAGTGATAAGTTCTCTAGAATTTACAGCGCTTAATTATATTCAAGCATGGGAGCTACTTGAAAATCGTTATAATAACATTCGATTGTTAATTAATAATCACGTCAAATCATTATTTAATATTCCAAGCATTAAACAGGAACCACCATCACAAATTCGTAAATTAATAGACACAGTTTCTAGAAATTTACGCGCTCTAAAAACATTTAACGAGCCCACCGAGTATTGGGATACTTTGATAATCCATTTAATAATTTCGAAACTGGATACTAATACGTTACGTGAATGGGAAACGCGGAGAGTTGATATTGGTAGTCGATTTAAAGGTGATTCTTCCGAGAAAATATGTTTAAAAGATTTATTTTCATTTCTACGCAATAAAGCAAACATGTTGGATATGATAAGCACTGTTCAGGCACACAAATCGCAAAATAAATCACTTCCTAACAATAATAAGCTAAACGAGTCGGTATCAGGTAATATTCATAGTTACGTTTCAACTAATAATGGCAATAGCAAACCTAAATGGAACACTAAAAAGAAGTTTCCTAAATGCTTATTATGTAGCCAGAATCATGCACTACACACTTGCGTTATTTTTTTAAATTTATTACTTAAAGATAGGCTTAAATTCGTACAAGACAAAAATTTGTGTCGTAATTGTTGCGTGCGGGGCATTCAGTAAACGACTGCTTATTCGGCCCTTGCAAACAGTGTCAACGCAAACACAATACTTTGTTACATTTTAATGTAGATGCGCGTGTGATAGACGAGCCGACTCCAGTCGATACACACACAACAGTGTCTACAGCTGCGTTGCACTCATTATCAGCTGAGACAACCGTGCAGCAAAAAAGTTTACTACAACCGGTTTTGCTGTCCACCGCTTTAGTCGAAATAGTAGATAGTAATAATTGTTTTCACACAATACGTGCTCTTCTCAATAATGGAAGCCAGCATTGTTTTGTTTCGGATAAGTTGTGTAAACGGTTAAATGCGCCTCTAATACAGTCCACTGTTCAAATCTCGGGTGTTGGAAAATTCATTTCACAATCGAGACATTCATGCGATGTATCTATCCGTTCAAAAATAAACGACTATAAAGTAAATTTAAATTATTTCGTCTTGCCGTGTATTACGTCTAGTTTACCCTCGATGAACATTAAATTCGATATTAAACGTTATATTCCCAATTACATTCAACTTGCGGATCCTAATTTTAATGTACCCTCAGATAAAGATTTATTATTAGGGGCCAATATTTTTTGGGATCTTTTAGATAATAATAAAATTCGTTTACCATGCGGGCCATATTTACAAGGTTCTAAATTCGGGTGGTTGATATCTGGTTCCATTTACACCAAGAACTTGCGCATTAATCAGGTTCAGTGTAATTTTAGTCAGAGCATTGATACACAGCTCAAAAAATTTTGGGAGTTAGAGGATATACCCACAGCTTCTCGCAACATTCTAAGTAATGACGAACGTGTGTGCGAGGAGTTATTTACAAAAACTACTAAACGTGAAAATAATGGTAGGTTTTCGGTTCGAATACCGCTAAGAGAATCAGCTGATACGCTCGGGGATTCTTATACGTCAGCGAAGAAACGATTTCTATCACTAGAACGTAAACTCGAACGTATACCTGATTATAAACGAATGTATAATGATTTAATGCGTGAATATATAAATATGGGTCATATGACTAGAATTTATTCGAGTAGTTCTCCTAATTTTTATCTTCCTCATCACGGAGTTTTTAAGGATAGCAGTTCTACAACAAAATTACGCGTAGTATTCGATGGAAGTGCTGTGACCAGCTCAAAAATGACTGAATGAATGAATGATTGAATGAATGAATGAAATTTCCTGGTCCAGCATTACAAAATGACATATTTTCTATCTTGTTGCGATTTAGACAATATAAATACGTAGCATGTGCAGATGTAGAAAAGATGTTTCGTCAAGTACTTGTTCAAGCAGACCAAAGGTCTTTGCAACTTATACTCTGGCGAGAAAATCTTACGGAACCCTTAGC
Source organism: Parnassius glacialis (assembly GCA_033319125.1). Taxonomy (NCBI): domain Eukaryota; kingdom Metazoa; phylum Arthropoda; class Insecta; order Lepidoptera; family Papilionidae; genus Parnassius; species Parnassius glacialis. Next base: position 8,549,203 of record JAVANC010000028.1, on the reverse strand, counting down.
TACATACCAACTCAACACGGTGACGTACGGCACCGCCTCAGCGCCGTTCCTTAGTATGCGCTGCATTCGACAACTAGCAATAGAATGCAATGATGACGACATAACGCGCGTTATCATGCAAGATTTTTGTCGATGATTTAATAACAGGTGACGACAATTGTCAAAGTTTATTACAAATTTGTAACAAAATTTCAAAGGTATTACAGTCTGATTGTTTTCCGTTGCGTAAATGGACCTTTAATTTTGGTGTAAAAGATAATGATAATACGGAAGAACATTTTATTGATAAATATACACAAAATAAAACGCTAGGCTCAGGCTGGCAAAATAATAGCGATAAAATCTTTTTTGACACCAAATTTAATAATAATTTAAGTGAACTTATTTTGACTAAAAGGAAAATGTTATCCATAGCTTCTCAAGTATACGATCCTTTAGGCCTGTTATCTCCAACAATTATTATATGCAAAATACTATTACAAAAATTGTGGCTAAGTAAAATCGATTGGGATACTCCTGTGCCTTCGGATATAATCTTAACGTGGAATAAATTTATTAACTCATTAAAACTATTGAATGATTTGAATATACCACGACGAGTAACAAGTGATAACAATCAATATACGGAACTCCACATTTTTACCAACGCATCCCAAATAGCGTGCGGTGCTTGTGCTTACATACGCACATATGATGATAAGTCATCCATATGTGTGCACTTATTATGTGCCAAGAGTAAAGTCGCGCCTTTGTAAACGATTAGTTTACCCCGTCTCGAACCTTCCGGAGCATTAATAGGGGCAAAATTATATAAAAAAATTGTTGAGTCGCTTAGATTAAAATTTACGAGTGTTTTCTTCTGGACAGACTCAACTATTGTTATGGGTTGGATTCGAACGTCTCCTCATCTACTTAAAACATTTGTACAAAACAGAGTTACAGAAATAAATGAACTAACGGGTGACTTAATATGGTTACACGTTAATGGTAAACATAATCCAGCTGACTTATTATCTAGAGGTCAGTATCTAGATTCATTAGTAAACTGCGATTTATGGTGGCACGACCCATCATATCTACATTCTCATAATTCTGATTGGACGATTTATAATAATAAGGACATTTCGGATTTATATAATTTGCCAGAAATAAAATCAAAAACAATAAATCTCGTTTGTGTGGAAAACAATTGCATTATTAATTTTGAACGATATTCTTCTTTTATTAAGTTAAAAGGAATAGGTGCGTACATACTTCGTTTTATAAAAAACGCACAGAAGTCAGAGCGTAAACAACATCGCCATACCGGTTCCTTGAGTATTAGTGAATTGAATGCGTCACAACATAATTATGTTAGTTAGGTTCGCACAAATGCAATCGTTTCCGGACGTGTATAATAATTTAGTGAATAACATTAAGTTCAGAACAAATAGTAAACAGTATAATCGTATATCCGGATTAAATGTATTTTTAGACGATAATAAAATAATTAGAGTTGGTGGAAGACTGTGTAATTCTACTTTTTTCAATTTTGATAAAAAACATCCTATTTTAATATGTAGTAAGCATATCTATACAGTGTTATTGTGTAGGTACGAACACATGAGGCTGCTTCACGCGGGTCCACAGCTACTTTTAGCGACCATACGTGAGAGCTGGTGGCCATTAGGAGGTAAAAACCTCGTTCGAAAGATAGTGCGCGACTGTGTTGTGTGTACTCGTATAAGAGGGAAGACTTTGTGTCCTATTATGAGTAATTTGCCATCAGAACGTTTAGAACCTGGGTTCCCATTCATAAGAACAGGCGTTGATTATGCCGGACCAGTTTTCATATTAAATCGTAAGGGCCGGGGATCTAGACTTATTAAAGCGTATATTTGTTTGTTTATATGTTTTACTACACGCGCTATGCACTTGGAACTTGTCACTGGTCTCTCAACTAATGATTATATTTTAGCTTTAAAACGTTTTATGAGTCGAAGAGGTAAACCAGAAATTATATTTTCCGATAACGGGAAAAATTTTGTAGGTGCCGAAAAGGAAATTTCTTCATTTTTAACTAGTAATTCAAAACAAATTATCGAATTTGCTGCTAATGATAGCATTCATTTTAAATTTATTCCCCCATACTCACCACACTTTGGAGGCCTATGGGAAAGTGGGGTACGATCGTGTAAGTACCACCTTAGACGTATAGTAGGTAATACTAGATTGACTTATGAGGAGTTTAGCACGGCTTTAACACAAATTGAAGCAGTCCTGAATTCCCGTCCTATGTCACCTTTGTCCGCAGACCCTACAGACCTTACATCTCTCACGCCTGCACATTTCCTGATCGGAAGGCCGTTAACTGCTACTGCATGCGAGGATCTTACAACGAAGCGTTGACGTTGACGTTGACTCTATTATAGCGTTGACACGCTATAATAGAGTTGAACAATTACGTCAACATTTCTGGCAACGTTGGTTAAAGGAATATGTTGCAGAACTCCAACTGAGAAAGAAATGGAAAAAGCAAAAGGATGACATCCCATTACATTCTTTGGTACTGATCAAAGATGATAATTTACCACCGCTCAAGTGGAAATTGGGACGAGTCATACAAATCTTCCCTGGTAAAGATGGCGTGTCTCGAGTCGCTGATATTCGCACCTCCAGCGGAATCGTTCGTCGTGCCTTCTCGAAAATCTGCCCCCTGCCGCAGCAACCATCGAATCAAGAAGCGGAACATCAAGTTGGAAGCTGAAGCTTCCAAGGCCGGGAGCATGTTACGACTACTAACGCCACCTACGAGGGCGAACGCCCTCTGATGTCATATCGTATAAAACGCGAGTAGGAAGCTCTTGAAAGAAGCCTCAGGAGAAGCGTTCATTAATATTCTAAACGTCTAGCAAGCAATACAAATTTTGTCAACCACGTATTATATTATTTCAAATTGTAATTTTAAATAAATATTTTTATTTAAAGACAAAATAAACGATTCATTTGAACCGGGAACCTGAAACTCGCACCACATATAATTTATCGTTTTATTACCTACATATTTTTGTATAACTGCTCGAGTGATGTCAAGCACCCAATTTCATACATACATCACCTTTGTGAAATCATTTAAAAATGGTTGTTCTTTATTTATTTATTTTTTAGCGCTCGGCAACGTCGACCGCGGAGGTTGCGTACACTGTCTCAAAGTTGTATTTAATTAGTTTTACTCGATTAAAGTCAATTATTAAGTGATAAATATACACCAAACTATCATTACAAGTGTTTTCAAAAGATTGTGACATAAGTGTCTTCTATAACTTTTAAAAATCAGCAAATTAAATCAAATAATTTCTTACAACGGACAAAAAAGTAAGTGTTAATTTCTACTGCTTTATGAATCATCTCAGCACGTCTTGTGACATCACTCCTACCTACAACGACGTAGTATTGTTTCGGCCTACAATAGCGGGCGTTCTCGCACAAAACTTCGGACGCATTGACCATTGAGATATAGCTGTATCGCTTGCTTAAACACAATTGTAATATTTTTAAATAGGCCGAGTGCGGTCACCCACTGTCGCCAAAGTGAACTAAATATTTTCTTGTGCGACTTTGTTGATATTGCTTACCTTACGCTTGTGCTTTTTTTATTATAATTAGAAGTATTATAATGGCGAGTGTAAACTGCGGCGCTTGTTTAGCTAATATGGATACCACATCTTTGTTTATGAAATGTTACAGATGCGAAACAGGTTATCATATATTGTGTGTTAATGTATCGGCACAGGAGTACAACTCTTATTATGTCGAATATTTAGCGAGCTGGCTTTGCCCTAACTGTCTATGTAAGGAGCCAAAACTTGGCAATTCAAACACTCCAATTTGTGCATCCCCAACGGATTTTTCTAATAACATCACAGCTCGCCCAACAAAACGGAAGGCCACCTTATCACCAAATGTTGAGATTAACCAGGCTCCCACAGTAACTTCTATTAATAATAACCTTGTTTCGCTTACCTCGGAAATAAGATTATTGCGAGAGGAGTCCAACAATATTAAGGGAATTATGGAAAATCTATCGGCCTGCCTTCTCAAGTGTACTACAAAACTGGAATCACTTGAAACTCGCATGGTAAGTGCTGAAAAAACTATTCAAGAGGTTAAAACAAATGGATTAAAAGTGGCCGAGCTTACAGCGACTATATCCTCGCTCCAGGATCAGATCAATTCTCAGGCTCAATCCGCTATTCGAAATGAGTTAGAGATTATAGGACTCAATGAAAATCAAAATGAAAGTCTTGAGCATGTAATACTAGTTATCGCCAGCAAAATCGGGGTGAGTTTGGTATCGGAGGATATCGATTGCATTATCCGAGCAGGATTAAGACAGCAGAAGTGTCTGACGTCAGAAAATAAGCCCCCGCGCCCACTAATTATACGTTTCCTACGCAAAAACAAACGAGACGAATTCCTTAGAGCTTCTAGGACCAGGTGTGACCTCACCACTTCTCACATCGAAGTACAGGGCCCCACCAGAAAACTATATTTCAATGAACACCTAACAAAACATAACCGGTGGTTATTTCGAGAGACACGAACACGAGCTAAAGAGGCCGGTTACAAGTGTTGTTGGGTTAAACAGGGTTACATCCACATTCGTAGGCGGGAAGGAAGTCCTTCCATTACGATACGGAATGCCTCTGACTTGGAGCGTCATCTCGGTCCTGAGGAATTGGCTGCCACAGCTTCAGTCGGTAGCACCAATCAACAAATGCTGCATTAGCTTTCTTAATGTTATTTTTTATTTCTCATTTTGTTGTGAAGTTTGTATATTTTTAACAATAGTCTTAAGATCTACATTCCAATTTTATAAGTTGTACAAAATTAACTTTCTTTGGTATTTACCACGTATTTGTATATTAATTAGCGTACCTCTTAACATACATATATACAAAAACACAATACATACACTCATATTATACTATACCATGCATAAACTACTACATCAAATTAAATATGTAACTATCTTCTATATTACACTTCTAATACGTTGTTACAAAAAAACTAAACAAAACAAACAAACACAAAAAATGTTACAAGGAAAACAAGCTCTTCTTTCTCAGGCTCTCCTAACTGTTGACAGATATTACTGTTTACTCACATCTTTTATCACGAGTGACTTTATACATGGAAGTAATAATATTTATATTTCCCCTTTTTACAATTTATGGCCCAAGCGGCCACCATAGACGTAGAAGAGGATATTAGTAAAACATTCTCTATAACATGTCACTCAATTCCTGATCTGGAACTCTGTGCAAACAAATTACAGTCTTACTCTAACTTCACATTACTAGGCTTAACATAAGAAGTATACATCACAATTTTACTGACTTCCTAGTGGTTCTCTCGAGAATTAATGTACAATTTGATGCTATTATTTTGTCTGAGTGTTTTTTGAATGAAGGGACAGTCATACCACAAATTCCAGACTACCAATCGTTTCGTACTAATAAATTTATAAATAAAAATGGCGGTGTCGTTGCGTACATAAGAAATGCAAAGATGTTTTAGTATCGGAACCTACATTAGATGACGCAAATTGTCTGCAAATAACAATAGAAAATACACTTAGACTTCTTGGGATTTATCGATCTCCTTCGTTCAATAATCCAGACCGTTTCATACAATCACTTGATTCTACGATTCATTCAAACACTAAATTTCCTATTATTATAGCCGGTGACATTAATATAAACCTGCTATCTGACGAATTAAACTCTCATCTATCTAATTATCTGTGTTTAATGGCTAGCCATGGACTTATGCCAGCTATAACCATACCCACGAGAAACAACGCTTGTTTGGATCACATCTTTACTAATTCTACACAACCATCAATTGGTATAGTCTGTAATTCTGCATTAACTGATCACAAATTAACAATGATAGGTTTAGGGTTTCCTAACAGAAAACCGATTCAGATTAGCAGAGTGAGATCTATAATTGATTTTGCTGGGGTTCTTACGGATTTGAAAAACAAAGACTGGTCATTAATTACTGGTGCAAGCGATGTTAACGAAGCGGTACTTAACATTCATAATCTGATTGAAACGTCAATACGCGTACACACTCGTCGGGTAAGGGTTAGTCGCTCAAAATTCAATCTCAGGCCTTGGATTACTCCTGGCTTAATGAGGTGCATGCGTCATCGCGACAGGCTACATAGTCGAGTAAAAAAGAACCCCAATGATCTCGTTTTAGAATTAACGTACAAACGGTATCGTAATTTCTGCAATGATTTATTACATAGAGTCAAAGCGAACTATGAGAATTCAGAACTACATAGACATAATAAGAACCCTAAAAAACTTTGGCAATGTATAAAAAACATTTGTGAGATACGCAAAGGTAATACCAATGCCATTGAACTCACAAAAATTATGGGAGACGCGCGAGACTCATTGAACGCATGTAATCAATACTTCTCCACAGTAGGTAAAAATTGGCTGATAAAATTCTAAACAGCTTACATATTACAGAGGAAACGTTGGCCTCTGAATTTAATAATCAACTTTGTCATCAGAGTTCAATGTATCTCTTTCCAACGGATTCAAACGAAGTTTCCACAGTGATTGAGTCACTTAAGAACGATAGTGCTCCCGGTTTTGATAGCATTACTCCTTTATTAATAAAAACTATTAAAAATGTTATTTTAGAACCTTTGACGCATATTATTAATTTAAGTTTAGCAAGTGGGACCTTTCCTGAAAATTGGAAATTAGCTATTGTCAGTCCAATTCACAAAAACGGTCCAAAAGACAACCCGGATAACTTTAGACCAATATCACTTTTGTGTATTTTCTCAAAAATACTAGAAAAAGTAGTTAACAAACGTCTTGTTAACAACATTGAAAAACACAACATTCTTTCTCAAAGACAGTTCGGATTTAGGCGAGGTAAATCTACGGAGGATGCGGTAGTTTCACTAACAGAGCTGATCACGGATTATTTAGATAAAGGTGAAGCATGTATCGGCGTCTTCTTGGATCTCGCCAAAGCCTTTGATACCGTGTCTGTGCCGATCCTATTGAAGAAATTGGAGGTCATGGGTATCAGAGGTACGGTCTGGAATTGATTCCATAGTTACTTAACGAACAGGAAACAATGTGTCCAAGTACAAAATTTCAGAAGTGACGATCTTCCTGTTCTGTATGGCGTCCCACAGGGAAGTATTTTGGGTCCGAGCCTTTTCGCTATCTACATGAATGATATCCTAAATTTAAATATTAATAATTCGGAACTGATTTGTTACGCAGATGACACAGTGGTGCTTTTTCATGATCACAGGTGGAAAGAAGTGTATAAATTGGCTGAGCACGGTCTTGCTCGTATAGCTCAATGGCTGGACAAGAACCTCCTCACCTTGAATACTGCTAAGTCCAAATACATAGCGTTTCATAAGACTCGGGCTTCTAGACCTTCTTCTTTAGTCAATTTAAAAGTTCACAGATGCACAACACCAAATTCTCCTTATGCTGTCCTATCCTATACATTCCCAACGTGCAATTGCCAAACGATAGCTGCTGTGGAAACAATAAAATATTTAGGGGTACTGGTTAACTATAACCTATCGTTCAGTCCCCATATTACCGATTTGGCTTCTCGAGTTCGAAAACGAATTTATGTTTTCAAACTTATACGTAACAGTGCCAACATAAATATTCTCAAAATGTTATACTATGCAATGTGCCAGTCCATTGTGCAATACTGTATTACAGCATGGGGAGGTGCTGCAAAGACTCATATGTTAAAAATAGAAAGATCGCAACGAGCTTTGCTTAAAGTCATGCTTAAAAAACCAGTGCGATTCCCCACCAGAGAGGTCTTTAATTTGTCTCGTGTGCTATCTGTTCGCCAATTGTTCATCCTAAATGTAATAAGGAGATGTCATAAAAATGCTCCAAACCTGCCTAACTACCAACATCTTTAAAAAAAGGGTATACAAAATACCCGTCCCTAACATTAAAACGTCTTTTGCTAGTCACCTACCACGTTTTCTACATCCATACACTTATAACAAAATATCTCGATACCATAACATCAGAAACCTCAACACCTCACAGGTCTGTCACCATATTAGAAATTGGCTAATGACGTTAACATATGAGGAAACTGAAGATCTAGTCAAACGCCACTAGAAGCGTACACACAAACACACACACACACACACACACACACACACACACACACACACACACACACACACAGAGTAAAATTATACTGCACTATTATATTTACACTAGGAAAACATGCTATTCTTTTTCGTTAGACTGTGTACAATTCTTTAGATAACTTGCGCTCCCGGACCCCAAGATACAGGATTATCCTAGTTTGGGGTCCATTGGAAAATATTTGTTTAACTTGTCTTGAACATTGTTTAGATGTTTAACCCACTGTTCTTACATTTGTTAAATCTATATGTCAATAAAAACATTTATTATTATTATTATTTTATTTCAGTTGACCTCTTTAATATGCTGCTCGATTTTCCGAAAAAGTACGGGTACCGATATGTCATCAAGGTGTTCGGTCGGCGTATTTTGCATATCTACAACGTAAAGGATATAGAGGTATCTTTTTCTATGCTTATTTTTCAGTAGGATGAAACTACACCAAAAACTTCATTCATTATTTTAGTGATAAAATTATATATATATAATGATAGACTGTCAGTCTACCATCGTGCTTTTCTTGTTTTGACAGAGTGATGGTGTCAATTAAAAACTTGTTAATTTTACGATTTGCCAAATATGGCATTCTAAACTACATTCTTCACAACATGCTGATGTGTCATATTTGTCACAACACACCAATCACACAGATTTTGACGACAGCTTTAACCTCTCTGGTTTAAGTTAGTAAATAATTGATGAAGATCGTGTCTCAAGCAGATAAAATCCAGTGGAGTTCATATCAGCACTTGAAACATAATTTCCACTAACTGTTTATATACGTATGTATCAAAAGTAACTTCAAACTATAATATTAATAAACATACAGGACCAACTATCCGCCTGGGGTCAAGTTCCCACCAAAACCTAAACAAAATTGATGTTTAGAGTTCTCAGTAAGCCCTATCTAATATATAGATTATTATTGATATCCTTCCTACGTGCTTAATAGCCTCGCTCAAATGAGCACGCCAAGCTTTTTAGAGTACGTCATTCGTTACGTCGACGCCAAAGTTTCCGAAACTGCATGAGACAGCATGGGTGGTGTCCTGAAATTGTGCAGATACGATAATGGGGTTCTGATTTAGTAGTTCCCAATCCGAGACTGTATAAGAAAGTATATTCAACCACGTGTTCGACCCAACAAGGAAGGTGCATGGTTTTCCACATCTGAGATCCACGTAGATGAAAAACCAGTAGTCCCAAGGCAATAGATCTTTACGCATGATCGGTTGAACAAGAATCAAGTCATTCACCGTAGTGGACAGTGAAATCACCAAGGATTACGCCCTCTGGGAATAGGATCCATTGTATGACAGAAACTGTAGTAATTTCTTAGTGAACAATAAGTTGGCATGTGTCGGCATAACCACCATGAGAACTAGCCTAGGCATTGTCGTAGCTATATAAGCGATACGCGTAGTCATAAAATAGACAGGTTCGTACCTTCAAGAATGCCGAGGCGTCGAGGACAGATATTTTCACATACAGGCTATCCCGAAACTCAACGTCAAGCAGGTATGGGGCGATAAGCTAGGTTGTACCAGTTCTAGCAAAATAAAATCCATGTTACTTGGTTAAGTAAATAGGTATAATTTTGAAAATGTTGAAAATCAACAGCCTTGATCACATATTTAGGAACTGCGATCACAAATTTCTAAATTTTTCAGTTTTTTTTAATGTGACCTAAATAACTATGCTATTTGTTACGGCCCCCAGCTGCTCCTGCAAATATCGCCTTGGCTAGGGCCCATAGTAGCCTCATCGACGGGCAGCCGAGGGTTCGGGCCCGAATGGCCATATGGAGAAATGTCCTATCATACTACACTATAGGGAGAAGGCTAGGAAAATAAATAGTACGTACCTGGATCTGAATCTAAGACCGCACCAAGGCTCGGTCAGGTCGTAGGTAGGTGTAGTGCATGTAAAGTGGTGTTTAGTGGTGTGTATAATTATGTGACCTGTCCCAGCTGAGGTGACCGGGCAGCCGCCGGTTTACATGCTGCCCCACAATGCATCACTCCAGCAGGCTTCACCGCTGGACCATTTCTTTCTTCATGTCACTATTTCAGGCTATCAACTTTATTGTACATTTAACTAACTTCAACTCAACTAATTCAACGTTCATCGTACCATCAAACACGTGATAACCGACTCAAGTAACGAACAGTAGTTCAAAGTTCAACATTCAATATTCCGGATTCATTTATCACCAAATTACAAATAGGGAACTAACGCGATCTCTTCACGAGTCACAAAGTTTAGCGTTACAAACAACAACTAAATTCCTTCGTTCGATATTAAATACTACGCCGCGATAAGAATTCAAAATCCGCCTCGTTGACACGTAAAACGAACAAAACAGTCAACACACAAAAAAGGGCACTTAACGCGACGGCACAATTACAATGATTTCCAAAACAATCAACCGGGCGACGCCTTCGAAAAGGAATGCGCTGTTCAAATTCCAGACCGTATCTCTACTCGGCGCCTGCGCAAAATTCCACGTCGCACGAGCAAGTTAAATATTGCAAAATACACTTCAACACGCAATCACTAGATAATTGGCGCAATTACTTTCAAATGAAATTACTTTAATCAGTCAAATACAATACAAGCCTCTTGTCACGAACTTATAACTTAGACAACTAAACCGAGGCGGTTTTCACGAAACCACAATCCATTAGCGAAGTAACGCGCACAAATTCTAAAAATCTAGACCATAACCCAAAAAAACCGGTCTCGCGAAACATCTGCAGCGGCCACCGAAATACGCTAATTAACTGCACCGCTGCCGTCGAGCTACTGCTTCTCTTAGCTCAGCGCCAAAATCACCGGAGCCGGCTTACTGGCCCCTCCCCCCCGCCAGCCGTTTACCTCACCTCGACACCATCGGCTGATTCGCTACGTCCAACGTGATTAGGTGGCGACTCAAATGACCATTTTTGGGCCTAAACACTATTGATTGCAGTCACAAATCCAATAATTGATATTGTTGGTTTAGTATAAAAAAATTAATTAAGTCATGGTTAAAGACGTTTTAACACTTAACTTTGATGCCATGTCTTTATTAAATGTATATAAAATAATAATAATATATACTATACTACCATTGGAAAGTTGTTTTAAAAATGGCCCATTTAATTAAGATTTTAAAATAGTACAACACTTATCTTTCCATAAAAAATATTATCACGATTATCAACAATTTAGAACTAAAAACTCGAACAAAAATATCAAAGTATGATAATGATGCACTATTGTCGTATTATGGCTAAATTCAGCAATAATGAAACACTAGGAAATATTGTAATAAATTTATTTTTTCTTAAAACTAAATTAAATGTTCAAATTGTTTGCCTTCGGCACGAATAAAGGCTCTGTATCTCCTCAGAAAATATCTTTTCACTAATCCTGTGTATCTCCTTGAGTTTATTTCCTCTGCTGTTTCAGCTAATTTTAATTAATATTTATTAATAATATATAAATAATGATTAATTTATTATTATTCCTTTCATTATTCTATTATATACTATTGCCAACATAGTTAAAAGTAATATATTTATCTATTTATTTTTCATTATTTATCGTTATTTCAGAATATTATCTTTATATAATATTACATAAACATATACATTTAAAATATCTTTAGTTTTTTATTTTGCATTAAAACTGTCTGACAGCTGCTCGTATGTTTTAGATTAGTGGTCCCGACAGAATAACAGCGCTGCGGCTTTTTGCTGTAGCATAATGCTGAGTCGGGTCCTTTTCGTTGCTGCAATCAAACATAAATTTAAATACTTTTTTATTATTAATTGTTTATTTTTTTATGTTGAGTTAATTGATTGTTTTTTATGTGTTTGCATTAGCGTAGCAACGAATAAAGTTATTTTCTTTCTTTCTAATTTGCGGCATAGTCTGGCTAGATTTTGTATTGGTTTCAAGTACACTTTTTCTTTTATGCAGCTTCAGTAAAATAAGTCAAGTGGATTTAGGCCCGGAGAAAGAAAAGGCCATAAATTGTGCCAAGGCGTCCAATCCACCTACCGGGTTATTCTGTGTAGATGATCCCGTACTGGACGAGCATAATACGCTGGGCAATCATCTTGTTGAAACCACATATCCCGGTATAAGTTGAGTCTTCTAATAAATTCGGCAAATGATTTTGTAAAAATTAAGATAATTGTCGCCATTTAAGTTTTCAGGTAGCTGAATTGGTCCGATTATTTGTGCATTTAAAATTTCGGTTCACATATGCACTTTAAATTGGTATAGGAGATCTTCACGCATTAGATTTGGATTTTCTATGTGCCGTCTTTTTTAAAGGTCGTTTCATCTGTTCATAAAATCTTGCTAAGAAACTGCGGATCTTCATGATTTCTCGCCAAATTGATGCTGGGTAGAACCCAGAATCGAGTTTTCCAAAACCAGAACAACCAGCACCTAGTCCCGAGATAGCAAACTTTTTACTCATTGCACATGGTACGGATGATATTCGTATGATCAACAATACTTTTCGGTATTTCAGTGTCTCTTTCAATTGCACGTACTGAAATGCTGGTATCATTTTCAATTTCAATTAAAACTACGCCATCTTTGTTTGGTCGTGGTCTCCGAAAGTTACACGATTATGAGGAGATGCGTAGTAAACGAAGAAACGAAGCGTAGTGAATGATTATAAGCAATAATAAATTTGACTATTGCATCGACGTCACTAACGGTCTCGCTTCCTCTAAAAACAAAATGTCAGTCTAACGCACTCTATTGCACTTTGAACAGCGTCATTCACTGTCTCATTTTATCATATTTGTCTATCTCGCTTACACAATAATAAAGCAACCATAAATATGCGAAGGAAGATGGACGTGAAGAAGCGCTGGCTGGTGCTCTGGATGAACTCGGCTTACACGTACTAAATGAGGGAGATGAGCCAACATTTGACACAATTAGAGGCGGCAAAAGATACAGTAGTCACGTCGACATTACAGCGTGCTCTGAAAATCTTTTTAAACTGGTGGATAACTGGAAGGTAGACGAGGGCATAACAAGTTCGGACCACAACACAATACTATTCAAAATTAAAAGTACAAAATCTCCTGGCAAAACTATTAAACGGACAACAAGGATATACAACAGTAAAAAGGCAAAATGAAGTCAGTTTCGTGAGAAACTGCCTCAATTATTGACTGATAGCAAAATAAACACAACAGAAATAGACAGTATAAGAAATAGTATAAATTTAGAAAAACATTTAGAGAAATATTTAGAAGTAGTAAAAGAAGCATTTGACGCTACCATTCCCAAAAAGAAAAATCAAACTAAACTTACCTTGCCGTGGTGGAATGATGAGCTTGTTATGCTAAAGAAGGACGTCACTACCAAAAAGTGCTGATTAAGATGTGCCGCTCCCGTTCGGAGGGCTGATGTCGTTGCAGCGTACCTGGAAGTAAAGAATATGTATGAATGTGAAGCAAAAAAGGCTCAGGTAAAAAGTTGGAAGGAGTCCTGTGGAAGACAGGATAGGGAAGGGTTATGGGATATGATATACCGAGTTATCGGCAAAACAACAAAATGACATGAAGATCTGCCTCTAATCAAAGACGGGGAAACACTAGATAATTCTGAATCGGCAAAGATCTTGGCCGAGACCTTCTATCCGGAGGACCTAGTTGAAGCTGATAACGCAGAACACCAGAGTATCAGGGATTTAGCAGAAAAGGTCAATGAAGGGATACAAGATAATTCTTGTGACCCATCATTTACAGTCGCAGAGTTAAAACACGCAACCCACAGCTTCAACTCGAAAAAGGCTCGGGTGGAGACAGATGCACGGCTGATATTTGCTGACAAGTTATCCTCCATAACCCAGAAATTTACCTGAGCCTAGCTAATAAATGTTTGGAGCTAGGACACTTTCCCACGGTGTGGAAAGCAGCAGTAGTCGTGGTTCTGAGAAAACCGGGGAAAGAAGATTATACGCACCCCTAAGCTTATAGGCCGATAGGCTTGCTATCAATAATGGGCAAAATCCTGGAGAAAATGACTATCAGAAAGATAAGGTGCCACATTCAACCTGGGGGAAGTACTTGCCAATACGGCTTCACGCCACAGAAAAGCACCGAAGATTCCCTCTATGATATGATGGAGTATATACAAATACAACTACGAAATAAAAGATAATTACCATGGTATCACTTGACATAAAGGGAGCCTTCGATAGTGCATGGTGGCCGGCCATCATTGGCTGAGGAAAAATGCCCTATTAACATACGACGGTTGATGGATAGTTATCTCCAGGATAGAAAGGTTAACATCAGGTACGCTGGTACATACAGGGTTCCATGGGGGAACTGGTACTGTGGAATCTGCTACTAGATCCTCTGCTAAAGGAGTTGGAGGCGAGAGGCGACCGGTGTAAGGTTTTCGCCAACAATATCGTCCTTCTGTTTGCGGGGGACACGGCACTTGAGATCTAGAGGCGTGCAAACGCCGCTCTCGAGCATGTTCGGGGAATTTGTAATAAACTGAACTTTGTGCCACAAAAGACCAAGGCTATGGTATTAACCAATAAGTTAAAATACGATTCACCACAACTGAGCAAGGGCGGAATAGACATTGGCATGTCGGAGGAGATCAAAGTGCTTGGTCTCACCGTAGACAGGAAGCTCACATTTAAAAGCCATGTTAAAAATGTGTGCAGGAAGGCCACAGCTCTTTAAGTACAATTATCGAGGGCAGCAAAAATCAGTTAGGGTCTTCAACCAGAAATCGTAAGGACGATATACGTGGCGGTAGCGGAACCGATTGTGCTATATGCGGCGAACGTGTGGGCTCCATCCGTCAGCAAACTGGGAGTCCGAAGGCTTCTAGACACCGTACAAAGAGGATTCGCTCAGAAAATTATCAAAGCATACCGTACCGTCTCTCTTCACTCGGCGCTAACGCTGGCAGGACTGCTTCCTCTGGACCTTAGAATCCAGAAAGCAGCATCCTTTTTTATAGCAAAGAGAGGACAGCTCCAGTCAGTGTTGGGAGACCGAGAAGTGGCAACAAGGGCGAAACTTATTGAGTTGCCTCACCCAGCATCTTATATGGATCTGGAATTCATGTGCCTGGTAAATGGCAAGGAAATAAGACTCAATAACCCAGAGTCTCCGAATATTTACCGACGGGAGCAAAATAGAGGGAAAGGTCGGAGCAGCACTTTCCATTTGGAATAGTGCAGCCAAGATTCGAACTCTAAGGTTTAAACTGTCGGACTACTGTACCGTTTACCAGGCTGAATTGCTGGCCATATACAGGGCAACTGAGCAAATCCTCAACATCGCTGAAGGAAGTTTTGGGGTTTACAGTGACTCGAGATCAGCACTCGAGACCATTGTGAACCATGACTCCCAGCATCCTCTAGCAGTAAAGACCCGCAAAAATATATATACAAACGTGGAGCAACATAAAAGTATCCAAATTTTTTGGATAAAAGCCCACGCGGGTCTTGCGGGGAATGAGCGTGCTGATGAATTGGCCAAACTTGCCACGCTCCATAATAAAGGTAAACCAGATTACGATCTATGCCCGGGCTCATACATTAAGAGTATGATTCGAAAAGTCACAATCGAAAAATGGAACCACAGGTACGCAGAGGGTGAAACAGATCGAATCACGAAAAAATTCCTCCAGAGTGTCCAAGATGCCTATAAAGTGACTAGGGCTACAGCACTGTCTCCATTTATGATCCAAGTGATTACGGGGCATGGCGGGTTCTCCGAGTATCTGTACCGATTCCGATGCAAGGAGAGCCCCTCATGCGTTTGTGAGCCAGGAGTTGAGGAGACAGTGCTAAGTAAACAAAGGCACGATTTTGAGACGGCGACCGAAGAAACTATTAGAGAAGATAATTTGTATATACTGATGGGCACTAGAAACACTCGTGACAAATTTATTAAATTCTGTGAAGAAATAGCTAGTATTGTGGTGAAAAATACGAGTAACCGAAGTTAAGTAGTATAGTTTTACATCTAAGAATATTCTGAATTAAGTTTTTAAGTTTATAATCACAATCACAATATATCAGTATAAGAATAGTAACAATAATAGTCAATATGTTAATTTATTATACAATTCAATCTATATTTTTTATTATTTAAAAATGTTATTAATTATACTATGTAATTATGGTTTTCAAAAGTAATATGTGTCTAGTGAAATATGTGCGAGTGTCAACAAAGTGTGATGTAGGGAATAAATTACAAATGCAAGATTGCCAATCGGGGCTTCCTTGTGCCTATACCCAGTATATTAAGAGAGAATGAACCGATAATTACAAAAATTTAAACGGCAAGAAAAATTATCATTTAATTGAAAAGTAAACAAAAAACATAAAAGCACTCCAAAATTACTGATATATAACGACTCTGATCTAAATGTCAGAGGGCTGCAGAAAAAAAAAACAAAAAAAAACATAAATATGACGTGTTAGAGCCATGCTGCAGTTATATTAATAGTAAAGTTGTGGCACGAATGGGTCGGCTCGACCGGGGAAGGACCACGCTCTCACAGATAATCATCGTAAAATAGCAGCTTAATGCTGCTGTGTTTTGTATGGTGAGTGTAGAGAACCGGAGACCCTTTTGACTGGAACAGAGGCATTCTATCTTAGTCCTCACGGCTGACAACGCATCTGCATAACATAACATATAAACATATAAACATAATTCGCAAACGATGATAGATGTAGATATCTATAGGCCACAGCAACTACTTACCATCAGGTGGACTGTGTGCTCGTTTGTCACCCTTATTTTATAAAAAAAACCTTCTGCACACAAAAGTCCTATTCATGTAAAAAAGCTTGTTAGAAATTAAATCCTTTTAGAAGTAAAAATGCAATGATATTTTGTATGGAAAGATAAGTAGCAAGTGTTGTACTATTTTGAAATCTTATTTAAATTTGCCTTTTTCATAAAACAAGTTGCCTATGGTAGTATAGTACATGTCTTAAAAGACAAGGCGTCAAATTTATTTGTTAAAACGTTTTTAACCATGACTTATTTAAACTTTATTGTTTTGTACTAAACTTACAATATTAATAATTATTGGATTTGTAACTGCACCTACAACCTAGCTTATTGGCCCGTACTAGCTTGACGTTGAGTTATGGTTTACGGGACTACCTGTATACTCAAACTTCAGCTCGAGGCACAAAGGAGTGCATGAAGTTGTACCTTGGGTTGTAAAAATACGAGGTATCGGTCGGAGAGTACACCTGCGTCTCGATGAAAAAAGTAAGGCCCATCTCTAGATGATATAAAGTTTGCATGAAATTTAAATTTGAAGAAATTCACGGTTAGCTTGGCAGGGGGCACCGCAATCATGTTGCTCTGGTTGTCCCGAGTACAGCAATGGGTCACACCAACATATGCTAAATTTACAATAAAACGTATATAACTTTAAAGCTATATTTATGAAAATAACAATAGTTTTTTTTCATCCAAATTGGTACAGAAATTCGAAAGTAATAACGTTTTGAAGTTTCGCAATTTTTTATAATTTTTACCCGCTCGTTCTCTGTGACGCGACGTCACAATTTGACAGAGCAAACGCGCAGTAGGTACTTGCTAAGTTCAGTGCTAACCGCGCGCTCGGAAGTATACGATTGTTTACCTACATATTATATCGAATGTCAGAGTTAATGTCCGGTTGACTGTATTACATGACATTTTAATAAACCCAACGACAATATAATAATTTTGAACTAATAATTTATAAATAATCTAATATAATACGAATAATCTAAGCCAATGTAATCAATATTATTTAAGATAAATAATTTAAACTTATAATCTTATCTATTATTATGCATAATGTAATCAATGAACTATTAATAATATGTCAAATAATATTATGCCCATAAAGCTGATCACAGACTGACCTTTATTTGGGTTTAAATAAGACCTTTTTTAACCTGTGAATCACAAATAAACTATTTGATTTGATTTATAAACTAACGTATTGAACATTTACCTTTTATATGATTATAGTTTTATGTATATTCACGGTGTGTCGTACTGTAAAAAAAAATGGAAGCAGGCTTTGAAAAAAGACTGGATATTTTTATGGCTGCGCAGTATTTTTCAGAAAATTATAATTTTTTATCATCAGAAATGCTTAGAATAAAGCTCCAAAGGTAAATTACTAATAAAAGATCATCAAAAGTATACAGCTTTACTTACTTATTGATTAGTAACTAGGCAGTAATTCCTAGGTAGGTATTAAATGACCGAACCACGAAGTTGCACATGATTTACAACGACATAAAATGAAAAAACTTACTAATGCAGTGAGTATTATTAAACTCGAACTGTTAACTGTACTAGTGACACGTGAAGAAATTTTGTTGGTTACGTAAATCGTCAGTGGTTGCATACATATGATCCTAGTTTTAATTTGACTTACTTTTGAATAAACTGATTGCGGTATTACGTTGGTAGTTGGTACCTATTCTGTTTTAAAAATGCAATGGTCGCAAACATTCAATGCGCGTAATACTAAACTGATTTTGATGAAATTTTGCATAAAGTTATAACATGATCCACAGAATTTTTATCTTCTTTTATCGGAATTTTATTCACAAGGAGCGTGATATAACAGAAATTTAAAAAATAAAACAGAAAATAAAGGTTACTGATAAATAAATAACATGACAAGAAAAATATGGAATAATAAATATAGAGAAAATAAGAAAAATAAAACAATAAACACTACTGATGGTTTCGACGCGTCGAATTGTGACGTCACATCGCGATGCGGAGCAAAGCGATCGCCCTTACCGTAAATCACCATTCTACTCATCAATATTTCAGTCATTTCTAAAGGTAGAAAAAAATAAGAATATCGTTGAATGCGTAATTTTTTATACAATTTTTTGATACCTTTAACAAAATTGGGTGGCCAGACCCATTATTGAGCGGGATTTTGAACCCTCCCCTAAAATACGCGGCACTGCTTGCGCAGCCATACTCATGATTAGCAGAATAGCTTCAACGTGGCTTATAAATAGTTTCCATGATAGTAGGATTAGAGGACCTTTATTGAATTGGTGCAAGGATTACCTTGCAAACAGGAAAGGACCATGCCCATATTAGTATGGAGCTAAAAGTCAGCAATGCCATGCAGTGCCCAAATTGCAGCTCTATCTCATATGATAACTTTTTAACAGTATTTATATGATATCTAGATTTAATGTCATATAAAGCATCAGTTCCAACGATATTGGACATTAAACATGATAACTTCCTACTGGTTTTTTATACAGTGAAAGAATGAGTGACAGTCATTTTAGTTTTTTGGAATGTTTTTGATTTGGAGTAAGCCTTTTGAGCCATTAATTCATTAGGTTTTTGCTTTAATTATATTTGTTTATTTGAAGCCTAGATATACTTATACACTACCACAAAGTACTTTTTTGTACTTTTGAGTGTCTAGAGACATCATTTATATCTTTATTCAACTCGTTGACGATTCAAATGTTAAATAATTATATAATTAAATAATTACTTAGATCAATTGATCAACAAAAAACGTTTCTTTTTTCGAAGATTTTATTTATCATGCCCATTATTTAGCCCCTAACTAAACCTAAGATTTTATAATGAGACTGTCAATGAGGGATAGGTAAACAAACAAATAGTCCCATAAATGGCGTTGGTAAAAAACCTAGTCTGTCTCTGGCTTTTGATAACAAAAATTAATGCTTAACTGGACCATGTTTTTTTCATCTGATGACGTTTATCATATTTTTATTTGCTTTTGTTGTAAAGCAGTATATTATGATTATTCGATTATGTTGAGTTTTACATGGGCCAAAAGACGTGATTCCAGACCGTAATATATAAAGCATGAATTAATGATTGAAACGATGATAGGTACTGCAATGTCAACAAACCGTCTTATTTTTTTTAATTTTTTATCCAGTGCTTCATATGATTTAAAATTAACAACATAATTCTAGTTTTTATTTATTAGAGCAATCTTGTAATATACTTTATCTGGGCATTTCTGGGGCACAGATGGGCATTGTCTTTTGTTGCAAAAGTAAAATATGCAATTAGCAAAACTGTAAATGTAACTTTGGGCACGGCTCAAGGATCAGTGTTGGGCCCGTTACATTACCTCACATATGTTAAAAACTTGATAAACGCATTGAAATATTGTGAAATATATCAATACGCAGATGACACATGTTTATTTATAGCTGGAAAAATATCAATTACACCATGAGTCAACTGCAAGATGGCTTTAACATGTTAAACTAAACTGTCACATGATATGGGTATTATAACTTAAATAAAACTAAAGTTTTGTACATCAGTAGTATCAAAAACAGAAGCGACGAGATACCCAAACTAATAACTCAGAGCCACCAATGCTTACACACTAAAAGGGTGTCTTGTAGCTTTGTCAAGATTGATGTAGTGGAACAAAATACTTACCTTTACCTTATCAGCGATCACCTTCGCTGGAAAGGCCATATTGACCATGTATGCGACAGATTTCGAGGAATTCTAGCCAAATTATCATTAATAAAATACTAAATATAGTTCAATATAAGAATACAATTATAAATTTCATTAGCAGAATCCATAATCTCGTATGGTCTTTCTAGCTATGGTAGGACCTGTAAAACACACTTAGACCGAATTTACACCTTTACAACTCCGTATTTTTAAAACTTTAGTACCAAAAATTGTCATGAATAAATTTAAAGACTAACATTACCTGTATATAATAAAGTAACGTATATATTACTTATTGAAAATTTCTTTAACAAAAATCTACAAATTCCAATACAATACAATTTTAAGACACGAAAGTGAAAGACTTAGCTTTACCAAAATACATAAATCTATATGAAAAACTAACGTTAGAATACATGATTCCCGATATCATAAACAAACTTCCATCACAACTAAAAAATTAATCAACGCAACATCAGTATATATTTAAAAATTACCTCTTAAGTAACCTATAATAAAAAAGTATTGTATAATAGAAAAAATTGTATTTTAAGTTACACATGAAATAAGTTTACCTTTAATATCATTAATTAGTATCAAAGTATATGAACAGGCTGTATATGCGAACTCGACGCGTCAATCCAGGTAGGCAAAGGACGCCACACGTCACTAAGACCCGAGAGCAAACCGGTTTCTTGACTGTACGGGGAGCGCGGTTCAATGCGTACATCACAACATTATGATTTATGACATAATTATTAGTAATAATAATTATTATGATATATTTGTTGATGCCAACGGTATACAGTAAAGCTGTACGGTATAGCTTATGTTTAAACCATAAAATAGCAATTTATTAACAAATAAATAGAAAAAAATATAGAACAAATATACTGATTTAAAAATATAAAAAATATGTAGAGGATGTTTGTGTTTATATGAAACTTTTTATTTTGCGGGGCGATTGACTCGAGAGATTCTGATAAATTTGTATAGAGAAAAATTAATTACTTTATATTTTTTTCAATTAGAAAAATAGATGCATATTATTCCCTTGAATTAGTATAATAAAACTAACTTTTTTTTATTTCTCAAAATCTGCCCGGCTTTAAATCGGAAGAATTAATCTTGAAATTATATAACTTTTCCGAACGACCTGGGCCTAGGGGCCCCTTGAGTTTGGCGGCCCCGGGGCACTGACCCGCCTAGTCATACGGTAGCTAGGTCACTACGTTTACTTCACACAGTTATTCTGTTAGGTCGTTGTGGTGTATAAGATATAAAACATAACTTATTTTATTTCAGATTGTATTATCGCATTCAAGAAATATTACGAAAACCATGCCATACTCTTTCCTTGAACCATGGCTCGGAACTGGATTGTTGATAAGTACAGGTGAGTGAAACCAGAAGCTCGGAACTAAAAAATTGTAGACACAGATGTGGAAGCGAACACTTAAGTCAAATATTAAGAAAGGTTATATTTTTGCTAGACTTCAAGATGTTAGTTCATAATATAAGGTTACAGAACATGCTTCTTCCATTATCTTTCTATTCAGCTGGAAGAAGTCCAATATTAGGATCTTTCCTATAGCAGATCTTTTTATTTTTCCAACAATTGGTTGCGCTCTATATATATTTACTAGTAGTAAGACTTATATAGACGTAGGTAGGTATGTCATGTACGTTACGCTTAGCATAATAGTTTCATTAAGATTCCCAATTAGACCCGGTAAATGGCGCTGTTGTCGAGATCAAGAAATCACCCGTGCGAAGCCGAGGCGGACTGCTAGTTTCTAATTAATGCTAATAAACCATATTATAGGTTAATTTACCCGCAGGAAGAACTTCTTTTTCCCCTGAACACTACCCTGTAAATATATATAAGTCAACTACTACACTGAGATAATTAAATTAAAAAATGAATGGCTCAAGACTTTCATCACCAGTGCTTACTTATTTTTACAAAATGTAGCATTTATTGTAGGAACTCCTCTATCTTTTATGCAACTACGAGTTTGTTCAGTTTCATTTTATATTTTATTTTTAGGCAGCAAATGGCATCAACGTCGGAAGATTTTAACGCCAACATTCCACTTCAATATACTAAAGAATTTTTCAAAAGTGTTTGAAAAGAAAAGCCGCGACCTGGTTCATAGACTAAAAAAAATGTCTGAAGAATACGTCGATGTTTTTCCTGTTATCAGCGACTTTACGCTTTACACAATTTGCGGTAGGTATACTTTTTTCTTAAATAAATATTAACGTGGAGACAAAACCAAGCCCCTAATATAGCAGTAATTTATATGTAAAATTGAAAATAAAAACTTGCGATCAAACTACGTCTAATTAAGTAGTTTGCACAATTGTTTTTTTTTTGGCAATTATACTTGAAGTTCGGAACAATTTTCTGTCCCGTAGTGTGGGCATCCATCATAGTTTTTAAATGATTTGCAGGACTATACATTTATGCATTAATATAAGTTGTAATCAACTACATATTATGTTAAATGGGCCGAATTACAAAATTGTTTAATATATTACAGAAACAGCTATGGGAACCCAGCTTGATATTGACAATTCTACAAATACCATTGAATACAAAGAATCGATTAAGCAAATTGGTAACCAAGTTGTAAATCGTCTTACTAAATTTTGGCTTCATGCCGATTTAGTATTTTATCACACAACACTGGGAAAACAATTTCTCAAATGCTTGAAAATAGTCCATTCATTTGCGGATAATGTTATTGTGGAGAGAAAAAACAATATAAACCAAGAAGATAGTTCATTGATGCAGAATCTCAATGAAAATGCTGACAAAGAAACCAAAAAACGACTCGCTTTTTTAGATTTACTGATTGTAGCAGAGAACAAAGGAGAAATAAATATGGAAGGAATTCGTGAAGAAGTAAATACGTTCATGTTTGAAGTAAGCCGATATACTAGTTTATAAATTAAAAAAAAACTTAGATTTCTAAACAAATTTCTATCCTAACATATTTCCTACCTTCATCTTTCTGAATAGTTAGTGAATTCTTGTCTATTTTTGTTGATAAGTTTTTATTCTGAGGAGAGGAGTATTTAGTTTAGTATCGTGCATTTACCTTTTTTTGTTTGCCAGTAAAAAGTGACGAATCTTCATTGTTAGTTAGTTTAAAAACGTAATTAATAAATTAATTCTGTAAACAATAAAGTATTACCATTCTTGTCTAACAACAGAGAATAACAATAATTACGGTGTACCTCAAGGTAGCGTCTTAGAGCCATTATTTCTTTCGTTAATACATATATTTCACAACCCTGGCAATAAATAATCATAAATAGTAGTATATATATATATATATATATATATATATATATATATATATATATATATATATATATAATTTGTTTCGTAACATTTCTTATAAATAGTAATATAACACTTATTTATAAAAGAAAATGAAAGAATCTATTTAAATAAAAATCTAAACTTTTGCAGGTCCAAAATCTTAAATTTATGAAAGATTCACCGACTGGTTTTAAATTTCTTTAAAATTTCGCATATTATAATATACGCGTATTTTATATACTTTTTGAAACAATAAACAACACAAATTGTGTTAAAAGTATTTATGTCTAAAACCAATGGAATCCATAAAATAAACAAACTATACGTTTTCGAGTTATTTTAGATTGAAGCTTTGACTGGGAAAGACATTAAATTATGTTAAATATATAATAGTATTGATGCTCTACACACGACAGAAATGTAACTAATGAAAAAAGAGACCTAATATATATCGCGTCAAATTATCATGAGGGGTACTAGTAGTGACTGGCCTATATTTTATGCACACAAAAGTGCATCAGAACGATAAGGAGTATTTCATCAAATCAATCATAATATTAACCAGGGTTTAAAAACATTTGCTTATTAACTCAGAAATCGTTTTACATTTAAGAGATATGTAAATTTTTTTAACATGCACACAGATTTATTGAAAAAGTCATAATTTTAATGTTACCTAAAAGACACCCGAATGGATTAGTTTCAAACGTAGCTCCGAAATAAGCCAAATGTAGAAAATGCTGTTTAACAATGTGTTACAATATGACTAAATAAAAAGACTGCATTATGAATTTATGTAAAAAAATATGTAAACAATTTCTTCAACATCAAAAAATTAACAAATTATTAATCTTTACGGATGTGTTATTATGATTATTTTATTAAGTGGCGAAGCTTGCGCAGACACTTATTGATTTCACGATGTCTGTCCGTCTGTCCCACAATTAACTCGAGAACGGTTTCGAATTTTCAAATTCTGTTTTCAGCAATCGATTACTGATCACCCAGGCATCTGAATCTCCTATTTTGAAACTGATTGCTCAACGGCAACCGTTAGAAACTGCTACAAAGCTGATTGCTTCGCAACTTTGCTATGCTGTTAGCTTGCTAGGTTTATTTATTCTGTTGTAAGTTTTATGTTGTTTTACTCTCTTTGTATATATTTAAACTTTAACTCGATTTCCATGCTATATATTGAAATAACAAACCATGTGAGACTATTTAACAAAAAAAATATTTACAAGTAGCAAGTAAAGTATATATTCCAGGTTTTATGCGAATAGCCTTATTTACAAATGGTTTAGGTTTTATGTAAATAGTTTTGATATGTATAATGATACTTCGTTGATTTTCCGACTAAAAAGGCAATTATTGAAATATGTAAATAATGCTATATCAAAAGTAGTACATTGGTTTAACGTTAATAATTTGCTTTTGAACGGTAATAACACGAAATGTGTTAAATTCACTACACCTAATGTAAAACAGGTGAACACCAATGTGCTTTTAAATGGGGAGGAGCTGGGTCTTGTTGAATTCACTGTTTTTCTCGCAATTACAGTTGACGCGAAGCTTCAACGGGGCCCTCATATATCTAAACTAGCTAGAAAACTTAGATCTACAGCATATATTGTAAAGAAGATTAGACTTTACATATGTTCAAACAGCTAGATTAGTTTATTTTAGTTATTTCCATAGCAGTATGCTATGGAAATAACTAAAATGCTGACCTCTCATCCGGACGGATATCAGGTCTCCGTCGATGCCCCTCTGGGATGTTTGGACCACAGTCTGATCCGGAGTACGGCGCCACTCACGCAGTTGCGATCTGCAGCTTGCCGCCGTGTTTGGCACTATAGGTCGGCCGATTGGGACGGGATGCGGTCTTTTTTGCATACTACCCTTGGGGGCGGGTTCGCTTCTCGCCGAAAGTTCCCAGCGTTGATGTCATACTTGGTACTGTGGTGCCCATCGGAGGCACATCCCAGCCTCCCGTAAAATAGCATTAGGCTATAAGCAGGAGTGCTGCCGAGCCTGGGCTGACGCATCAACGTCTCGGAATATAAACACCAGCGCTCTTAAAAAGAAGTATAATTCCGCCTACAGGTCCTTCAAAAGCGTCATTGCCAAGGCAAGGCCTGAGCACATCGGTAGAATTGGCGAGAAGCTAGTTCGCATTCCTTCGGGAACCCGTGCATTCTGAAGTTCCCTTGGACAGCCTTGGAGAGAGACTTCTCGCCAAGGCTGTCCAAGGGAACTTCTGTTAGCCATCTCTTCCATCTCTGCACAGAGAAGACGACTCGCTGGCCCATGTCGCAAAAGAGAAAGCCGATCTGTTAAGCTTTCTCTTTGCGTCCAACTCGACTCTAGATGACGGGGGGAACACACCGCCGACTATCCCGCGGTGTGAGTGCTCTATGCCGGATGTGCGGTTGACACAGCGCTCGGTTCGCAAAGCACTCTTCTCCCTGGACGTCAGCAAGTCGAGTGGGCCTGATGGAGTCCGTCCCATTTTATTGAAGACCTGTGTTCCGGAGTTGGCACCAGTTTTAACGCGTCTTAAAAGCTGTTCTACAGAATATGCCAGGTGGTATTTAAATAGCTCGAATACACTTTTTTGAGCTATAAACGCCTTATGTACATTTGTGCTATTTCCCCACATTATTATCCCGTGGCACAAAATGGCAGCTATATACGCGTGGTATGTAATAAGAGCCATATGTAAGTTTGTCAGTTTTCTCATTTTGTTAAGGGCATAGACAAAACTATTAATACGATTACACAAAGACTCGATATGTAATTTCCAGTCTAGGTTCTGGTCTATGATTACTCCCAGAAACTTTATACGTGGTAGAGCCATGCTGCAGCTATATTAGTAGTATAGTTGTAGCACGAATGAGTCGGCTCGACCGGGGAAAGACCACGCTCTCGCAGAATACCGGCGTAAAATGGCAACTAACCATTAGAAACACTGCTGTGTTTCTAATGGTGAGTGTATAGAACCGGAGACCCTTATTACTGAAAAAGAGGCATTCCATCTTATTCCTCACGGGCGACAACGCATCTGCATTTTGATTCGCAAACGAGGATAGATGTAGATGTCTTTGGGCCCCAGCAACCGCTTACCATCAGGTGGACTGTGTGCTCGTTTGTCATCCTATCCTATAAAAAAAACATATTTCCTTTATTTTGTCAATATTTAGCTTAAAATTTAATTGTTTATATTGGGATTGATTAAATTGGATAAAATGTGATTTATTAAGATTTTGTTTTAAATTGTTTACGTCTAGCCATTTAATAACGTTGTCAATTGTTTTATTTATATCAATTTCGTGATCGTGTATAGAGTTGTTATTAGATGTCATTATAACAGATAGATCATCGACGAACAAACTAAATTTATGATTTGTCAATACTGTTATATCGTTAAAATATAAAAAAATATATTGGTAAATCCAATTGAGCATGCCTTCGCATTAAAATTAACGTAAAGCATGATTAAACGGATTTTTTTTTAAGTAGTTTAATTACATTTCGACAGCACTATCGGCTTCAACACCCTCGAAAACCATGAAAATGACACCCATGATGAAAAAATTTATACCTATTGCAGCCGCCATCTTGGCTTTACATTTCTACAGCACTATCGACTTCAACACCCTCGAAAACCATGAAAATGACACCCATGATGAAAAAATTTATACCTATTGCAGCCGCCATCTTGGCTTTACATTTCTACAGCACTATCGACTTCAACACCCTCGAAAACCATGAAAATGACACCCATGATGAAAAAATTTATACCTATTGCAGCCGCCATCTTGGCTTTACATTTCGACAGCACTATCGGCTTCAACACCCTCGAAACCCATGAAAATGACACCCATGATGAAAAAATTTATACCTATTGCAGCCGCCATCTTGGCTTTACATTTCGACAGCACTATCGACTTCAACACCCTCGAAAACCATGAAAATGACACCCATAATGAAAAAATTTATACCTATTGCAGCCGCCATCTTGGCTTTACATTTCGACAGCACTATCGGCTTCAACACCCTCGAAACCCATGAAAATGACACCCATGATGAAAAAATTTATACCTATTGCAGCCGCCATCTTGGCTTTACATTTCTACAGCACTATCGGCTTCAACACCCTTGAAAACCATGAAAATGACACCCATGATGAAAAAATTTATACCTATTGCAGCCGCCATCTTGGCTTTACATTTCTACAGCACTATCGGCTTCAACACCCTTGAAAACCATGAAAATGACACCCATGATGAAAAAATTGGTACCTACTTCAGCCGCCATCTTGGATTTACATTTCGACAGCACTATCGGCTTCAACACCCTCGAAAACCATGAAAATGACACCCATGATGAAAAAATTGATATCTATTGCAGCCGCCATGTTGGATTTACATTTCGACAGCACTATCGGCTGCAACACCCTCGAAAATCATGAAAATGATATCCATGATGAAAAAATTTGGTACCTGCTTCAGCCGCCATCTTGGATTTACATTTCGACAGCAATATCGGCTTCAGCACCCTCGAAAACCATGAAAATGACACCCATGATGAAAAAATTGATATCTATTGCAGCCGCCCTGTTGGATTTACATTCCGACAGCACTATCGGCTGCAACACCCTCGAAAACCATGAAAATGATATCCATGATGAAAAAATTTGGTACCTACTTCAGCCGCCATCTTGGATTTACATTTCGACAGCACTATCGGCTTCAACACCCTCGAAGCCCATGAAAATGACACCCATGATGAAAAAAATGATATATATTGCAACCGCCATCTTGGATTTACATTTCAACAGCACTATCGGCTTCAACACCCTTGCAAAACATGAAAATGACACCCATGATGAAAAAATTGGTACCTACTTCAGCCGCTATCTTGGATTTATATTTCGACAGCACTATCGGCTTCAACACCCTCGAAACCCATAAAAATGACACCCATGGTGAAAAAATTGATACCCCTTGCAGCCGCCACCTTAGATTTACATTTCGACAGCACTATCGGCTTTAACACCCTCGAAAACCATGAAAATTACACCCAAGATGAAAAAATTGATACCCCTTGCAGCCGCCACCTTAGATTTACATTTCGACAGCACTATCGGCTTTAACACCCTCGAAAACCATGAAAATTACACCCAGGATGAAAAAATTGATATCTATTGCAGCCGCCATCTTGGATTTACATTTCGACAGCACTATCGTCTTCGACACCCTCGAAAACCATGAAAATGACACCCATGATGAAAAACTTGGTACCTACTTCAACCGCCATCTTGGATTTACATTTCGACAGCATTGTCGGCTTCAACATTCTCGAAAACCATGAAAAAGACACCCATGATGAAAAAAATTATACCTATTGCAGCCGCCACCTTGGATTTACATTTCGACAACACTATTGGCTTCAGCACCCTCGAAAACCATGAAAATTTCACCCATGACAAAAAAATTGATACTACTTATTTTTAGTACATACTACTATTATTTATTCTGTGCTTTTAAAATATTGTAATAAAAAAATCTGTTATTATTATTATAATCAAGTATTTAAGAAATTTGGTTATTCGAATATTGTGTATTTGTACAGCGATCTTTTTGAGCCGCTGCAAACAACCGAAATAACGAAATAATGTTCACTCACGACGGCGACTGACGGCGAACCATAGATAAATATAAATGTAGCAAGCTAATGCGGCGAACTGATATATACAGTAATCTATGGCGATGGCCAACTGAGTTAGTGAGTAAACTACTCTGTGGCTGCAGTTCCCCATTTACAGAAATAATTCTATACGAGGCTGCCAAATCAACGAAAATTTCGCCATTTTCGAGCCGAAAAAAATTAATTATAGCTAAACTAAACAAAATTACACTGCCATTTACATTCAGTGGCTTCCCACATGATAGATGAAGAGATTAATAAATAGATTGAGTTAAACAAGTGATATTTACAAAAGTTATAGTGTTTACAAGCCTTGGGGACATGATAAATCCACACCATAAGCCACTAAAACCCCTTTTTTATTTAAAAATAGCAATTAATCGATTTAAAAAAAATATTAGTAAGTTCAACAATCATTTATCTTTCAAACAATGTGCTTTTTATATCATTTATATGTGTAATATGATTGCTGGATACGATTTCATGCGACAAAACGGTGGAATTTTGATTTTTAGGCGTTAGTAGAACATACCCACGCGCTTTGCGCTCGGCATGCAATAAACATTAGAGGCCCTTGCACACTTCCTTGGGGGATACCACACTCAACAATTTTTAATTCAGAAGCGTAAGATATAGCTTTGTCGCCTACGAACTTGTTGACTATTACGCGTTGACTTCTGTTCTTTAAGTAAGATTTTAGCCAGCGATGAGTGAGCCCTCTTATTCCTATCGATTCTAATTTATTTAATAAAAGTTTGTGATCAACAAAATCAAAAACCTTTGACATGTCAAAAATAGTCCTGTGCTTAAATACCCGTCATTTAAATTATTTAATATTGTTTTAACTAGAGTGAAGATTGCTAATGTTGTGGACTTTTACTTTTGAAATGCGAACTGTTCTTTATTAATAATATTATACGTGTTACAGTTGTTCATTATTCTTTGATGTATGCATTTTTCTAATATCTTAGATAGGATTATTTATTAGGAGCAGACCTTTTCTAACAAAATGTTTAAATTATATATTAAGCAAAAATTGTCTTATAAGGGTTCATCATCATCATTACAGCCCTTCACAAGTCCACTGCTGAACATAGGCCTACCCCAAAGAATGCCACAAAGCACGGTCCTGAGCCACCTGCATCCATCGACTTCCTGCATATCTTACCAGGTCGTCACTCCATCTAGTGGGGGGACGCCCTACACTTCGCCTGCCGGTACGAGGCTGCCACTCTAGAACCTTTCTTCCCCATCGGTTGTCGGTTCTTCGAGCTATATGGCCGGCCCATTGCCACTTCAGCTTACTAATTCGTTGGGCTATGTCGGTCACTCTGGTTCTACTGCGGATATCCTCATTTCTGAGTTTATCACGCAGAGAAACTCCGAGCATAGCCCTCTCCATAGCTCGCTGAGCGACCTTGAGCTTCCTCATACGGCCAGCAGTGAAGGACCACGTCTCAGTTCCGTAAGTCATCACTGGCAACACGCACTGGTTGTACAATTTCGTTTTAAGGTTTTGAGGTATGTCTGACGAGAAGATGTGTCGTAGCTTCCCGAACGCTGCCCAGCCGAGTTGAATCCGTCGATTGACCTCTCGGTCGAAGTTGGACTTACCTAGTCGGACTATTTGTCCCAGGTAAACATACTCGTCAACAACTTCGAGCTTAGTGTTCCCAACAACTACCGGCATAGGTGTGACATGGACATTAAACATGATCTTTGTTTTGTCCATGTTCATCTTAAGACCTATCCGTTGGGAAACACTATTGAGGTCATTGAGCATAGTGCTTAGGTCCTCCAGCGATTCTGCCATAAGGACTATATCGTCGGCAAATTGAAGGTGAGTGATGTACTCGCCATTGATGTTGATACCGTATCCTTTCCAGTCCAGAAGCTTGAAAACGTCTTCCAATGCAGCGGTGAAGAGTTTCGGGGATATGACGTCACCCTGTCTTACACCTCTCTGCAATTGGATAGGTTTCGTACTCTGGTTCTGTACTCGGATAGCCATCGTAGCCCTACTGTACAAGCACTTCAACACTTCGATATACCGAGAGTCAACTTGGCACCGCTGAAGGGACTGCAGCACCGCCCAAATTTCGACGGAATCAAAGGCTTTCTCATTTGAATGACAAGCTCGTGGAAACTGTCCATGCGGTCGGAGCTAAGTTCTGCAAGACCCGCCGCAGAAGAACACAAAAACTCTCCGATCACACTCTTAATCTCATGGCTGTTAGACGGGAGATGAAGCTACATTCTTCAACAGATTTGACAGTATACAGGCAACTGAACAGACAGATCTCAAAATGCATGCGGCGGGACTTACGCAACTTCAATACAGCTCGTATTGAAGAAGCGATCGAGGGGAACCAAGGCTCCAAAGTCTTTGCCAGAGATCTGTCTGCCAGAAAGAGCCAACTGTCAAAGCTGAAGACCGAATGTGGCAGCATCGTTTCCGGGGCACCTGAGATTTTGAGTGAGATTGAGAGGTTCTATGGGCAGCTGTACACGTCATCGTTGGAGCCACACGCAAGTGTGAGTAACGATCCAAGAGCGAGTCTTATCCGACATTATTCCGATGATATCCCGGACGTCAGTCTGAGCGAGATTAGAATGGCTCTCCAGCACCTTAAAAACGGCAAGGCCCCAGGCGAGGATGGAATTACAGCGGAGCTTCTGAAAGCGGGTGGAAAACCGGTACTTGAAGTCCTTCAGAAGCTCTTTAATTCCGTCCTCCATGGTGGCATTACACCGGAGGCGTGGAGCAGAAGTGCGGTGGTCTTGTTCTTCAAGAAAGGCGACAACGCTCTCTTGAAGAACTACAGACCGATTTCCCTTCTGAGCCGCGTCTACGTGCTGTTTTCGAGAGTCATTACGAATCGTCTCGCGCGCAGACTTGACGACTTCCAGCCTCCCGAACAAGCCGGTTTCCGAAAGGGCTTTAGCACCATAGACCACATACATACCCTACGGCAAATTGTACAGAAGTCCGAGGAGTACAATTTGCCACTATGTCTGGCGTATGTGGACTATGAGAAAGCCTTATAAGGGTTATTATACTACTAATGAGTACTTGACTGATAATAACCCCTGGGAATGAGGTGATCGCTACCATGCTGTTTCTAAATGTTTTCATAACAATTGTATAAAATATTATATTGTAAGTTGTGTTTTTAGAAAAAAAGTCCAGCTGGGTTTAAATTTGACTATTCTGAAAAATAACCATGTAATAGACATACACTTTGATTTAATTTATATGTATATAGTTAATGGTACACGTAATGCATCATTTTAGGGCCACGACACTACCGCCATGGCTCTGATTTATGGTCTAATGCTGTTAGCGGATCACGAAGAAGTTCAGGTATGGCTCATTTTAATACAGGTAAAATCTCTAACTTCATATTTATAATACATTAAAATTAGATTAATAAAAGAATTTTTAAATATAGGCGAAAATTTACGAAGAATGTAAAACAATATTTGGCGATTCCAACCGAACGCCAAGTTGGTCCGATTTGACCGAGATGAAATATTTAGAAGCGACCATTAAGGAGATATTACGGCTCTACCCCAGTGTACCATTCATTGGAAGAAAGGTCACTGAAGATTTTATGCTGGGTGAGTTAACATGTTCCGAACTTGTTTCTTGATTGAGAAACCAAGGGCTGAAAGTTAGAGATTTGTTGCTGTTTTCAAATAGTTGTGTGTTGAACAGGAATATTTGTAAACTAGTTTACATTTCTATTAGCGATAAGTTGATAACTAAAATTCCAGTGTAAGACAATCTGTCACCCTATTTCGTCCTGTGCAACGCCACGGCAACTATACGAAATGCAAGTAAGACCACATAGATTCTGATTTATTTTATTTACGTTAGATTTCTATGAAGAAATGAAGCATTTAATGACAGAAAGATTCGCTATGGGGTAATCTTGCCATAGGTCCAAAAATAATGATGATGATAATTCTCTCCCTCTCTCTTGAAATTATAGTGCCACAAGTTTCACGCTCAAATACAGAGGTGAGTAAAGTGAACTAGTAAGTAGTTTTAATTTAACCCGTGCCCAATAAAATATGTATCTAATAAGATACCATACAACACAACACTTTACAATACAGTATAATACAATACCCTATATTGTTCAGCAAAGAACGATTCTACTTCTTCTAATTCTTTATCGTACTGTAAAAGTCTACAATTGAATTTTCCTTCGGATATAAACGCGATGGCAATATTGCCATTTTCATCATCATTCATTGGACACAGTAAGACATTCTTAGCATTTTTCATTGCCGCCTTTTGCGGCACTCGCCGAAGATGGGCTGATAATTTGGAGGAACTAAAGTAATGAATTTTTATCGCCGCCACCATACGGCAAGAGCATAAGAAATTACCAATGTAGAGAGAAAATAAAATTAATCCAGCTATTGCTACGCAGAATTTATTTCCAAACAATTCAGCGTATGAAATAACTTGTAACAGGTAACCAGTGTGCCTAGTGCGAGTTTTTGTTTTTAAGTATTTGATCCCGAGAAAATTAACTACAGTTTGTATGCAATAAAATCAGCGTCAACTAGTGGCAATAATTGGAATCACAATTCATTATTACGTATTTGTTTATGTTTCGTAATTTGATCAAGGTGTCGATAGTTTGTGTTAGTATTTTGATATTGTGAATTAACCATTTTATTTTAATGTTATTTATTGAAAGTATTAAATTAAAAGCAAAAAACATGAAGATGTTTTCGTTCTAATATGATTTTATGGTGACATTTATGGAGCAGTAAATGGAATTTAGTTATTTAGTGTTAAGTGAACTTATGGTACTTACTTACTACTGACTTAATTATTAAATAATGGTGGTAGGAGCTTGGCTTAATCAAACGCTATTTACACAAAAAAAAATTATACTTTCTTGGAGAAGGCGATATCTATCCTTAAATTACCTGGGTGTAACAACGGACTAAAATATGCACAAGCCCTTGCTTTAACACTGGCGTTATAATAGCAGTCATCTATTATTATTAGTTATTAATGCCTTTGTGGCTACAAACATCCTCCTAACGAAAAAAAGTCCTGCCTAAATTATATATCGTTCTCACAAAACGAAATAAAATTAACTCTTCAACAATTATTCTCATTCTTCTATCTCACTGTAAAAATGTAGGTTAAAACTTTTTCGATATTGACGGCGTAAAGCTTTAAGTCTCGAAAGATTGAAATTTCCGCTCCAACCAATCACGTGTGTTAACGTTCTCACTGTTGAATGCGAATCAATGCTCGATGGTGATTCCGATTATTGCCACTAGTTGGCGCTGATTTTATTCTATACAAATTGTAGTTAACTTTCTCGATATCGAATACGTAAAAACAAAAGCTTGAACTAGGCACACAGATCACCACTTAAAAAAATAAAACAATACACGTTTAAACAAAAAAGTTTTTATACAAATAAATTCAAATCGGGAACCTTCCGGGTAGAACCACTCATCATCCACTCAATCAATGCGCCACGAGATATTCTAAAAATAAATGATGAATTATTGTTATTAGATGACTTGCTAGTGAAAAAAGGCGTTGAAATACTAGTACACATCTATGACGTGCATCGTCGTGAGGACATCTATCCAGAAGCAGAGGCCTTCAAACCAGAACGGTTCCTCAACGGAGAAGTTCGCCATCCGTATGCTTATATACCATTCAGTGCTGGACCAAGGAACTGCATTGGTTAGTTTTGATTAATTAGCAAAAATGTACCCTGAAAAGTTCTCCATAACGCATTTGTGGTAAAATATCGCGAAAAATATGGTGAAACAATGGTCTTACCATACCAATGAGAGGAACGTCACATTTCAGGTAAGTCATTCAGAACCGGGAGTGTATTAAGCTTCCAATAGCATAAATAGCTGTGGATTCGTCGGAGATAGAGGAAAGGTTAATGGTAGTTATGGTAGATTTAATACATTAATTATTAAAAAACTTCGCTAGCGTGATTTAGACCTCGGTATATAGTTAATCCGTATTTCATTATTTTTCGATTGTCAACCTGCCTGATAGAAATACGAAGAAAATACAAAAGAATTATTTATAATAAATATGTGTGATTTTAACAGCCCTAAGATTGAATTGATACGATTTGTGAAAGTTTCGTTAATAGTATATTAACTCATTTTAAATACCAGAATTTTCGAGTTATTTACAGCACTCATAAAATTTAGTTTCTTTTAAATACGCAGTGTTCGCGTCAACATAAAAAATAATTATCACGTTAAGAGGTTCAAAATTTACTCCAAAGTAGTATATTTTACATGCATTAAATAAAAAGTATAAATCTTAATACAGGTCAGCGATTTGCGATGCAGGAAATGAAATGTGCCCTCAGCGAGATCTGTCGAAACTTCAGGTTGGTGCCGAAAACGAAAGGGGCCCGACCTACGCTTAAGGCCGATATTATACTGCGGTCTATCGACCCTATATATGTCAAGTTTTTACCACGTCAGCTAAAATAAATAAAGTTATAAAACTAGATTTTTTTATTTTTAAATTTAGATTTTAGAAGAACAAGAAAAAGTTGTAATAAATCAAACCAACACATTTACCATTTTTCTCTCAACAAATGCAATTTTACTTTATGCTTAAAAAAATTCTCGCACATTTTTTTACTTTGTCTACAGTTACAGAGTCTTAATGTTCTTCACCGATTGCTTTTAAATTTTGAAACAATTTTCCAGTCGTTTTTGTTTAGTCACAGTAAGTAGAAAGTGTTAGTGAATATTGGAGCATGTTTAAAACATAACCAGCGTATTCTTGATTAAACGTCTTCTTAAAACCATACCCGTGAACTTTTGAGGCTAGTTTAAAAAAGAGATTATTTTTACGAAGTATCATTTTAGCTGTCGCTTCCACATATTTGAATTCTTGAAATTTAAGTAAAGTTTTGTCTACACTTCGACTAAACTATTGGGATTCTAGTTCGGCCTACATAAACAGAACATTTCGTCTGAATTGAATGTGTGAAACACGTAATTTATTTGCCAATTATAATAATAATTTTTCTCTATCTTGTAGTTCTTGTAACGTATTAATGTAGTTCCATTTTGTATAATTTCCTTTAGTATCTTCAGATTTTTACACTACATTCATGGCACTTGGATTGAATGTAATACCAAATTGGCTTTCTGTCCTGCATTAGTGCCGTTTGGTTCAAAATATCCTATGAGTACTATAAAACGCATGATTCATGCAACTACTAGTAACAATAACGCTTCTACACACTCATAATTTGTGTCAATTTAAATTTTTCCACCAAAATATACGTATCCAAAAGTGAGTTGAGTCGACGGATAATACTCCCCTTTATTTTTAATTTTTATTTCGACGGACATCACTGTGCAAATTAATATATTATCTTTGCTTTATTTATCTTTAAATTTGAGTAACTTCAAAACTTTTTTAGTAAACCCTGGTTTGCCATTTACTGTTTGATACCACCTATTGACCGTTTTGGGAATGGCTAGCATATTCGCAAGGTTTGTCTTATGGATTTGTAAGCCTGGTTGAAGAAAAAAATTAATATTAAGGCGAATGTCCTCAGTTGTGATAAGGTGGTGTGACAGTTTGTGCGAAATTAGAAGCTTTTTTTTACTAAATTGTATTTTTTTATTTGTGATAGGACACGTTAATAATACGCTAAATAATCATATTTAATAACTTAGTGGTGTGACAGCCCGTGCGTAATTGCACGCTTTTATTTTTTTAACGTCTTAACTTTTTTAATTTTAAGATGCCTTGTATAACATATTTACGACGTCAGAATACACCGACATGATTTTTCTTTCAACATGTGATTTGTTTTGATTATTAAACTTGCGTGATTTTAAGATTCAAGTGATTATTTTGATAAAAATATATGGTCAGGTGTAGGTATTATAATTACCTATGTCGACGTCACGTGAGCACTGAGTGTTATAGCCGCTTACATAGGTCATTTCAGGTCAGTAAACTAATATTATCAAGGTGATTTATTTCTGTGAATTTTTTACGCTATTTATTTTGTTTGAAAAATGTGTTTTTTATTTTCTTTTATTATTGTTTATTTTATTATTTTAACAGGCATAATATATCAACTTGTATTAACTGCTGTGCTATTTAACGTGATAACCTAAGCACCACCCAATATATAAATATCGCGAAACCATCTAAGACTTTAATAAATGATTCCAAAAAGTCATAATCAGAATTAAAAATATCTCCACTCAATATTTCATTCAGATTCACATATGTTCAGCTGTTTTGGCGTATCGTGAATAACTTATTAAATATCTATACTTTAACGTTCGTAAAATTATTAGGATTTTGTATTTTTTAAGACACATGATATTACAGCCATCGCAGCCCCACTCTACAAATATTTCAACACTTCGATATATCGACTGTCAACTTGGCACCACTGAAGGAACTGAAGCAGCGCCAAAATTTCGACGGAATCAAAGGCTTTCAGACTGACGTCCGGAATATCATCGGAATAGTGTTAGATAAGACTTGCTCTTGGATCGCTACTCACACTTGCGTGTGGCTCCAAAGATGATGTGTACAGGCTAGCATAGAACCTCTTAATCTCACCCAAAATCTCAGGTGTCCCGGAAACAATGCTGCCACACTCGGTCTTCAGCTTAGACAGTTGGCTCTTTCTGGCAGACAGACCTCTGGCAAAGACTTTGGAGCCCTAGTTCCACTCAATCGCTTCTTTAATACGAGCTGTATTGAAGTTGCGTAAGTCTCGTCGCTTGCATTTGAAAATCTGTCAGTTCTGTTGCCTGTATACTATTAAATCAGCTGAAGACTGCAGCTGCATTTCCCGTCTAACAAGCCCCGTGTAGTGGCTGGTAAGAATACTCACTACCCTCTCACTCTTTCCGTGGGTGTCGTAAGAGGCGACAGAGGGAAACTGAGGAAGAGGATGGGCAGCAGCATCTTTCTGATAACAACAAAAAACCAATAAAAACTGCCGTTTCCGACCCGCTCCCTAAGCGTGGCCACTATGGCAAATACCCCCCAATGATGAGAGCAACAAAGAGGCGGCCCCCAGTCCCGGCTGCCCCGCTATTCCTGGTGACAGTGGCGATCATGGTAACGGCGGGGCAGGGGGTGCTAAGAATCTTCTGTGGTGGTTCGGTTGCAACCTAAAATGACTCGACCTGGCAACATACAACGCACACACCCTGAGGACTGACGAGAAGATCGTGGAGCTGGAAGAAGAGATAGACAAGTTACGCTGGCATATTATAGGATTATCCGAGGTCCGAGGAGAGGGGGAGGACATGGTAATCCTCGAATCCGGCAACTTGCTCTATCAGTGGGAGGGTGACCATCTGTCCCAAGGAGATGTCGGATTTATCGTCCACAACTCTGTCGTTAACAACGTTGTAAATATTGGGAGTGTGTCGACGAGGGTTGCGTACCTTATACTCAGAATGACCAAACGCTATTCGCTGAAAGTCATACAGGTTTAAACACCAACCCCGGCACATCCCGATAATGAGGTGAAGGAAATGTATGAGGATATGTCTAGAGTCGTGCATTCCTCCAAAACCCACTACACGGTGTTAATGGGAGACTTCAATGCAAAACTAGGCACAAGAGAGAACGGTGAGCTGAAAGTAGGGAAATTTGGAATAGGGCAACGGAACTCAAGGGGCTGGAGCTGACCGACTTCACGGAGAAAGAGGGACTCTTTATGATGAACTCTTTCTTCCAGAAGCGGCGCCACAGGAAGTGGACCTGGTCGAGCCCCGACGGTTCGACAAATAATGAAAATTATGGCACATCTTCTCGTCAGGTACAGTACACCCAGTGCGTGTTGCCAGTGATGACATACGGAACTGAGACGTGGTCCTTCACTACTGGCCGGATGAGGAAGCTCAAGGTCGCTCAGCGAGCTATGGAGAGGGCTATGCTCGGAGTTCCTCTGCGTGATAAACTTAGAAATGAGGATATCCGCAGTAGAACCAGTGACCGACATAGCCCAACGGATTAGTAAGCTGAAGTGGCAATGGGCCGACCATATAGCTCGTAGAACCGACAACCGATGGGAAAAAATGTTCTCGAGTGGCGGCCTCGTACTGGCGGACGAAGTGTAGGGCGTACCCCCACTAGATGGAGTGACGTCCTGGTAAGATATGCAGGAAGTCGATGGATAAAGGTGGCTCAGGACCGTGCTGTGTGGCATTCCTTCGGGGAGGCGTATGTTCAGCAGTGGACTTATGAAGGGTTGTAATGATGATGATGATGAATCATGATATTACGAGTGTAACCGGAGAGTTTTTGTGTTCTTCTGCGGCGGGTTTTGCGAAACTTAGCTCCGACCGCATGGACAGTTTCCACGAGCTTGTCATTCATATCTGGCTATTTGACTACAGAAACAGAGTACGAAACCTATCCAACTGCAGATAGGTGTAAGACAGTGTGCCGTTACATCCCCGAAACTCTTTACTGCTGCATTGGAAGTTGTTTTCAAGCTAATAGACTGGAACGGATACGGTATTAACTTCAATGACGAGTATATCACTTACCGTCGATTTGCTGACGATATAGTTCTTAACGCAGAATCGCTGGAAGATCTAAGCACTATTATCAATGATCTCATTAGTGCATCTCAACGGATAGTTTTTACATATGGATATAACAAAGATCATGTGTAAAATTCATGTCACACCTATTCAGTTAGTTGTTGGGAGCAATAAGCTCGAAGTTGTTGACGAGTATGTTTACCTGGGATCGAGAGGTTAATCGACAGATTCATCTTCACAGGTATACATAAAAACCTAAAAACAAGATTTTTTTAATTTATTTTAAATTTTCTTTTTTTTTTAAATGTTACCCCCACACTAGGATT
This sequence comes from Parnassius glacialis, assembly GCA_033319125.1. Taxonomy (NCBI): domain Eukaryota; kingdom Metazoa; phylum Arthropoda; class Insecta; order Lepidoptera; family Papilionidae; genus Parnassius; species Parnassius glacialis. The sequence goes on along the minus strand of JAVANC010000028.1, from coordinate 8,508,528 downwards.
CTCTCCTGTATCGTGGAGGCAGTTTACAAACACAAATTTCACAAAAACAAACATCCAAACCCGGAACAGTCATTTTTAGGCCATACAAATTCTTGTTCCGTGCGGGATTCGAACCCCTGCCCCCCAGCGCAGTAACTCATTGCTAAGCCACTGCACCACGGAGCCGTCAATTCGGATATTGTACAGCCAGTGCGTGTGATGTCTTATGGATCTGAGACGTGGTAATCCACTGCCGGCCGTATAAGGAAGCTCATGGTCGTTCAGCGAGCTGTGGAGCTATGCTGATCGGGGTTTCTCTGCGTGATAAGCTTAGAAATGAGGATATCCTCAGTAGAACCAGTAGAAATTTTCTTATATTTATAAATGTCCTCCAAACTTCCGAACTACTCAAATAACGCCAACATTATAATAATTTGACTTCGTCTTTTTGTTTTCTAGAACAAAAGCCGCCTGATCACTGCCCTTATTAATACACTTAAAAATGTACTTTATCGAATCAAAATCATCATCATCATCATTACAGCCCTTCACAAGTCCACTGCTGAACATAGGCCTCCCCCAAAGAATGCCACAAAGCACGGTCCTGAGCCACCTGCATCCATCGACTTCCTGCATATCTTATCAGGTCGTCACTCCATCTAGTGGGGGGACGCCCTGCACTTCGCCTGCCGGTACGAGGCTGCCACTCGAGAACCTTTCTTCCCCATCGGTTGTCGGTTCTTCGAGCTATATGGCCGGCCCATTGCCACTTCAGCTTATTAATCCGTTGGGCTATGTCGCTCTGCTTCTACTGCGGATATCCTCATTTCTGAGTTTATCACGCAGAGAAACTCCGAGCATAGCCCTTTCCATAGCTCGCTGAGCGACCTTGAGCTTCCTCATCCGGCCAGCAGTGAAGGACCACATCTCAGTTCCGTATGTCATCACTGGCAACACGCACTGGGTGTACAGTCTCGTTTTCAAGTTTTGAGGTATACCTGATGAGAAGATGTGCCGTAATTTCAACTTCGAGCTTAGTGTTCCCAACAACTACCGGCATAGGTGTGACATGGACATTAAACATAATCTTTGTTTTGTCCATGTTCATCTTAAGACCTATCCGTTGGGAAACACTATTGAAGTCATTGAGCATAGTGCTTAGGTCCTCCATCGATTCTGCCATAAGGACTATATCGTCAGCAAATCGAAGGTGAGTGATGTACTCGCCATTGATGTTAATACCGTATCCTTTCCAGTCCAGAAGCTTGAAAACGTCTTCCAATGCAGCGGTGAAGAGTTTCGGGGATATAACATCACCCTGTCTTACACCTCTCTGCATTTGGATAGGTTTCGTACTCTGGTTCTGTACTCGGATAGCCATCGTAGCTCTACTGTACAAACACTTCAGCACTTCGATTTACCGACAGTCAACTTGACACCGCTGAAGGGACTGCAGCACCGCCCAAAATCGAATCAAGAGGATTGCATAATTCTATATTAATATGTGCCTTAAATGCCCGTGACAGAACCTTATTAGAGGAAATCACCCACCTATTGTATAATTCAATGTCTTTTAATTTAAGTGTAAATCCAACATCAGCCGGAGATCGTCTTCTGTACCGTGGTAAACCGTCGTCACCTTTCTGTGTATCTCTCTAAAATTGTCTGAGATATTTTTTGCTACATTTATTATCTTTCATGCAAGAAGAATTATTATTAAGGTTCCCCCCACAAGACCCGTGTATCATATTGTTTTTAATTATATCGTATAAAATAGGATCTTTATTTGGATTTGATATCTCAACACATTTATGTTCATCCACAATGTCAGGCGAAATACGGTTAACCATCCACAACAATATGTGTATGTGAGGGAGACCCCGTTTCTGCCATTCGGTAGAGAACATGAAACAACGTACCTCTCCAAATGTTTTTCCTTTGGTTAGAAGTGCCATTATTTTCTTAACATAACACTTCATCTTTTTCTTCTTAATACTACGAAAATACACCGATTTGCGATTTTCAACACATAAGCGCACAGGACGAATGCTGACAATATACTAACTAAAGCCACGCCCACTATGATGACGTCAGGACCTACTTAGAATCACAGTGCACAGTGGCTGATGCCGTCTCCTCTTTGTATTTGCTTCATGGTTTCTTTACTCGTGTGATTGCACCAAGCTTTTATCTGAGTTCAACATTTTGAGTTTTCAAACATGTGTCAAAATATAATGTAATATGTAAAATATGTAATAATATAAATCAAAAGGACTAAGGAGTATTGATATCAACTTCGATACAAATTACTCCTAAAATAACTTTTTACCAATTCCTGACCTCGTTAGGCGAACAGTTTCAACATTTTTCATCTTTTATTTTTTTAAATAAAACTTTACTCCCATACTAGGATTTCTCCTGTATCGTGGAGGCAGTTTACAAACATAAATATATATCTTAATAACTGCTCAATATATCTTAAGAACTGTTTGTTGTTTACACTGCCTCTTCTACTAACAAAAAATATTATTGTACTATTTGGGCAAAATTTTGTAACTATAATTTTATTTAGGAAGTCGCTTAAAGATGCTTCAGGCAGCAATTTCTAATTTTTTGTCCCTTTAAAGAGTAATTTAAAATTGCACGAGGACAAACATCCAGACCCGGAAAAATAATTTGCTGGCCATACAAATATTTGTTCCGTGCGGGGTTACGTGGCCCACGGTGTCCCATACAAACATTGCCCCATTTTTCGCCCCTTTAGGGATACAATTTCGGAAAACCCTCTCATATCGAATGTATTCTTACGTTTCAGGTCAGTCAGTCATTCAAGATACAGCATTTTATACGTATTTAAATTACTAGCTGTAACTGGATACGCATTGATGTAGCTCCGTCTAGTAAATGGATAAAAAGAAAACCAACAGACGACGCCGTTTTTCAAAAAGGGCATCTGCTGTTTTAAGGCTTTTCCTTAAGAACCTTCGACCTAATTGCCCAGTATTCTCTTACGCTGGACGCGCCAGTAACTTGAGTTCTTCGATAAAGATTTCTGGACTGTATTTGGTACATACAACAAGCGGAGCAAGGAAAATGGATGAGAGTGGAATGCACGCACTAACCTACCGGGACTGCCTCGCCTTCCTCCCGGAGCGTCTCAGCTAACAGCAGGTCACCACGTGGTCGGCGCACGCACTCTTAGATCAGTTCCAGGATATCACACACTCCTTAACTCTCGACTTATTGTAATCGCGAAAAGCGCGTCACATTTTTGTAAAATTACAAGGATACAATGTCCTTTGATAATTAATATTAAAGCGAAGGACGTAATGTCCTCGAGCATTAAGCGGTCGCAGTATTGTTTGATTGTAACTCGACTGCCGTTGCGTGGCGCTTGCGTTGCCTTCAACAACTGTGCGTGTGTAGAGAAAGGATAAGAAAAAGGAGGAGTTAAAGTTATGTACCAATTAGATTAGATTGTTAACTGGCGTTACCATTTCCTCCCGCCCTTAAAGGATCACCTTTAAAAAACAACCGTGAGATGAAGAAAAAAAAGAAAAACAAATAGTTTTGCGGTATATAGAGTGAGTATTTATAGTAAGCAAATAGAGCGGTATGTAGATTGAGAGAATGCGCTCAATGCGCATATTTGATTTACAAAGCTTTATTGGCAAGCGAGAAAATGTGTTCATAGATTAAATATAGCGGTTTACATTTTATAATATGGTATATAAACTAAATTGCTAATTTAAATAAGTAATTATAATTAAGATACGCGTGGTTTATTGTTGGTTGTTTTGGGAGAGGACAAATACAAACAACCAGATAGAGGTAGGTTCCCTTAGAAGTTCTCACGGTTACTACTCAAACTACACCATCTTTCGAAGGATGAACAGAAGCAACAATAGCTAATGGCCAAGCAAGGGGCGGTGCGTTATCTTTAATCACGCCTGGTGCGATAGGCGTAGACGGAGTGTTCCACTTCTGACAAACTTGTAATGCATGAAGGTTTTCCACCCTATACCGATCCCAAAACGACTGGACTAATTTATCCAGTAGGGAATGTCTGTGTAACAGACTGTCAGATTCGACTTCAGCCGCAGGTAATGATAATAAAGGCGCGGTATTCAAAAAATTACTCGGTGTAAGGGCCGAGGGCTCCGCGGGTTCAGAATTTAATACTGTCAAGGGCCGCGAGTTCAGCAGGCATTCAATTTGCGAAAGAATAGTATTAAGTTCTTCGTATGAAAGTAACTGATGTCCGATAACTCGGAACAGACGTGCTTTCACGACATTGACCATACTCTCCCATGCGCCTCCAAAATGAGGGGAGTTACGATGAACTTCCATGTAATGCGAATTTCAGCGCACTCCTGCTCGAGCTTTGGGCAATATTTGACGTTTAAAAAATTATAGAGATCGCGAAGGTACGAACCGTCACCTTTGAAATTTGTTCCGTTATCCGAATACAAAAACTGAATCGGCCCTAATCTAGAGAGGAAACGTTTCAGTGTGGCGAGGAAACTGGAACACAGCTCGAGTTGTGAGGCATGTGAAAATACATATGAACGCCTTCTCGCTGCGTATACCACGATGACGTACAGGAGTGTGGGCGATAGGACCGGCATAATTGCAGCCCGTGTGATTAAATGCCGTAATAACTTATCGCGTCCGACTTTGGGGAAGATCAGCTATCAAAGGATAAGTTGGACGAGATCTAAGCCGGAAACATATATTACACTTGTGGACTCAATGTCTCACAGTGCGGCGTGCGGAAAGAATTTAAAACTTCTGACGGAGTAATGACAATAACAACTCAGGCTATGATCACTGTGTGGAAGTACAATTGGATATATTTGAGTGTAATCTAGTGCGGAGTGAGAAAGGCGACCGCCTACGCGGATTAAACCGTTGTCAATGAAAGGCCTTAAACGATTGAAAGCGGGTGATCAAGGTTTGTTACCTTTAATATTTAAATATTCCGCTGCAAAGTGTTGCCTTTGCAGGGCGCGGAGCATTATAATCTCAGAGAAACTGAGACCATCAGCAGTCACTACAGTAGTGCTGCGGCGGGGTAACAATTTAGCAAACTTACACACATACGCAATTATGCGTAGAAGTTTACTCCAAGAAGAGATGTGGAGCGCAAGCTCATAAATTAGAGAATTACAGACGGATGTGCACACAGTGTGCGAAAAAATCCTTTTTTCAGGCATTTCTGCGACATCCTGATTGTCTAAAGTATGAAGGGGCCACTGAGATGGATCTAGTGATGTCCACCGAGGCCCACGGAGCCACAGAGGATTTGAAACTAATTTATTCGGCGTAACACCACGCGAAAGTATGTCAGCGGGATTCTCAGTGCCTGCTACATGATAAAAGTTGTAAGCGGGAATATTGTCGGTGATCTGAACAACGCGGTTTGCAACAAATGTCTGCCACTTGTGTGGCGAACTCTTTATCCAGTACACAGCTACTATTGAATCTATAAAGGCATAGACCGATATTGTGAGGCCAATAAATTAATTTTCGAGGACTCTGCAAAGCAACTTTGAGAGCAAAACCGCTTCTCAGAGCTCGAGGCGTGCAATAGATAGTGGCTTTGTTGGTGCGACTTTAGTCTTTGCACAAACCAACCGGACGATGTTACTGTTAACACTCTTTATAAGTGTGTAAACTACGGCACCGTACGCGTGCTCGCTGGCATCCAAAAAACCCAGAAGTGTGGCAATATAGTTTTTGGATACACTAACATGTCGCGGGATACGTAAATCGTTAAGAGCTGGTAATTCAGCACAGAATTGCTTCCACATCTTAACAATGGGCAGTGGTGGTATCTCGTCCCAATCTAAATTAAGTTGCCAAAGCTGTTTTATTAACAACTTGGCGTACGCGACTGTGGGGGCGACGAAACCCATTATGTCCCACAGGCGGGCGATGGCAGATAAGATGGAGCGCTTAGTGCACGTTACATCAGCGGGAACAGTTAACATAAAATAAAAGGCGTCACTATCAGTAGACCAATACAAGCCCAATATTTTATGTTGCGTTGATTTATCGAACTCTACTTATTTTGTAATCTTATGAGAAGCAGGGAGGTTATCTAGAACAGGTCGACGGTTGCTATTCTATTTTATTAAATCCCATTGTGCACCCTTGAATAAGCCTATCAGCTGCTGAGAGGCGTGACTGGATTCAGATTCACTGGGCAAAGAAAATGCGATATCGTCCATATATAGCGAAGTGGACACGCTACGACTCGCAAGTGAATACTTTGCGCCGTCGTCATCGATAAGCTGTCTTACCGTACTTAATGCATGGTATGGACTCGAGGTTAAACCGAAGCATACGCGATTGAAATGGTACAATACAAGTGGGTCGTGTGGACGAAAGCGGTATAGGAAGTATTGAAGAATCGCGGACAATTATCTGCAGGAATTGCTGGCGACAGTCAGCTGTCATAGCAACTGTATGTAGGCGGAAGTTTAGAATTATACTGAACAAATCGCTTTGCAAATTTGGCCCTGAGTGTATGCTCGACCGGTGCTAGTCTTACTGCTAGCATCCAGGACTATACGTACACGTGTCGACTTCTTGTCTTCGCGTAAGACTCCACGATGCGGCATTACATAGATTGGAGCGGAGTCATAAGAGTCGTACGGTGGTGCGGGAGAGATATAAATTTTGGCTAAATATTCCTTTATGACGGCGTCATATGCCAACCTTAGTACAGGTGTTGCTTGAAGTTTTCTCTCCAAGCACATGAATCGTTGTCGAGCAGTCTCGTAAGAATCTCCGAGAGAATAAACGTCATCTTTAAATGGTAGGCCAACAATGTATCTACCACTATCAGGATCACGGGATGTCGTCGGCTTATAAAACTCTTCACATTCAATGTCTAAAGGACACTGAATGGGCGATGCGGAGGGAGGCTGTTCAAGCTCCCAAAATTATTGCACTAATTTATCAATAGCGGGAGACTCTAGGATTGTACAACACGTTAATGACTGATTAGTTTGAAGTGTTGGTACTGAACCCATAATAACGTAACCAAACACTGTGTTCAAAGCTGAGGGCCCAGACAAGTCTTTCGAGGAATGAATTACGTCAGGACACAATAAGTGCGGGAAAAGCAATGCGCCTATCAATACGTCAATTTTATTAGGCACACCGTAACATTCATCAGCGAGCCTTATATCATTAAATTGTACTAAGACTGATGTGTCTACCACAGCGGTGAGCATACGATCGGTGGTTTCATCAACAACGAGCGGTGAAATATTGAAGTAAATATTAAAGTTGAAACGTCAGAAAATTTTAATATTAATCGATTTTGATTTAACGATTTTTTCTACGCCACCAAATCCCTTTACTACAGTACATTCGGTATCGTGTTGTTGGACGCCTAAATGATGACAGCATTCCTTAGTTATAAAATGGCTTTGAGACGCGGAGTCTAATAATAAGCGAATTATTTGTTTCTCTCCCTTAGCGTCATGTGCAAAGACTTGTGTGGTTGATAATAAAACAGTCTTCTGCGAACGACTTGCGTGGGCGGGGGCGGTGAATGTTGGGAAACATTCGTGAACGAAGTACACAGAGCGACGTCCGAACGTGCACCCGAGGTAAGAGGTGGCGAATATGTGGGCGCTGTGGGCGCGGGAGCTGTAGCCTTAAGCACAGCTTGCTGAGGCTGAGGCGGAGACAACGCAGTGGAAGAATTATCGCTTCTACGCTGGAAGTGCAACAATGTATGATTCTTAAATTTACAAACTCGAAAACTAAAGTTTGAAGAGCAATTAGATACTCGATGACTTAAGCTGAGCTGCATTGTTACTTATCACGCATTTAAGCCGTTCGAGCGGTGTCATTTTATTAAAGTCTGCACACTTAAATAAGTGCTGGTGAAGTAAATAAACCAAAGTTATTTGCTGTGGACGATTGTAATGGCTTAAACTCGAACATCTTATCTTCGTATTTATCAATGAGTGCTTGCAATAAAGTTTTATAATTTTCAGCGCATGGAGTTGTACCTGAGCACACAGACAAAGCCTTGCCCGTCAGTTTACCTAGCAAATAGTATAACTTTTCAGCGGCAGTGAGTGATGGGTTGTTATGGACGGTTGATTTAAAGGTGGCATAAAATAAAGGCCATGAGCGAATGTCACGCGAAAATGTCATAATTTCGATAGGCGGAAGTGTAAGCCTAGCCTTAGATGGGGCACTAGTATTTTGTAAAGTAGTAGACTGCGAATATTGTAAATAAAGCCGATTTATTCTATCGTAAGGAGACTCAAATATAATAAGGCTGTTAGTCAGTCTTAGCGATGGGGTTTATTTTTAATAAATGCGAATTATAGTTATATACGGTCTGTTTAAATTCAATACGTCATTCATTAATTTTAGAACTCTCGTCGAGAAAACGTTCCATCACAGAAGCATTCGACTGGATGTTCAAAGACATATCATATATTTTTTGCACTATTTCAAATATAGCATTGCGTTTAGCTAACAATAAAATCAACTCGGCGTTAGGTGTACCCTCGTTATACGAGGAATCACTGTTGTTCGATGCAACTTGTTTCTTAGGCGGCATTATAGCTAAAATTATACGGCAAAATATAACTGTAAGTAAGCAAAACGTAATCTGTAATAAAATATGCGATTTCCCTACGAGGTCAAGTTACGTATCGTTAATAATTAGTTTTATTAATGATGAACTTTAAAATGTTAATTTCAATAGGAAATTATGTAGATATTAATTACGAATATAAGACTTAAATAATTAGTAAATAATGTAAATAAGGGAAGTAATTTAGCAGTATAGTCTATAATTGTAATTAGAAGTTGATGATGTAATGGCATACAACAAAAGGGATTAAAATTTAGAAAAATATTCTACAATTATAGTTTTGTAATAAGTATATATTGATGTCACTTATTAGGGCCGATTGTACTATTTTAATAAGTGCGGAAGGTCAATACAAGGTCGAGTGACGACGCAATGTCACGTAACACGTTGAAATAGATTATAATCTACAATTTTAGTTTTCTAATGAATATTTTTGTCGCTTAATAGAACCTATTTTAGTGTTTTAATAAGGGCAAGAGATCAATAAATGTGAATAGGCTCAACGTAGCCAAAATAAATGCGGTCTATAATTATGATTACTGATGTCACTTATTAGGGCCTATTTAGTGTCTTAACAAGGGCGGAAGGTCAATCCAGCGAGATGTGACCAGTGAAATGGTCAATCCGGGCGAAGGACCAGTAAAATGGACGCGCCAGCAACTTGAGTTCTTTGATAAAGTTTTGTGGACTGTATTTGGTACATACAACAAGCGGAGCAAGGAAAATAGATGAGAGTGGAATGCACGCACTAACTAACCTTGTGAGGGACTGCCTTGCTTTCCTCCCGGGGCGTCTCAGATAACAGCAGGTCACCACGTGGTCGGCGCACGCACTCTTAGATCAGTTCTAGGATATCACACACTCCTTAACTCTCGACCTATTGTAATCGCGGAAAGCGCGTCACATTTTTGTGAAATAACAAGAACACAATGTCCGGTGATAATTAAAATTAAAGCGGGGGGGGCGAAGGACGTTATGTTCTCGTGCAGTGAGCAGTCGCGGTAATTTTCGATTGTAACTGGATTGCCGTTGCGTGGCGCTTGCGTTGCCTTCAACGGCTGTGCGTGCGTAGAGAAAGGATAAGAGAAGGGAGGGGTTAAAGTTATGTACCAAGTATTCTATTAGATTTATAAATTAGATTGTTAACTGGCGTTACCACTTAGTATAGGAACAGGCCGAACGCTTTCGGATACTTCGTTAGGAAAATGTTGGGTTAGTTAGTAACGATCACATCTTTGACCCGTAAATTTCTCTGCACTTACATAAAGTTCTTAAAAACCTTGCTGTAAAGACTCCTTGTGTATCATAAAATGGTGAGGCAAATAGAATACAATATAATCAGTATAATCAATAAGTCGGTATATCAGTGTTGTCAACTATGGATCCCTTTCTTTCATAATCAATGCAAATAATTGCATTCCTTTTCTTTCTTCGAGATTTTTTATTCGATATTCTGAGCTTCCATGTTCCACGTGTATGTGCCGTATCAGGATCAGAATATCGATATGGGCTTATTATCGGACTAATTATTCGTTAAAAATCAATAAGTAACAAAGTACATATTACTTAATGGATAACTAAATATTAAGTAAATGTTAACCACATAAACGTTGTGCATATAAATATTATAAGTGTAGCCGGTGAAACGAAAATGGGAAATCTCCCGTCGGACAAGGTGTTCTGCCCGGGGAGCGGCCAACGCTCCTAGTGGTAGTTCGGAACTATTATTTTTTCTACTGTTTATACTTCGGAACTTTGATAGCGCTATTTAGGCTTCAATATATTATCACTTGTGGCATTTCAATTGTAACAGCGCCGCCACATCACCCTCCTACTCAGGTTGGAGATCGATAGTGCAGTCTTCTTGTCGACGCATGTGCAAGTGCCAGGGAATTGCCTTGTTGTCCGCGGTGAGTCGAGAAGGAAAATAATCTGCGAGAGTGCCGTGAAGCAGAGGCGAGCAGTAAGGCTCAGAGCCGTACCGAACACTGTAGCGCAAAGAGTAAGGTGAAAGGAACAGGAAGCATTATTATTCCAGTGCTGCGATGAACCTTTGTAAAGCTAAATAGCTTGCAGTATCTGAAGACTGCAAACAATATCTGCGCTGAAGCGAATTAATGGTGTTTTTTTTTAAAGGATAGGGCTCTTTTGTCAAACGAGCACACAGCCCACCCGATGGTAAGTGGTTCTGCGGCCCATAGACATCTACATTTATCCTCAATAAAGAATCAAAATGCAGATGCGTCGTCACCCGTGAGGACTAAGATGGAATGCCTCTTTGCCAGTAAAATGGGTCTCCGGTTCTCTACACTCACCAAACAAAACACAGCAGTGTCAATCTGCTATTTTACGCTGGTATTCTATGAGAACGTGGTACTTCCCCGGTCGAGCTGACCCATTCGTGCTACAACTATACTAATAATGTAGCTGCAGCATAGCTCTACCACGTATAAAACTTACTAAGTGTGCTTAAGGACAATGACGAAGATTGAGATTGAAGTTGATTGCGTCATCAATCATGTCGGGTGGTCACCACTGTAGCCGGTGGAGCGAAAAGGGGAGATCTCTTGCGGGGCAAGGTGTTCTGCCTAGGGAGCGGCCAATGCTCCGTGTGGTAAGTTCGGGGCTATTATATATTATATACTGCTTTAACTTTGGAATTTTGATAACGCAATTTAGGTTTCGATGGATTTTCGCTTGTGGTACGACTACAACGCTGCCAAATAACAATAGTTTTGTCCAATGAAGACTGCTGGAATAGAAAATGTTTATCAGCATCAGCACAGGAATTCCACAAAGCACAGTCATGAGATAACTGTATCCATCGATTTCCCCCATGTCACACCAGGTCGTCATTCCATCTAGTAGGGGGTTGCCCTACACTCAAACTACCAATACGTGGCTACCATCCGAGAATCATTTTCATTATCGATTGTCGGCTTTATGGCCAGTCCATTGCCACTTCAGCTTACTTATCCGTTGAAATATGTTGGTCAATCTGGTTCTACTATGGATTTCCTCATTTCTAAGCTTATCACGCAGAAAAACGCCGATCATTGCCATAGCTCCACAGCTCGCTAAGCGACTTTGAGTTTTCTGATACGGCCAGAAGTGAAGGACCACGTCTCAGGCTCTTAAACTGGAAGAAACGCATTTATTTATTTCTTACTTTCTTTCTTCATTAATTTTTTTCTATAACCATACTACTTGATAATGCGCTTGTACAATCATGGCGTACATAGATGTAATTATCACGGCATCTCAGTCCTTAGAATTTATTTGCCATATTTAGTGTTAGATATTATATATAAAATCCTAAATTTCATAGAATCGAAACTTGAAGTAATAAATAAAATTTTAAATTTTTATCTATAAAAAAATATAAGTAGCCAACAACGGTTTTCCTTTTCTTTTAATTCACTTTCCTTTTAATTCGAACAATAAAATTGATATGGAACGCGAAATAATCGGCCTGTGCTATGGGATATAGCAATGAGGGTTTATAATCTTACCCTCACCAGATGTCGCTAGTTGGGACTAAGGTGAACTTGCCGCAGATTACGCAGACAGTGTCATCATGATTGAAATATTTAAAATAAGTTTTACGGTATCTAGTGTATGTATATACAAAAACAATGCTTCAGTTTTTTTTTATAGGATAGGGTGACAAACGAGCACACAGTCCACCTGATGATAAGTGGTTGCTGTGGCCCATAGACATCTACATCTAACCTCGTTTGCGAATCAAAATGCAGATACGTTGTCACCCGTAAGGACTAAGGTGGAATGCCTCTTTTCCAGTAAAAAGGGCCTCCGGCTACCTGCACTCACCGAGCGAAACGCAGAGGTAAACCTCTACTTCACGCTGGTATTCTGTGAGGTCGTGGTACCACCCCAGTATTAGCCGGCCCATCCGTGCGACAGCAAAAGCTGCCGCGTGACTCTACCACTGTTAATGTGTCAGAGAAAAAGAATGAGAAGAGAAAGAGAAAAAACGATAAAAATTAAAGAATTCAGTACTGACAGTGCTTCTTTAATAAAATAATTCTTTAATTTTTTACACATTTTTAATTTTTTTAAATTCTTCTACGTTTAGGAATAGCGGTAGTTTGATTTGATATATCCATTTCTAATTTAATTAATAGAAAATATAACAAATATTTTGTAAAGATAATGTTTCTTTCTATCTATATTTTTCTAACAAATTAACTGTCCCCGCTATGAAATCTGTCGATTGTTTCACCAATTTCGTAAGTGGCGCTGCCCGGGTGGTAGAAAACTTCGAGGATGTCTTCATTGAATTCTATAAAGATAGAGATGCTCGTCAATAAGCAATTACAACCGGTACATTCAGGGTGCGTGCAGCGTCACTTAGCGGTGGCCAGCCCGCACGACGGATTTTGACGGACGGATTTATTTTTGAAGAAATCTTCCTTTTCTAAAAACAGCGTCATCTAATGATTTCTTTCTCATCCATTTAACCCTAAGGAGCCATAGCAACGTATGGCCAGGCACAGCTGGTCAAGCTTCTAATGAAGCTCATTTTAACAAGCATTTGTTATCTTTTCAATACGTGATAATTTAATTTATAATATCCTTCTTAAGTACCCATCTTAATAAATAAAAAAAAATCATTAAATTAAATCAGATAAATCAATCAAAAAAGTAATAGCAGTAGTGTTATTTATATAACGTATAAAAAATCTATGAATCTAGATTTTTATTGAAATCAATTAATTCTATTTAACCCATTAGTGGCCAAAATCAAATAAAAAACGTTTTCAACAAAAAATGTTTACTTTGTTACTCTAGGCAGGACTAGCAAACATAAAATTAAACAAAATAAGTTTTTTTATTATTTTTTTATACTTTTTCAAGGGTGTACTTGTTTGAGTACAGCGGCCACTTATGTGTAAAATTTTTCGAAGCATGACTTTTCAACGCAGAGTGTTTTCAAACACTTCTTGTATTCTCGTCGGACCCTTGCATGGCAAACGACGCACCGTAATTGCTTTTCAAGCTTCCTTGGGTAGTGGCCTGAACCATCTTGAGGCAATCCTTCGATCAAAGAAGAAGATGGTCTGGCTCTTTTTAGAGTTTCTTGTCGCAAATAGTATCTGGCAAGACTACATCGAAACAAGAGTTGATCCATAGCGTCATCCTTGCTCATAACATGTAAATGCCAAGAGTTTGAAACGGCCATGTCCAACAAGTGTGTAAATAAAACCCACCACCACTTTTTGCCATGAATCCTCTCTCATTTGTGGGCACCATCTGTTTACCGTGCCCATTGGTATAAAGTAATCATAGTTAGTAGCCATCGTGCAGACACTTTGTGAGGCAATTTGTGATATCCCGACAAAATCAAATACCAATGAACTTTTTTAGGTCTGGTAAATCAAGTTGAAAAGAGTGTCCATTGTTTTGATTAGCGTACAAAGTACTATTAGATAATATGAGCTGTAATACTTCATCCAGTATTTTTTTCAAAAATCTGTACAGGATTTTGGTCTTTCAGCTGTTCCTTTATAGCATTCTGTTTATCTTGCACCACAGACGTATGCTGATAGCCAAAAGTATAGGATGGTAAACATTTTCTCCAGGCTGGAGTTTGCAGCCGCTGCTGAATGTTAGGTTGATGACGAACTCGTTTTGAGGCCAATGGTTCTTCGTCACTGGAATCATAGTCGCTCGACAAAGTACCTTCATCGCGCACCATAATCTCAAAATTTCCGGGCACATCTCGTGGCAACGTATATGTCACCATATCTTCATCAGACCCTTCCTCTTCGTCAGTTATGAGTCATGACACTGGGATCAGGTGATATTATCGCCAAATCATATGCACGGTCATCATCACTATCTGCTGTGACTGCTTCAATTGCTTCCTCAAGTCCTATAAAGCTATTTGAACCGGAAAACATCTTGCGACTCATTGTTGGTAAACTGAAACAAAGTTGTAATTTTTATCTATTGAAGTGACCAGTGTACTCAACTGAGTACATCACTAAAAATCTTCATCTAAAGTTAAAAATAAATAATAATTGTTTCAAATTTTGTAACTCACATTATAGATTACACTATATCTTATCACAATTATTACAAAAAACAACATTTACACAAAGAATAATAATAAAATATAATAAAAATACTACTCACTTACACGCTAGTCCAATAACATGAAATCCGGTTGCTCCAAATGACACATATTTTAGAAATACCTTCAATTTCCAAGACTCAAAAAAAATAGGAGTTTACCCTCTATTTAATTTATTAATTTAAAAAATAACATACCTTCATATATCTAGTCAATTAATTTTTAAACAACTGTACTCGTTTGAGTACAGCGACAGAGAATGGGTTAACAACAAAATATATTAATTTCACCGAGTTCTATTCTATGGTATCTCGTTTATAGTTCAGGTTACAAGTCTTTGGAACTCCTTGTTCGATGACATTGAAAAGCTCCCATTAAGTATACGTTTAAAAAGTTGGTACGAATAGAATAGAATCATTTTTTATTCAATATAGATCACATGTGTAATTCTTATAGAAAGTCATTTTTTACTTTACCACTGGTTCGAAAAAAAACCTCTTTCCTGGGAAGAACCAGCAAGAAACCCAGCGGGACTTTTTTTTAAAAGCATATTTTACATTAATGGTTTATACAAAATTTATTTTAGAAACAGCTTGGAAGCTACCACCTCATTCACAGGGGTTATTATCAACCATGTATTCATTTATACTATAATAACCCTTTTATGCAGTTTCAACTTAACAAAACATTTAAACTTGGTAATAGAGAGAGCCTGTACACTTTCCGGGACCTTGTTGTAATAGCGTATAAATTGCCCCAAGAATGAATTACTGACTCTATGGAGTCGAGAAACTGGTATCACTAGCTTAAGTTTAAAAATCAAGGAAGTAACATCAGCAAATAATACTATGTCATGATTATCCCCTACAAGAGAAGGTAAGTCATTAATATACACTAGAAATAGGAATGGGCCGAGAATGGAGCCCTGAAGGACATCCATTAGTTCAGGTGACCCGGAAGAACTTTTACCATTGATAATAACTTTCTGTATTCTATTACTTAAATATGAAATAATAAGTTTAAACGCTGTGTTCATGAAACCATAGTACTGTAGCTTCCTGATTAATGTCTCATGGTGAACGCAGTCGAAGCCCTTGGAAAGGTCGTAATCACTTATAAAGACAAAGATATCAATATGAATGATTCATGTTGGAAGCCTACATGATTTATTCATGTCATATATATATTAATAAAAACATGCGTCACTGCTCACGTAACGCATGTTTTGTGTTCCAAAAATAGCAATTATACGTAGTAGAGCCATGTTGCAGCTATATTAGTAGTATAGTTGTAACACGAATGTGTCGGCTCGTCCGGGGAAGGACCACGCTCTCACAGAAAACCAGCGTAAAATAGCAGCTTAACGCTGCTGTGTTTCGTATGGTGAGTGTAGAGAACCGGAGACCCTTTTTACTGGCAAAGAGGCATTCCATCTTAGTCCTCACGGTTGACAAAGCATCTGCATCTTGAGTCTTTATTGAGGATAGATATAGAAGTCTATGGGTCACAGTAACCACTTACCATCAGGTGGACTGTGTGCTCGTCTGTCACCCTATCCTATCCAATAAAAAAAAATAATTTAAGACAAAAAATTTTCAAAATAAGTGATTATAATTATTGAATTTTCTATAAATGTGATTTGTAGATGATTTTTCATAAAACCACTATCATTTTTGCAAGATTTAACGACGCAAGGCGGAATATTTATTTGTGTTTTTTTATTTACGACAACTACTTCTCGGTTGTCGTGGTCGACGTTTGTTGCGTAATGACGGGCCCTAGACTTATTATTAGTGCGAATGTGTGCGTAACTCCTTGGAAGTACAAGCGAGCAGACTTATTTTGAGTGTTTCACTGGGTTGTATAGCGAGATTCAGTCCACCTTTTTTATATGACCATGGTCAGTGCACAATGTATCTCTTTATATATATATATATATATATATATATATATATATATATATATATATATACTAGCTTGCCAGGCAGACGTTGTTCTGCCCTTTCCAACGACCTTTTCTATAAAAATCCTTAAATTCGCAATAACAAATATTAACGGTCATTTATCAGGATAAAAACTATCCTATCTCTCAAGTTGGATCAAAATGCACACAGTGTGCAAAATTTCATTGAAATCAGTTCAGTAGTTTAGGAGTCCATCGCGGACAAACAACGTGACACGTACTTTTTATATATAAAGAAAATATATCTACACTAGCTCGCCAGGCAGACGTTGTTCTGTCCTTTCCATATCCAGTTTTGTCCAACTTGAGACATAGGATACTTTTTATTTCGATAAGTGGCTTTCAATATTTTTTATTGCGAATTTAAGGATTTTTTTTTATGGGAAAGGTCGTTGGAAAGGGCAGAACAACGTCTGCCTGATCAGCTGGTATATATATATAGAAATTACTAGATAGTGTACATACATTATTTCAGTCGCTGTCAGACGTCACTTGGAGCTTGTAGTTTCAGACTTGTAGAGTCAGTTTTTAGATAATATTGTTTGTAAGTATTTTTTGTAAATATTTAAAAAAAATGTGTGCAAATATATTCAACTCTTGACAATTTTAACAATGTTTAGTTATGATATAATAATAATAATTGTTTGTCTAAAAATTAATGACAAATCTGACAATTTTATTGAAATATAGCAAAGAGCTTTCATCTCCGGTATTTGTTTTTTTTGCATTTAGCTGTTTTCACTTTGAAATCATTTTCATATTAGTGATTTTACATTAATAGCTTAGTTAGTACATTTTTAATGCCATATGGGTGACAACCGAGCACTGTCCACCTGATGGTAAGTGGATGCTGTGGCCCATAGATCTATCCTCGATTTACTAAGGACTAAGATGCAATACCTCGGTTCCAGTAAAAACGGTCTCCGGTTCTATAAACATATAAGAAATACAGCAGCATTAAGCTGCTATTATACACTTGTGTTCTGTGAGAGCGTGGTCCCTAACCTTTTAACGCACACCCTAACTTTTTTTGAATTCCTAATAATTTGTGATACATACATATTCCTTGCCGTAAATCATCATGACATGTTTTACAAAAAGAACCTGAAAATTGTGGTTTTTCGAGAAAATTCCAAAAATCATGAGGCCAGTAAACTGACCATAGAAAGTTCACTTCACAGCGTCACTAACCATCACTGCAAAATCACTGGCCAGT
The DNA here is from genome assembly GCA_033319125.1 of Parnassius glacialis. Lineage (NCBI taxonomy): Eukaryota > Metazoa > Arthropoda > Insecta > Lepidoptera > Papilionidae > Parnassius > Parnassius glacialis. The sequence continues at coordinate 8,490,641 of JAVANC010000028.1, read as the reverse complement.
AAAGTGGACACTAACGAAATCTATATTATTTTTGTGAAGGGATATAAAAAAGACATCAATTATGAATTTCCTAGTTAACATTTAATAATAAAACATATTATACTTGACATACAACAATCAGTCATTAATTACAAATATAATTAACATTTAACATTTTTCTTCTAAAACATAATTTTTAATTTTTCTCATCACATTCAAACAGTTGTAGATATTATCAATAGAATGGTGAATGTAAATTAACTTCGGTTTGTATGTCCACGTAATAATTCAAGTTAACATTCTTGTACATCGGTGGATCTCAAAATTTTTCATTACTCTATTTATTTAGATCTCCATTTACTAAATTCTCTTGTAGACCTGCGCCTTTGGGAGAAATTAACTCGTTATACCTTGTCGAGTTCGGTGACAGCAGTGGTGGAGGTGAAAATAGCGGCGGTTGTGGAGGTGGCGATGATGGTATAGATGGTGGTGGCAGAAACAAAAACTCCTGTGGTGGTTGTGATGAAAACTATGTTCCAGTACCTGATCCGTTACTTCGACTATGGGCGCTCAGGATGCTGGTATTCAAAATAACAGTGTTGTCTAATTAATCATCAGCATGAAAATCATCACCAACGTCCTCATCTAGTTACTCCAACTTTCGATAAATATATGTGTGTTTAAAACAATGTGGAACTTACAATGCAAAACTATTATATAACGAATTTTGAAAGTACCTACATACCTACAAAAACACGGCGAAATGAAAACCAAAACATTCATAATAATATATACATATCTCCAAAGCTATCGCGTGTATACGTTACACCGGAAACTTTTATTAAGATGGCGACTTTCATTAACGGTTATGAACAAAAGTACTAGTGGCCTCCGTGCTCATGCTTACTCTTGAGTAAATTGTCACTTTTTTATTTATTTAAAAAAATGTTATCCCATACTAGGGTATTCTACTGTATTGTGGCGTCAGTTTACATACGTATACTGCACAAGGACAAACATCCAAAACCCGGGAACAATTATTTGTAGGCCATACAAATACTTGCTTCATGTGGGACTCGAAACTGCGGGCCTCAGTGCCGTAATTCAACTCTAAGCTTCTGCGCCACGGAGCCGTCGAGGCCGTAAATAGGATGTTATTTGAAGTGTGCATAAGAACACATAGGTGTATGTACAGTTTAACTCCTCTCTAAACCTCGAACATTGAACATCCAGTAGCTCGACGGATCTCCACCACCTTGTTGTTGAAATACACGCAGTGTGCTTTATCTCCGGAATGTGTAGAACAAAGAAAATAATACTGACGGATAGAAAATACTTTTAGCATTAAATCTGCCCATAATTTCTTTACATTAGGAGTCACGCGTATTTTCGTAACAGAAAAAAAACATGTCTAAAACAGCTTGGAACAAGCTTCTTCTATGTTCTTGCTTAGGGAGGTAACCTATAATGAAAAGAAATGCTTGTTTTCATATTTGGATATACACAAATATGCTAGTATCCGAACCTTACGATTGAATCGGAAACAAATCTATACAAATAATAACTAAAATTAACTTATAACTATATTATACAACATGCGTGCAGCAAATTACTCGAAACGTCGGGAATATATTGACAATAAGACAATCAAACGCGATAACATCTCTAATAACTGGTTTAATTCAAAGAGATATAGGTTATTGTCAATGACCTGTATTATCCACTCGTTTCGCTGAGTATAAATTATAATTTATTAATAACTAACCATCCGCCCGGCTTCGCACGGTTAATTTCGAATCTAATCTTGTGAATCTAAACCATTCTCTTCTGATCTACTTAAGGCGTTTCCCTGACCAAATAACTTTGAGCAGGCAGTGCACTGCCGCCCGCACTCTGCGTACGCCCATTTATCATGGAATTCACACAATTTTTAGAATCAATTTGAATTAAAAAGGAAAGTGAACTTTAAAAATTAAATTAAACGTGAATAATATAGATTTTTAAATTATCTATCCACTAGTGTAATCCTCAAATGATTAGAGCATTGCCTTTAGCGACAGATGCATGTTATCAATAATTTTAGTCATTTTTAAAAATAGATTTTAATAGTAATTATAACACATAAAAACAAATTAGTGGAATATGACGATGAGATATCGAACATTAATAATGTGCTTTTAGATGTAGGTTATTTCTCATAACTAATGAGATAATAGTCTCTGAATAACGAAGAAAAACACGCACTATCCCAAGGTTTTGGTCGGGGTATCGCCTTAATCACACACACAAATTTTCATCAAAATCGGTCCGGCCGTTTACGAGGAGTTCAGTCACATACACACGCACATATTATCATATAATATATAATCTTTCACATAAATCATTATGTCCAATTATGAAAACCGCATCAAAATCCGTTGTCTAGTTTAAAAGATCTAATGTAATCGATAATAATTAGAAAAACATGTATTTTTGGCAATTGAATACAAACCGGTCTTGACAAAATATACGCTAAAAATTGCCTACCTAACTTTGAGCTATTATATTAGTATATTTTTTTTCAAGTAATACCTTTGAATCATATCGTTTTATACCAAGTACATAAACATTTGTTATAATATAATAATAAATTTACCATAAACAACCTTGCTCGGTAGTTATAACCTATTATCATGAATGTTTTGGTTTTCATTTCGCCGTGTTTTTGTAGGTATGTAGGTACTTTCAAAAGTCGTTATATAATAGTTGCATTGTAAGTTCCACGTTGTTATTATACGTGGTAGAACCTTGCTGCAGCTATATTAATAGTATGGTTGTAGCATAAATGGGTCGGCTCAACCGGGGAAGGACCACGCTCTCACAGAATACCAGCGTAAATAGCAGCTTAATGCTGCTGTGTTTCGTATAGTGAGTGTAGAGAACCGGAGACCCTTTTTACTAGAAAAGAGGCATTCCATCTTAGTCCTCACGGCTGACAACGCATTTGCATTTTAATTCGCAAACGAAGATAGATGTAGATGTCTATGGGCCACAGCAACCACTTACCATCAGGTGGACTGTGTGCTCGTTTGTCACCCTTATCCTATAAAAAAATTGTTCGGACGCATCCGGACGCAGAACGGAATACGATAATGGCCAATAAAGCCTAACAAAAAGTTTTTAAAAATCAAGGGTAAACTTCACTTCCTCACTACAATTTTTTCCTGTACCGTGTGGACGTTTTACATTCAGATAAAAATTCGACGAGAAACACATCCAGATCAGGCACTTTTATTTAACTTATATATATACAGGGTATTTTTGGAACGCTCCTGAAAACTAAGACAGGCGACAGCACCAAGTATACCTTTGATCATGGGTCACAAATAAATTTGACCCTGATGAAAAAAAAAATCATATTTTTACAACGTTGTATTAGCGTTATTCACGCGCCATCATGTTAGTACAGCTAAATGAAACGATAATTTCATAAAAAAAAATCATGAAAATACTGAAACATAAAACCAGCAGTGAAAACTGAATTGATATCACCTGACTAATGGAGGTTAATGTACGCGCGAACGGTGAAAAAAGAACGCTGGCCTTGAACTTGGGCACAGCGATTTATCACATATTGGTACGAAGGGGGTGCGACGGGGGAACAATCCGCCAGTATTACTGTGCCTGCATGTTATTGGTTCCCGCGCTTTGTTCGCTCCAAAAATACAGTCGCATACACAGCTTACTTTGCGACTCGCGACGATGTTTTAAAAAGGAAGGAAAGAAAAATTATTTATATCTATTGTTTTTTGACTAAACTAGTGAACGAAAAGGTAAATATGATAGGAGAAGGTGAATGGGGAAAATTGTGCAGTAAATTTAAAAGTGTTGAGGAAGAATACCGAAAAAATTACCATGTGATCGACCTGATGACGGAAGCTCAAGCGAAGATGAAAGTGATGATGAAGTAGCATCCAGTAACACCAACACACCTTCAACATCTGGCTTCTATGTGACCCAAGACGACATAATGGACGGCGTGCCACCCTTACCTTAAGTTTTCTTGTTACAAACTACTTTATATTTTACGATATAAATAACAAATAATGCTCAAGTAAACATTATCCATTTTTAATTCCAAGTAAGGCACCTATTATGATTCTACAATAAAACAATTATTACTTACTATAATATTATAAAACAATATCCCAATACCATGTAGTACTTTAGAACGCGACTGTAACCTCCCTCCACTCGACCTGCTAGCTCGGTGCAAAATAATGTAACCCGCCCGGCTCGTGTCGCATCACGCTGTGACGCAGTAGGTTTCAGTTTAATTGTAGTTTTTGAAACAGTTCCGTGTTGATTTTGTTAGTAGTTGTTACGTTTTTTGTTTTAATAATGCTTAACGCGTACGTTTATAGTGATTGTGAATACGACAACATGTTATGTATCCGAACCTAGGTACACGAAGTATCGCTAAATAAATTGTTAAGACGTCGGGATGGAACAAGTGTGTCATACTGTGCAGTGCACAAAGTGTTGAAGCGTAACCGAATGCGCCCATACAAATTGCACAAAGTGCAAGCTTTAGTTCCCGGCGATCACGACCGCCGACGAGTTTTCTGCCGTTGGTTATTATACCAGCAACAACGTGTGGCTGGTTCCATTGAGCACATTATCTGAACGGATGAGTCGACATTTACCAGAAACGGCCTGTGGAACCGAAGAAATACACACGTGTATTCAGAGGTTAACCCGCACGCTGTTCGACAAACCGGGCACCAAACCCGATGGTGGGTTAACGTATGGGCAGGTTTATTTAAGGATCGCATACTAGGACCAGTGTTTCTGCCACAGCGACTGAACAGACAGCGATACCTAAACTTTATAAATGAACAGTTGACAGACATTTTAGACGACCTATCGTTGGCTGAATATCGCCGCACATGGATCCAGTATAATGGGGCCCCTCCACATGTGAGGTTCGTCCGTGAGCGCCTCAATGAGCTATTTGATGATCGCTGGATTTGGCGGACTAGGACCACACGCTTGGCCACCTCGCGCACCAGATCTGACCCCGTTAGACTTCTTTCTGTGGGGTATGTGAAAGAAAGGGTTTTTAATCGTGAGTGTGATAGTGCTGACGAAACTACAAAAGCATCGTGGATATTTTCGACAAACTACGTATGGACTGTGTCGAAGATCACACGATGATGCCCCGCCTCCATGAGGAGACGCAACACCGAGCCCAAATCTGCCTTGAAATGAATGGAGCACAATTTGAGCCGCATCTCATAAGACCACGGAGGATTTAGAGCGGTAAGCTGTTTCATAACTAATTTTTTTTAAATAACTTAGTACTGAACTAATCTGAATACATACATAACTGAATACATGAGAATAATAAACATACCTACACGATGAATAAAAACGCATGACTCTAACCTTGGTTACATTTCATTTATGTATTTTGTTATTAGCGGGAAATAGAACCAGTTATTTGGGTTATTTAACCTGTAAATTCGGATTAAAATGGCTACGTGGAGACAAGTACAGTGGCAAAATAGTATGTTAAGTAGATAAGTTAGGTATTTAGACAAGTGTTGTAAATTATTAGGTATTGTGGTATAGCCCACTAGTTGCGGACCGCGCGAATTTGCGTTCGCGCGTACATTGACCTTTAATCAGCTGATATGAATTCAGTTATTCCACTGCTGGTTTTAGGTTTCAGTATTTTCATGATTTTTTTTATGAAATTATCGTTTCATTTAGCTGTACTAACATGATGGCGCGTGAATAAATCTAATAAAACGTTGTAAAAATATGATTTTTTTTTCATTAGGATCAAATTTATTTGTGGCCCATGATCAAAGGTATACTTGGTGCTGTCGCCTGTCTAAGTTTTCGGGAGCGTTCCAAAAATACCCTGTAAAAAACAAATGTGTGTATACTGTGAAAACTTTATTAAAAAGTGTATATGAAGTCAAACATATATATATATATATATATATATATATATATATATATATATATATATATATATATATATATATATATATATATATATATATATATATATATATATATATATATTTAAATATTTTAGTCAATTTATCAATAATTACTTGTTACGTTCGAGATTCACATCGGCGATGCGGTATCGTCATTGTCAGCTACCCTACCAGAACAAAAGCTTCATAAGAGAGTTCAAAATTCTTACCAACTTTCAAACTCGGTTATTGAATACAAAAAAAACGGGCAAGTGCGAGTCGCGATTTAACAATGAGCACGGACTTATGGACTGACGGACAGGCATGTGCCTGGTGATCCAATAAGTTTTCCGTTTTCCAATTTTGTTATGGAACAATAAAAATAGTGTAGGTTCTAAAAGACGAAATGTGGTTCATCATTATCATTACAGCACTTCACAAGTCCAAGGAATGCCACAAAGCACGCTCCTGAGCCACCTGCATCCATCGACTTTTTGCATGTCTTACCTGGTCATCACTCCAACTAGTGGGGGAAATTATTATGTTATTAGCAATTTGTCTAAACTTAAGTAGGTAGGTACCCACTTAATGTTAGAAATGAAAAAAAAAAATATGAAAATATTTTATTCAAACAATTAATAATAATAATAATTCAACGTGGTGTGATTGGAGTTTCGGATCAAAGAACAAGCTGAAGGAAGATTCTTTTGAGAAACCATTAAAAGGTAGCCAGCCCGCTCTCATTATTCATTCCGGGTGGACCCAGACCCAAAGGATCCAACACTTGACTTATGAAAGATATAATATATTACGTTTTATGTATTTATATGTAAAGGTATTGTAAATTGAGATAGGACATGTAATGTTTTTATTGTACTTTTTCTTGTCAGTATTTATTAACTATTTTTTGCTACATGAACTGTTATAATTAATATTGTTATAAGGTAAAGTGTTTGATTGAAATTTTGAGAGTTTGACGTTACGTATAATATGAATAGTTACTCCAGCACTCAATGTATCCAATACATCACACCCTATTGTTTAAAAATGTCATGAATTGTACTCAACTTGTTGAGTTACAATTTAAGCTGCACCTGTATATATTTTTGATATTAAATAAATAATAATTGTATCCCAGTGATCGACAGGTTCACTTAATGTTTCAAGCGCTCTTAAATTTTTATTCATCACATCAATGAGATTTCTTATTACTAAACTAATTTCGGAGGATATATTTTTTGTATTTAATAAGGCTTGTACATAATTGTTGTTTAAAAGACTTATATTATCATATAGCTCTGTTAATACCACTTCTGACACTGACATTGCATACAATTCTCTCTTAGATCTTTTTTTTTCATGGGAAAATCCTCATGGATACCTTCCGCTGCGGGGGTAACGAAAAGGTTATGACGGAATCCTACCGGCTAAAACCCCACGGTGGTCACCATCAGCGTATACGAGGAGTCTCTCTTAGATCTTATCACAACATAAACTTTAATTAGGACATCCGAAAACATGATCAGCGAGTGTCATTATGTTTGCGTGGTCGCTGTTCGTGCATTGCTCAGAACCATGCTTTATGTTATTCTTAGAGCTAGGCTTATGTTCTGCAGTATATTTATCAGATGATAATGTTGTCAATGTTTCAGGTCACCATCTCGTTAACGATAGGTGTAAATTTCCTGGTTAGCTGATGATAAGCAGCGTCAAGAGTGCTCTGTGTCTGTTACTGAGATTTGCAATCCGCCAAATTTTTTAATTGAAGGGTAAACAACTAGAATTACTTAGAGTACAAAATGTTTTTGCAAATTGGACTAGCTGTATTAATAGCTTTTGTTATATGGAAATTCATGTTTTAATGAAGAAGAAAACCCATTGGACCAACTTCCAGGACCACCGAAATGGCCCATCGTTGGAAGCGCTTTGATTTTCATTGGGAAGTCTAATAGTGAGTATATTATTACAGCTTTGTATGTGTTTGTTGATAGATGATCGAGCTGAAATAAGTCATACGTTATTTAATTTTGATGGCAATGCAATAATATGGTATCATGGAGCTGAGGCCCAACAATACTTATAGACGCTTTTTTTTCAATATATTTCATTAATTACAGATTGTTTTTAGTCGAATATATAGTATTATTTAGAGTCTATAGTGATGTCTATAGCTTTATTAAGAATATTTAATAAAAAAGCGATCCGCCCTTTCCTCCCCTGGGCAGGACCTAATAATAAGGCGGTATTTAGATTTAAGATAATTAAAAATCGTTTATTTTACCAATTTTTGTTTTTTCAAAAAACATTCAAATTTGCGGAAAAAAATTGACTAGATCCAGACAAACTTTTAAGAAATAGTGGTGGTAAGACCTGGTGGAAAACCCCTTAAGCATAATAAAGACCAGTTATTTTAATATTACTGACAGGCACTAATGTTATTTATGTACTTATCGTTTATTGAAAGGTAAATTTGTGAATTAATTTAAAAATGGCTATTCTTTATTTCAGTTGACCTCTTTAATCTACTGCTCGATTTTCCAAAAAAGTATGGATACAGATACATGGTCAAGGTGTTCGGTCGGCGTGTTTTGCATATCTACAACGTAGAGGATATAGAGGTATCTTCTTCTATGCTTATTTTTTTCCATAGCATCGAACTACACCAAAAATTTCATCCATGTTATTTTAATGATTGACGGTCTACCACCGTGCTTTTCATGTTTTGACAGAGTGATGGTGTCAATAAAATACTTGTTGGCTCTACACTTTGCCAATTATGACAGGTAAAGTTCTTTAGCCTTACAGCCTTGTCTGATGTGTATTGTATTCTACACTCAAGGAGGTTGTGTAACCTCCTTGTCTACACTACATTCTGCACAACATGCTAATGTGTCACATTTTTCACAACACAACAATGACACATATTTCGACGACAGCTTTAACCTCGCTGGTTTAAGTTAATAAGTAATTGATGAAGATCGTGTCTCAAGCGGATAAAATCCGTGGAATTCATATCACCATCGAAGTACTTTTAACATCATTTCCTTTAACTGTTTACATGTGCATGCACAAAATCGCACCACTTTTACGTATGCATCAAAAGTAACTTCAAATTATAATATTAATAATCACACAAGAGCAACTATCCACCTGGAGTCAAGTTACCACTAAAACTATACAAAATTGATGTTTAGTGTGCAGTTGAATAAAACTACGTTTACGGAATTTTTCGCGTTTAATAAACTTATTTATCTTATTTTTATTTATTTCAGACGTTTCGGGTGCTTTTCAGCACCCGTGGTCACGGGAGACTGAGGTGATTGACGTCCCGATGTCAGAGTTAATCCGGAGTACCTTCCGTTTTTTTAATTATTAATTTTGGTCCGATCTACGCAGAATGAACTTACTGTATCTTGAAGTTTTGCAGTGGTATGCTTGGGTTTAGTTTTAATTTTATTAATTACTGGATCCCAAGCAGGTGGTAGTACCCAGCCTCCCCCTCTATTGAAATTAGGATGTTTTTTAATTTCAATAGCCTCGCGTATCATCTTTGGCAGGAATCGATGTTCTTTCGCGAGAATTTGTGGTTTATCGAATCTAATGTAATGGCGGGGGCCGTCTAGGATATGGTCACAAACTGCAGACTCCCCGGAACGTTGATGCTTCACGTCAGCTATGTGTTCTTTATTAAAGACGGGTGCTTCTTTATTGCCCGTACTCGCTTGACATTGGGTTTTGGGACAGCCTGTGTACTCAAACTTCGGCTCGAGGCACAAATGAGTGTTTGAACTTGTACCTTGGATAGTAAAGATCCGCGATATCTGTCGGAGAGGACACCTGCGTCTCGATAAAAAAGGAGGGCTGGCCCATCTTTAGATGATATAAGTTTTGCATGAAATTCAAATTTGCAGATATTCACGGTTAGCTTGGCAGGGGGCACCGCAATAATGTTGCACTATTTGTCCCGAGTAGAGCAATTAAGCGGGATTTTGTGACCTCCCCTTAAATACGCGGCACAGCTTGAGCACTCATACTCAGGTGTAGCAGAATAGCTTCGACGTGGATTCAGTGACGGATTCTCCAGAGATTTGATACCGGTAGCCTCCGGGGTAGCATGTTATTTAACTCCGCTAACATGTTATTGGAGGGAAAGGTTACCTGCTTAGAACAGACGAAACGTAGAAGTAATGAAGAGTTTTACTCAGTGACGTAGCTATGTAACCAAGGGCCCCGGGGCAAAAATAAACTTGGGGCCCTATTTGAACTAAACTAAATATTTTTAAGGTGCAAAACCACTTCATCATTAGCTCCTAATTGCCCACTGCAGGGTATAATAAAGCAAAGCTACTTACTACTAAGTAGTATGTGTATCGTAGCAGATAATAGTTAATCGTACTTCGTAATCTATATATATATATATATATATATATATATATATATATATATATATATATATATATATATATATATATATATATATATAGGAGGATGTTTGTGTTTGTATGAAACTTTTGTTTTGCAGGGCGATTGACTCGAGACATACTGATAAAAATTAATTAATGTATATTTTTTCAATTAGAAAAGAGATGCATATTATTCTCTTGAATTAAAATAATAAAACTAACTTTTTTATTTCTCAAAATCTTTACAAAAGCGTTAGGGGTCCTTGAGTTTCGGGGGCCCCGGGGCACTGCCCCGCCATGCCCTAAGGTAGCTACGCTACTACGTTGACTTCACACCGGTATTCTGTTAGGTCGTGGTTGTATATAAGATACGAAACATAACTTATTTTATTTCCAAAATCTACCCGACTTTAAATCGGTAGAATTAATCTTGACATTATGTTACTTTTCCAAACGATTTCGGCCTAGGGGCCCCTTGAGTTTGGAGCCCCGGGGCACTGCCCCGCCTAGCCCTAAGGTAGCTACGCCACTACTTTTACTTCACACCGGTATTCTTTTAGGTCGTGGTGGTGTATAAGATATAAACCATAATTTATTTTATTTCCAGAATCTACCTGACTTTAAATCGGAACAATTAATCTTGACATTATATAACTTTTCCGAACGACTTTGGCACAGGGGAGCCCTTGAGTTTGGGGGCCCCGGGGTACTGCCCCACCTAGCCCTAAGGTTCACTACGCTTACTTCACACCGGTATTTCGTTAGGCCGTGGTGGTGTATAAGATATACAACATAACTTATTTTATTTCAGATTGTATTATCTCATTCAAAAAATATTACGAAAACCATGCCATACTCATTCCTTGAACCATGGCTCGGGACTGGATTGCTGATAAGTACAGGTGAGTGAAACCAGAAGCTCCGAACTAAAAGTTGGAGACACAGATGTGCAAGCGAACACTTAAGTCAAACATCAAGAAAGGTTTTATTTTTTGCTAGACTTTACGATGTCAATTCATAATATAAAGTTACAGAATATTATTTTTTCATTATCTTTCCCTTCAGCTGGAAGAATTCCAATGTTAGTATCTTTCCTATGGCAGATCTTCTTATTTTTCCAACAATTAGTTGCACTCTATATACATTTACTAGTAGTAAGATGTATATAGACGTAGGCAGGTATGCCAAGTACGTTACGCTTGGCATAACAGTTTCATTTCGTTGGTTAATTGATGATTGCAGGACCAAATGTCTCGCACCTTTAAACTTGCTCATTGTCGTCAATGCATGTATCTTACATCTGATATAATATATAACATTTAAGGTGGTTATACCTACTTCTATCGAGAGCCATGAGATCTAGCTGGCAATTTCTGAAATCGATATTTTGCCGTTCAAATGTCAAGACCGCATAGGAGGAGATGGCATTAGAGATTTCCACCTATGTACTGACTCATCACGATATCTCTGGAACGATAAGAACTAGACTTGAAGTGTGGTAACAATATTCCTTTCGTCAAACAGAGGTCAGCTAAGAACGGGATTTACGAAATACCCGCAAGGTGTTTGTGGGTGCGTTAATTTAAAAAATCACACTTTCAAACTATAGCTCTTATAGGTATCAAACTTGGCCAGAAAATTGGTTTTGGCATGTTAAATATTACTAAGAACGGATTTTATGAATTTCCACCCACAAAAGGCAGTGCGAGGGTATTAAAAATGAAAAACAATCTCTATACAATAAAAATCAATTGATGTCTCGATAAAACTCAAAAACGGTTCAATTGATTTCCATCCAAACTTTTGTGTGTGTTTGAATGGGTCCCTAGATGATTTAGATTCACAATTGGACCTGGTGGATGGCGCAATTGTCAAAATCTAGAAATAATCCGTGCGAAGCCGGGGCGGACTGCTAGTTTCTAATAATTTTTTTTTTTTATAGAATAGAGGGCAAACGAGCATGCGGCTCACCTGATGGTAAGTGACTACCGCCGCCCATGAACAACCGCAACACCAGGGGAATTGCAGATGCGTTGCCGACCTTTTAGAAAGGTGTAAGCTCTTTTCTTGAAGGTTCCTAAGTCGTATCGGTCCGGAAAATTCGCTGGTGGTAATTGATTCCACAAGGAAGTCGTGCGAGGGAGAAAACTTCTTCTAAATCGCACAGTCGTGGACCGCCAATCATCCAGATGGTATGGATGGTAACGCGAGTTTAGTCGCGATGTGCGATGGTGAAATTGAGCGGCTGGAATTAGTCCGAACAATTCCTCAGAGCACTCCCCGTGATAAATGCGATAAAATACGCAAAGAGATGCAACATCTCTACGCAGTGTCAGTGTATCGAGCCGATCAGAAATAACTCGGTCGTCGACGATTCGAACCGCTCTGCGCTGGATGCGGGCAAGTGGAAAGAGCTGGCACTGGGGTGCCCCGGCCCAGAGATGAGAACAGTATTCCATGTGGGGCCGAACTTGCGCTTTGTAAAGTTGCAAGCGATGTGCCGGCATGAAATACTGTCTCGCTCTGCTGAGCACGCCAAGGTTTTTAGAGGCCAATTTGGCCTTCCCTTCCAAGTGACCACGAAACTGCACACTATTCGATATGTCGACGCCAAGGATTCCGATACTGGCTGAGGCAGTAAGGGGAGTGCCTTGAAACTGAGGAGATACGACAAAGGGGTTCTTTTTAGCGGTAAACGCGCAAACTTGTGTCTTCTGGGGATTGAACTGGACTAGATTTAGTCGCCCCCAATCCGAGACTTTGTTAAGCAAAGACTCGACTTCAGACACAAGTTTGTCCCGGTACTCGGCGACGTTTTCCCGAGAAATATTGGCACGGCCGGTATATAAGGCATCACCAGTGCTGTCGTCCGCATAGCAATGAATGCTGCCAGTTAGCAACATATCATTGATATGCAGGAGAAACAGCGTTGGTGATAGCACGCAGCCTTGTGGAACACCAGCGTTGATAGGCTTGAAATCAGAGCATTCACCGTCTACTACGACCTTGATGCTCCGATCAGCAAGGAAACTGGTGATCCATTTGCACAATTTCTCGGGAAGCCCATAGGAAGGAAGCTTCGAAAGAAGCGCTTTGTGCCAGACCCGATCAAAGGCCTTCGCTACGTCCAAACTAACGGCTAATGCCTCCCCCTTGGACTCTACTGCCTCCGCCCATCTATGAGTTAAGTAGACTAGAAGATCACCAGCTGATCGACCCCGACGAAAACCGTACTGGCGGTCACTAATCAGCTGGTGATCCTCAAGGTACCTCATGAGCTGGCAGTTTATAATGGCTTCCATTATTTTGGAGAACAAGGAGGTGATGGCGATAGGCCTGTAGTTGGACGGGTCTGAGCGGTCGCCTTTTTTAGGGATCGGGTGCACCAAAGCTGTCTTCCATGAGTTCGGGACTACGCCTTGGGAGTAGGAGTACCGGAAAAGACGCTTTAAAACCGGTGCCAACTCCGGAGCACACGTCTTCAGCACAATGGGAGGGACTCCATCGGGCCCACTCGACTTGTTGACGTCCAGGGAGAAGAGTGCTTTGCGGACCGAGCGCTGAGTAAATCGCACATCTGGCATGGAGCACTCACATCGCGGGATGGTCGGCGGTGTGTTCCCCCCGTCATCTAGAGTCGAGTTGGACGCAAAAAGAGAGCTCAACAGATCGGCTTTCTCCTTTGCGGCATGGGCCAGTGAGTCGTCCTCTCTGTGCAGAGATGGAAGAGATGGCTGACAGAAGTTCCCTTGGACAGCCTTGGCGAGAGACCAGAATGCACGGGTTCCCGAAGGAAGGCGAACTAGCTTCTCGCCAATTCTGCCGATGTGCTCAGACCTTGCCTTGGCAATGACGCTTTTGAAGGACCTGGAGGCGGAATTATACTTCTTTTTTAATGCGCTGGTGTTTACATCCCGAGACGTTGATGCGTCAGCCCAGGCCTGGTAGCACTCCTGCTTATAGCGTGATGCTATTTTACAGGAGCGACCAAACCATGGCTGGGATCTGCCTCTGATGGGCACCACAGAAGATGGAATAAAAAGTTCCATACCCCATGAAGTACCACATCAGCAACAGAATCGGCAACAACGCTGGGATCTTCCGGCGAGAAGCAAACCCGCTCCCAAGGGTAGGATGCAAAAAAAGACCGCATCCCGTCCCAATCAGCTGACCTATAGTGCCAAACACGGCGGCAAGCTGTAGATCGCAACTGCGATTGGAGCGTGAGTGGCACCGTACTCCGGATCAGACAATGGTCCGAAGAGCCCAGAGGGGCATCGACGGAAACCTGATATCCGTCCGGATGAGAGGTCAGCAGAAGGTCCAACAGGGAAGGTACATGGTCTTCCACATCTGGGATCCGCGTAGGCGAAGTAACCAGTTGTGTTAGACCATATGCCAAAGCAAAGTCATAGACAGATCTACCCGCATGATCGGTTAAACGAGAACCAAGCCATTCAGCGTGGTGGGCGTTGAAATCACCGAGTATCACGATCTCTGCGGATGGGACCTGTTGTAGCACGGAGTCTGCAGCCATTTGGACGTGGTCTATGAGTCGGTCTGTGTCGGCATTACCGCTATGGGACCTATAGAGGCACCCGTAGACGCGGGGATGGTCGTCGCTGTCTACGCGCAGCCATAGGATGGACAGGTCCGTACCTTCAATGCTGCTGAGGCGTCGAAAACAGATGTCCTCTCTGACATACACGCAAACTCCAGCCCGGGGCACAAACGAGTGTTCTAATTTGTACCCCGGGTAGGAGAGATACGAAGTATCAGCCGGAGAGGACACCTGTGTCTCGGTAAGAAAGAGCAAGGCCGGCTTAGCTATCTCCAGATGGTAGTGGACGGCGTTAAGGTTTGAATGAAGTCCCCTGATATTGCAGAAATCCATGGTAAGCGTGGCAGGGGTTGCCTTTGTCTTCTTGCTCCGCTTGCCCCGAGCAGGTTTCGTCTTGAGCGGAATTTCGCCCCCCCCAGAATACGCGGGGCAGCCTGAGCACCCACGCCCAGGAGTGAAGTAGTTTGGTCGTGGATGCTCAGCAAGGGATTCTCCAGGGGTGCTGGTACCCTCCTGGGGTAGTCTTTTATTTAATTCCACTACCATGTTGATGGGGGGGGGGGAATTGGGCCTCCGGCCACCTGCACTCACCAAGCGCAACGCAGAGGAAAACCTCTACTTCACGCTGGTATTCTGTGAGGTCGTGGTACCACCCCGGTTCGAGCTGGCTCATCCGTGCGACAGCAAAAGCCACCGCTTAGCTCTACCACTGTTAGCAAATATATAATAAATGCAGATAAACCATGTTATAGGTTAATTTACCCACAGGAAAGAACTTCTTTTTCCACTGAACACTATCCTTTGCTATAAATTAACTACTACACTGAGCTATTAATAAATATATAAATTAAAAATAAAAGGCTCTAGAATTTCATCACCAGTGCTTACTAATTTTTACAAAATGTAGCATTTATTGTAGTAACTACTATTTACGTTTATGTAACCACGAATATGTCCAGTTTCATTTTATTTTTAGGCAGCAAATGGCACCAACGTCGGAAGATTTTAACGCCAACATTCCACTTCAATATACTTAAGAATTTTTCAAAAGTGTTTGAAAAGAAAAGCCGTGACCTGGTTTATAGACTAAAAAACATGTCTGAAGAATACGTCGATGTTTTTCCTGTTATCAGCGACTTCACGCTTTACACAATTTGCGGTAGGTATACTTTTTTCTTAAATAAATATTAACATGGAGACAAAACCAAGCCCCTATTATAGCAATAATTTAAATGTAATATTGAAAATAAACACTTGCGATCAAACTACGTCTAATTAAGTAGTTTTCACAATTATTTTTTGGCAATTATGTTTATAGTTAGTAGGAAGGAAGTTTCTGTCCAGTACTGTGGGCATCCATAGTGGATTTCAAACGATTTGCAGGATTATAAATTTATGCATTTTACAACTATGTCAAATGTGCCGAATTAAAAAAACTGTTTAACATATTACAGAAACAGCTATGGGAACCCAGCTTGATTTTGACAATTCTACAAGTACCATTGAATACAAGGAATCGATTAAGCAAATTGGTAACCAAGTTGTAAATCGTCTTACTAAATTTTGGCTTCATGCCGATTTAGTATTTTATCACACAACACTGGGAAAACAATTTCTCAAATGCTTGAAAATAGTCCATTCATTTACGGATAATGTTATTGTGGAGAGAAAAAACAATATAAGTCAAGAAGATAGTTCATTGACACAGAATCTTAATGAAAATGCTGACAAAGAAACCAAAAAACGACTCGCTTTTTTAGATTTACTGATTATAGCAGAGAACAAAGGAGAAATAAATATGGGAGGAATTCGTGAAGAAGTAAATACGTTCATGTTTGAAGTAAGCCGATATTCTAGTTTATAAATAAAAAAACTTAGATTTTTAAACAAATTTCCTTCCTAACATATTTCCGCCTTCATCTTTCCGAGAAGTTTTTTTTTTATAGGATAAGGGTGACAAACGAGCACACAGTCCACCTGATGGTAAGTGGTTGCTGCGGCCAATAGACATCTACATCTATCCTCTATTACAAATCAAAATGTAGATGCGTTGTCACCCGTGAGGACTAAGATGGAATGCCTCATTTCCAGTAAAAAGGGCCTCCGGCCACCTGCACTCATCAAGCGAAACGCAGAGGTAAACCTCTACTTCACGCTGGTATTCTGTGAAGATAGTGCATTCTTGTCTACTTTTGTTGATAAGTTTTTGTTCTGTGGAGTGGACTATTAAGTTTTGTATCGTGCATTAATCGTTTTTTATTTGCCAGTAAAAAGTGACGGATCTTCATTGTTATTCAGTTTAAAAATGTAATTAATGATTAAGTCTGTAAACAATAAAGTATTACCATTCTTGTCTAACAACAGAGAAAAAAATTACGGTGTACCTCAAGGTAGCGTCTTAGAGTCATTATTTCTTTCTGTAATACATGTATTTCACAACCCTGGCAATAATTAATCGTAAATAGTATGTAATATGTGTAATGTTTCGTAAAATCTCTTATAAATAGTAATATAACACTTATTTATAAAAGAAAAAAATACAATCTATTTAAATAAAAATCTAAATTTTCGCATGTCCAAATTCTTAAATTTTTGGAAGTTTTTGAAAAAATAAACAACACGAATTGTATTAGAATTATTTACGTCCAAAACCAATGGAATTCATAAAATAAACAAAATATAATTTTCCGAGTTATTTTAAATTGAAGTTTTGACTGGGAAAGACATTTAAATATGTTAAATATATAATAGTATTGATGCTCTACATACGATAGAAATGTAAGTTGTGAAAAAAGAGTCCTAATATATATCGTGTCAAATTATTATTTAGGGTACTAGTAATGAATAGCATAGATATTTTGTGCACACAAAAGTTCATCAGTAAGATTAGTACACTCGAATGGATTAGTTTTAAACGAAGCTCCGAAATAAGACAAATATAGAAAATGCTGTTTAAAAATGTGTCATTATATCACTAAATAAAAAGACTACATATGAATTTATGTTAAAGAAAGATTTAAACAATTTCTTCAACATCAAAAAATAACAAATTATTAATCGTTAGGGATGTGTTTTTTAAATAAATAAATAAATAAATAATACGTATATTTCGGTAATCTTGTTAACAGCATAATACTGAAACTTTCCAGTGAGTAATCAGAGGATACTCGTGTTTGGAATGACCCGCTACTTCCCATAAGGATTACAAAAAAGTAAGATTACAAAAAGTTTGATCTCAAGAAAATTTGTAATTAGTATGTGTATATTAAGCTACCTACCTATATATGAGATATCTATATCCCCTATATATGAGAGACCACATTCACAATTCAGCTTGTACACTCCTGCATCTTGTAGAGGGATATGACACTTGACGGATGGTAAAAATTGACTAATCTTCTTTGGCGGCTTGAAGTATGTTTTAATGGAAGCTAGCTTCAAGATTTAGCTAACCTTGTCTGTGACTCCTATGACTTAGGGTAGTACAGCAGGCACTCGTTCACTGTGACGTAGGCGCGGGACCCGTAACGTCGGGAATTAAAAAGTTAAATTAAACGCGATAAAATCCGTAAAAGTTAGTTTCATTTATTGTGTAGTCTTCGCATAAATATAAGAAATCATTATATGTATATAGTTAATGGTACACGTAATGCATCATTTTTAGGGACACGATACTACCGCCATGGCCCTGACTTATGGCCTAATGCTGTTAGCGGATCACGAAGAAGTTCAGGTATGGCTCATTTTAATGCTGGTAAAATCTCTAACTTCATATTTATAATATATTAAAATTAAATTAATAAAAGCATTTTTAAATATAGGCGAAAATTTACGAAGAATGTAAAACTATATTCGGCGATTCCGACCGAACACCGAGTTGGTCCGATTTGACCGAGATGAAATATTTAGAAGCGACCATTAAGGAGATATTACGGCTCTACCCCAGTGTACCATTCATTGGAAGAAAGGTCACTGAAGATTTTATGCTGGGTGAGTTAACATGTTACGAACTTTTTGATTGACAAACCAAGGGTTGAAAGTTAGAGATTTGTGGCTGTTTTCAAAAAGTTGTATGTAATGATGATGATTCTCTCTCTATCTCTCTCTTGAAATTATAGTGCCACAAGTTTCACGCTCAAATACAGAGGTGATTATAGTGATCTAGTAAGTAGTTCTAATTTAGTCCGTGTCCAATAAAACACGTATTTAATAAGATACCATACAATACAACACCAAACAATACCGTATAATAAAATACCCTATGTTGTTCACCAAAGAAAGGTTCTTCTTCGTCTTATTTTTGGTCGGACTGTAAAAGTCTACAATTGAATTCTTACTTGTGACATAAACGCGATGTTAATACCGCCATTTTTATCATAATTCATTGGAAACAGTAAGACCTTCTTAGCATTTTCCATAGCCGCCTATTGCGACACACGCGGAACATGGGCTGATAATTTGGAAGAACCACGAGGTTTTGACGGATTTTTTTCGCCGCCACCACACAGCAAAAGCATAAATAATTACTAATGTAGAAAGAAAATAAAATTAATCCAGCTATTTCTAGGCAGAATTTATTTCCAAACAATTCTGCGTATGAAATAACTTGTAACGGGTAACCAGATTAAAAACCAATTAAAAAAAAAACAATACAAACAAAAAAAAATTAAACAAATTAATTTGAATGGCGAATCTTCCGGGTACAATGACGCATCAATCACTCAATCAACGCACCACGGGAAATTCTAACATAAATTATGAATTATTGTTATTAGATGACTTGCCAGTGAAGAAAGGCGTTGAAATACTAGTACCCATCTTTGACATGCATCGTCGTGAGGACATCTATCCAGAAGCAGAGGCCTTCAAACCAGAACGGTTCTTCAACGGAGAAGTTCGCCATTCGTATGCTTATATACCATTCAGTGCTGGACCAAGGAACTGCATTGGTTAGTTTTGATTAATTAAAAAAAATTATCCTGAAAATTTCTCTATAACGCTTTGTGGTAAAATATCGTGAAAAATATAGTCAAACAATGGCCTAACCATTACCAATGAGAGAAAGGTAACATTCCAGGTAAGTCATTCAGAACCGGGAGTATATTAAGCCCCCAATAGCATAAATAGCTGTGGATTCATCGGAGCTAGAGGAAAGACTAATAATATTATATAATAATAATAATACTATAAAATATAATATAATAATAATACTATATAATATAAATATAAATATAATAATAATACTATAAATAATAATTATTACATTAATTATTAGAAAACTTCGCCAACGTGATTTAGACTCGGCATGTAATTATTCCGCATTTCATTATTTTAGTATTATAATGTATAATGATGAAATACGGTGCTGCAATGGGACTTCGATTTTTAATCCACGTGCTTAATGTGACGATAATGTTAAATCCTCCCTAAATTAATGGTAGATGATGAAATTTATTGACCTTATGTTGAAGAGTAAGGAGAAGAAAGCTATGTGTACCGCACAAAATATTATAGTACTTTAGAGCCGCCTTGTTCATTGTTAATTAAAAAATAAAAGCACGCAAGTCAAACAATTAAAAACAATAAAATAATTCACATTCTGAAGTCAGTGAGTGATATTGTCTTATTTATTTTAGATTTTTGTGAAGTTAGCTTTTGTTTTGCATTAAATAGTTACACGAAAAAAATACAAAAGAATAACTTATAATATGTGTCATTTAAACAGTCCTAACATTGAAAGTCTCGTTAAGAGTATATTAACTCATTTTAAATTCCAGAAGTTTCGAGTACTTTACAGCACCCATAAAATTTAGTTTCATTTAAATATGTAGTATTTGCGTAAACATAAAAAATAATTATCTCGTTAAGAGATTCAAAATTTATACCAAAGTAGTATATTTTACATGCATTAAATAAAAAACATAAATCTTAATATTATACAGGTCAGCGTTTTGCGATGCAGGAAATGAAATGTGCCCTCAGCGAGATCTGTCGAAACTTCAGGTTGGTGCCGAAAAGGAAAGGGGCCCGACCAACGCTTAAAGCCGATATTATACTGCGGTCTATCGACCATATATATGTCAAGTTTTTACCACGTCAGCTAAAATAAATAAAGTTGTAAAAATAGATTTTTTTATCTTTATATTTAGATTTTAGAGGAACAAGAAGGGGTGCGAAGTCAGAAGTCCTCCACGTGTGCCTGGTAGTTGCGGGTCCCTCTCGATACGTCTGGAGGGAAGAGCAGCTACTGGGCCGGTGCACCCTGGGCGCGGCAGTAATCTTCCTCGAGAAATGAGAAGAAATTCTTATTCCTTGGGGAATGTTACTGCCGCGGCTAATTATTCTGACATGGGTGGGGTCCGTCTCGGACCAACGGTGCGTTCCTCTGCGTGACCCTCTGATCAGCAGAGGGCATAGCAGAGGAGTGAGGGCGGGCTCGGTGTGCACTTACCCTGCCTCCGGGCAGACAGTGAAGGATCCATCCTTTGCTGTCACCGCCGGTCTCGTAATCCCATCGAAGTGTCGTGGATCATGTCTCGCGGCTTTGATAGGGACCGAGGGTCTTGGCTTAACCGCCCGGACCGCGAGGGAGAAAACCTCTATAAAAAGTTACTCCGAATCTCAAGCGGCGACGCACCGCGAGGGGATGGATGGCTGACGGGGTTCTATGAACAAATCAGTCGATAGTGCGCTCCTCGCCAGGGTACCTGCAGACCCCCTGGCGAGTAATAAATCCTCTAAATCTGCTTACCTTGGTAAGGGGTCACTGCCAAGGTGGACTTTTAATTACTCCCATACTCGTGGGTACAAAAATGGAAAAAGCTGCGGAGGCCAACTTTGTTGGGGCCGAGCCTAATGAGAACGAGGTAGCGAAGCTGCGGGCGGACGTAGCCCGCCTGACGTCCGCAATGGAGACTCTCCAGAAGGAGAACGAGAAGCTCCGCGCAGACCTGGCCAGTCTACGTGAGCCTGCCTGTCGCGCGGCGCCCCAGACGCAGCGCCCAAGCCAGCCCGTGCCGGTGGAGAACCAGGTTCTGAACCTGGTCCGGCAGGAGCTGGCTGCCTTCCAGCACCGGTTCTCCGTGCTGGAGGGCATCGTCCTGCGCCCCCCCCTAGGGGCAAACAAGACGGCGGCGATGCCGGCAACGGTCTCGTATGCGGCGGCCACAGCCGCCGCATCCAGGCCGGGGCCGTCCAGCCAGCCCTCGGGCGGGGCTGCAGTTGCCCCTCCCTCCCCTGAAAAGCCGGCTCCGGCAAAACCGGCTCCGGCTAAGCCGGCGACGGGAAAGAGAGGCAAGGCGAAGGCGAAAAAGGGCAAGGCGGCAGCACAGGGGGTGGCTGCGCCAGCCCCAGTGCCTGCGGCGAATGTGCCAGCGCCAGCGGCAAGCCAGCTGCCGCCGCCGCCGCCGCCCCCCCGGCTCCCTACACCTCCCGCGGCTGAAGCCGGTTGGCAGGTGGCCGGGGATAAAAAGAAGGGGAAGAAGGCAGCCAAAAAGGCCAAAGAGCAGGAGCGGCAGCGCCAGTTTAGGGCGCGCAAGATCGCGGCTAGGCTCCGCGCCCCGAAGACCGCAGCTGTAGTGATTACACTACAGCCGGACGCGGAAAAGAAGGGCGTTACCTACCGCGATCTGCTCGCGAAGGCGAAAGAGGCGGTGGATCTCGAGGAGCTCGGGATCACCGGGGGCCTCCGGCTCAAAGTCACCCAGACGGGGGCCCGTATGCTGGAGATCCCCGGGGACTCCAGTGGCGCGACCGCAAACGCTCTGGCTGCGAAGCTCAGAGCGTCCCTGGACGCGGACGAGGCCCGAGTGTCCAGGCCCGTCAGATGCGCAGACCTGCGCATCATGGGTCTGGACGACTCGGTATCGGAGGAGGAGTTGGTGGCCGCCATCGCCAGGTCCGGGGGGTGCACTACTGACCAGGTCAGGTCGGGCGCTATACGCCCGGACCAACAGGGTATGCATGCCGCCACGGTGTGCTGCCCTGTTACGGCGGCCAAAGCCATAGTGGAGGGCCGAAGGCTTCTGGTGGGCTGGGTCTCAGCGCAGGTTAAGCTGCTGGAGCCCAGACCTCTGAGGTGCTACCGCTGTCTCGTGGGACATCACGTGTCAGTGAAATGCGCCTCGGAGGTTGACCGCAGTGGCCTTTGCTTCCGCTGCTGTCAGCCCGGACACAAATCGGCGACCTGCTGCGCCACGCCGCACTGTGATGCATGTGCGGCGACCGGCAAGCCAGCCGATCACTGGGCCGGAAGCAGGGCCTGCGTGCCACCCGCCAAGGCCAAGGCCGCGGGTAGGGGAGGGCCCTCCTCCGCCGCCACCGCCTCTATGGCCACCGCCGCAGCCGCAACTGCCGCCGCCGCCGCAACTGCCGCCGCCGCCGCTGTCACTGTTGCCGCCGCCGCCGCCGCGACACCGACGCCCGCAGAGGGGCGCCCCGTGGAGGAAGCTGAAATGGAATGCCTATAACGGCCCCATTAAGCTTCCTCCAGGCGAATATCAACCACTGCGCCTGCGCTCAGGATCTGTTGCTCCAGAGCATGGCGCAGTGGTCGATTAACATCGCTGTGGTCGCTGAGCCGTATTTTGTCTGGCCTAGGGATGACTGGGTGGCGGACCTTAACGGCTCAGTGGCCATCATTTCTTCGGCCGCCGCCGGTACCCCGACCCTTGAAGGTGTCAGGAGGGGTCAGGGGTGCGTAGCAGCACGGTTCGGGGAGTTCGTCGTTGTGGGGGTGTACTTCTCCCCGAACCGATCTCTCGCCGAGCTCCATAACTCTCTTGCAGAGCTGAGAGCAGTCGTCGTCGGAAGCTATCCCCTCCCCGTACTTGTCCTCGGGGACTTCAATGCCAAGAACTTGGCTTGGGGTTCTCGTCGTACAGATGTGCGGGGTAGGATGGTGGAAGACTGGGCTCTGGAGACAGGCCTGGTCGTCCTAAATCGGGGTTCTGTCCCCACGTGTGTGCGGATGCGGGGTGAGTCGGTGGTGGACATTTCATTCGCTAGCCCCGCTCTGTCGCCGCGTGCCATTGACTGGCGAGTCATGGAGGGGGTGGAGACCTACTCCGACCACCGGTACATCCGGTTTGACGTCTCCACCCAGCCCTCGAGCGCGCCAGTCCAACAGGCCCCGAGTGGTCCGCGTTGGGCGCTGAAGCAGCTGGACCGGGAGCTCCTCCTGGAAGCCTCGATCGTGCAGGCCTGGGTGTCATCACCGGATAGGCCTGCCGACGTCAATGATGAGGCAGGGTGGTTCCAGGAGGCCATGTCCGAGATATGTGACGTGGCAATGCCCCGCGTCCGGCCAGGAAGCGCCCGGCGTCAGGTGTATTGGTGGTCGCGTGAGCTGACGTGTCTGCGCGAGCCTTGTGTCGCCGCGCGGCACCTGTACGCCAGGCATCGCAGGCTCCGCATTCGTCCACCGAATGCGGCAGCCATTGAGGCGGAGCTGTACGAGGGATACAGAGCGGCGAAGACCGCCCTCCGGGAGGCTGTCCTGCGGGCCCGGGATCGGGCCCGTGAGGAGATGCTGGAGACTCTCGACAGAGATCCGTGGGGGCGCCCTTACAAGATGGTGCGGGATAAACTCCGCACCTGGGCCCCCCCGCTGACGCAGAGTCTCCGGCCTCAGCTCGTGGAGGACGTGGTGAGCGCTCTGTTCCCTGCGCGAGGGGAACATCCGCCCCCGCCTATGGCTCCGCCACCTGCGGTGCCGGAAGCGGACCACCAGGACGACGACGACGACATCCCGGAAGGGACCGGGGTAGACCTGAGAGTGGCGGTACGTAGGCTCAAGGCCAGGAATACCGCCCGAGGACCCGATGGCTTGCCTGGCAAAGCCTGGGTCCTGGCCTCGGAGGCTCTCGGGCCCCGACTGGAGGGGCTCCTAAGCGCATGCTTGGAGAGAGGCCAATTCCCGCTTCGTTGGAAGACGGGGAAGCTGGTCCTCATTTGGAAGCCGGGGCGCCCTGCGGACTCTCCGTCCGCATACCGGCCCGTGGTGCTGCTCGACGAGGTGGGCAAGCTCTTTGAAAGAGTCATTGCAAACCGCCTCGCCGAGCACCTTGCGGGGACGGGGCCGGATCTTGCGGAACACCAGTTTGGTTTCCGCAAGAGGCGCTCTACGGTGGACGCCATCATGCGCGTGAGAGCCCTCACGACGGGGGATGCAGTGGCCAGGGGGAGGGTTGTTTTGGCGGTGTCTCTCGACATCGCCAACGCCTTCAACTCCATGCCCTGGAGCTGCATTAGGGAGGCACTCCGGTATCACCGGGTGCCGACCTATCTCCGTCGTATAGTCGGGGACTATCTGACGGACAGGGCCGTCATCTACCCCGGTCGCAACGGTGAGTGGAACCGGCGAGAGATGTCGTGCGGTGTCCCACAGGGTTCGGTTCTGGGGCCGCCCCTGTGGAACATCGGTTACGACTGGGTTCTGCGCGCCGACCTCCCTACCGGCGTCAGCGTAGTTTGCTACGCTGACGACACGCTGGTACTGGCACAAGGGGGGTCGTACGAGGCGGCGGCGGAAACTATGACACGCGGGGTTGCGATAGTCGTTGAGAGGATCCGGCAACTGGGTCTCGAGGTGGCTCTGCACAAGTCCGAGGCCATGCACTTCTATGGTCCTCGGAACAGGCCACCACCGGGATCCTCAGTGATGGTAGGAGGGGTATCCATCGGCGTCGAGTCGACGTTGAAGTACCTAGGACTCGTCCTCGACGGCCGATGGAACTTCGTTGAGCACTTCCGACGTTTGGCTCCCAAACTGGAACGGACCGGGGCTGCCTTCAGGCGGCTCCTGCCGAACCTGGGGGGGCCAAACGCCTCCTGCCGGAGGCTCTACGCGGGGATCGTGAGGTCCATGGCCCTTTACGGGGCCCCGGTGTGGGCGCGTGGTTTGGCGCGGCTTGCCGTCCACCACCTAAACGCGCCCCAAAGGGTGGTTGCCGTAAAGATGGTTCGCGGCTACCGCACGATCTCCCGCGAGGCGGCGAGCCTCCTTGCCGGATTGCCGCCATGGGATCTGGAGGCGATAGTCCTCGCGCGCCTGCACGAATGGCGCGCGGAGGCACTATGCCGGGGGGAAACCCCGCTGCCGCGGCAAGTTGTCGCGCAGCGGACAGACTTCCGGCGTGATCTCATGGCGACATGGAGAGAGCGACTGTCGCAACCCCGTGCTGGGCACGCCACTATAGCGGCGATAAGACCCCTCTTTGAGGAGTGGCTTGAGAGACGCCACGGCGTCCTCACCTTCCGCCTGACGCAGGTCCTCACCGGACACGGTGTGTTCGGGAGGTTCCTGCACCGAATCGGGCGGGAGGAAACTCCCGGGTGCTCCCACTGCGAGGATCGACCGGAGGACACGGTGGAGCACACCGTGGAGGTGTGCCCTGCTTGGGCGGAGCACCGCCGTGTCCTCGTAGCGGCGATAGGCGGCGGCGACCTCTCGCGTCCGGCCCTGGTCGAAGCCATGGTCCGGAGCGAGACGGAATGGGATGCCGTCACCACCTTCTGCGAAGCAGTGATGCTAGCGAAGGAGGTGGCGGAGCGGGAGAAGGAAAGAGCAACAGCTTTCCTTCCCGGCCGCCGCGGGAGACGCCCCGGGCGTCGGGGGCTACGTCGTGGCCCCCGGCCACCGTAGGCGCGGGCCTGTGGACGGCGAGCAATGGGTAGCTCGCCGTCCGTCCGTCTAACGACGACAGGCCGTGTCGACGGCGCGTTTTGTTACACGCGCGCCTCAAAGAGCTGTCAGCAGCGTGAAGGGGCCCGCAAGGGCCGACGCCTGCCGGGGCTGCGGGCTGTTCGAAAGAGATACCGCGGCTCCGGAACGTAAGGGCACTGAAGGAACACGGATGGTTTTTAGTCAGTAAAAGTCTGACACTCCCTTCCGCTCCACCCAGAGCGAAAGGCGTCATTTGATGATTTTCCATCCGCAAAAAAAAAAAAAAAAAGAGGAACAAGAAGAAGCGGTAATAAATAAAAAAACACATTTTTCTCTCAACAAATGCAATTTTACTTTATGATTAAAAATAAAAATTATCGCTCATTTTTTTTTATTTTATTCAAAGTTTGAAGGTGTGTGAATCGGTGAAGGTTCTTCACCAATTCACAGACCGTTTTGATTAAGCGTCCGTTTAAAACCATATCCGAGAACCTTTGAGACTAGTTTAAAAAAGAGATTATTTTTACGAATTATCATTTTAGCTGTCCCTTCTACATATTGGAATTCGGGAAATTTAAGTAAAGTTTTGCATCCTGCAATGCTCTGTCTACACTTCGACTAAACAATTAAGATTCTAGTTTCACCTACATACCATTTTGTAAGAATTGAATATGCGAAACACATTGCCAAATAGAATAATAATTTTTCTCTATCTTGTAGTTCTAGTAACGTTTTAATGTAGTTCCATTTTGTATAATTTTCTTTAATATCTTTAGACTTTTACGCTACATTCATGGCACCTGGATTGCATGTAAAACCAAATTGGCTTTCTGTCCTGAATTAGTGCCGTTTGGTTCAAAATATCTTATGAGTACTTTAAAACGCCTGTTTAATGCAACTACTAGTAATGTGAACGCTTCTGCACACATAATTTGTGTCAGTTTAAATTTTTCCACCAAAATAAAGTAAAAGTGAGTTGAGACGGCTGATGTTGACTGGTAGAGAATGTCTTTAGGCATTATATCCGCCCTTTGTATCCTTTTTCTTCTAAAGGGACGCAACAAAGTTTTTAAATAAAATAAATAAACAAAATACTCCCCTTTATTTTCAATTTTTATTTCGTCGGACATCACTGTGCAAATGAATATGTAGAAAGGGTAATTGAGTATAGTACAGAAACTTATTTTGTAGTTAGGAATAATAATTAATTCGTTTACACGAATTAATTATCCAACGAGTCGAGGATAAACTAGTAACGGAATACGACAAGCGTACCGTTCCACGTCAGAGCCAAGACTGCCTTAACGGCGGCCGCTACGTCAGTTTTATACAAGCAAAACGGGCACCACCGCAGGTGCAATGGTGCAGGTGTGCGGAACAAGTGTTATTTACAAGAATTCTGTCTAACTGCACCGACGGCTACCGCGCCGCATGTGCAATGGTGCTGGTCCCGTCACGGCCATACTGACATGCGTGCGTCCTCCCACGCGATCCATCACAATTTTAGTTATCTGTAGACAAAAAAACATCGTTAGACTATCCTGACATAACAGCATCTGGTCCGGTCTATATTGACCCTTCAGACTTGGGTGACAATCAGTTTTGATCCGGCAGTAAGCCCTACAAAACTTTAATCAACTTTATGCGAGATCGGTAAGATTAGTCTGTAGCTTTTCTATTTTCTCTTTTTTTTTTTCAAGTACTGTTTTCGCTAGTCTGGAATCACTATTCCCTGTAGCCTTATCATTGGACCGGCACAAAGCCCTGCAATGATAGTAAGAACTATTTTTTTTCTTACTCTTTTTTTTCAAGTATTGTTTGCTAGTCCGGAATCACTATTCCCTGTAGCTATATCATTGGACCGGCAAACGCCCTACAATGATAGTAAGAACCACTTTTTTTTCTTACTCTCTCTTTTTTTTATATTCAGTATAGAACAGTTACAGACCAACCATACCGCAAACATGTCCCACTTACAATCACACAAAAGTGTATCGTGAGGGACGTAGTGATATGATAACACCTAAGTATGTAAACCAACAGCAACACAACACATCCCAGTGCAGCACAGACCAGCCTCCCTGCAACTTCATGTTCCTTTCCTGCACTAGATTAATTACTTCGCTAGAGTGTTGCAACATCTCTAGTATTTTTTACGGTCTATCAGTTATCACCACCTGCTAACAGATATTAACTCTTGTTAAATATTACAACGGTCGACCATCCCAGACTTCATTTAAGTCATGGACGCGCCAATATGGCTACCTCCAGATAAACGCACTCCAGCTTTTCGTTCTGCTGCGTTCGTTCCACATTCGCGCCAGGGAGCCGTCGCGCCGTACTAGCGCTAGCAAATCGTCGCACTGCTTTGCAAAATTGAAAGAAATCGAGATAAACGTATTGCGAACCATGGCATTCCAAGCTTCCAAAATTCATCACATATTCTCTTAAGAAACGGCAACTGTATGACATTTGAAAATATTGCAAAAAAAAAACAGAAATTATGTGTAGGGGCAAATACCACAACATATTCCAAAGGGAAGGAGGCAACTGCGCAAAATCTACGAAAGCCGACCAAGCCTCAGACGTCCATTTACAGCGCCAAAGCACCAATTGTTCGGCGGCCGCTTGAATTGCCTTGCCGTAAGATCAGCCGATAAGTTACCGGCTGTAGCGGTGTAGGCTCAATCTTACCAGCGCTCGGCCGTACCTGACCATGTTCGATTAGCCGTCACAACGTCTTCCTCATTGATCATTGTTGTAGAGACTTCTACGAATCCCTCGACATCAAACCCCAATCTTGTCGACGACACAATATTCGGAGCAAACTGCAACACTGATCAACACATTAGAACACAAAAATGTCACTTATTATTTTCACTTCATAGCGTGTCCCTTAAACGTTTTGAACTTCAAAATATAGCAAATGATAATCATGTTTCGCGTGAACTATCAAATTACAACATAACTTGAATAAGTTAATTAGAAAGCCTCCAACTTCTTTCGACATTTGT
The DNA here is from genome assembly GCA_033319125.1 of Parnassius glacialis. Lineage (NCBI taxonomy): Eukaryota > Metazoa > Arthropoda > Insecta > Lepidoptera > Papilionidae > Parnassius > Parnassius glacialis. The sequence continues at coordinate 8,461,047 of JAVANC010000028.1, read as the reverse complement.
TAACATATTTAGGTACATCAAGAAATAATGAAAATATTTGCGGGGTACTTTTAATACAAATCGAACAAATTAAAAAAAAATTGGCTTAAATAAATTCGCTTTATCTTTTCTCTACACTTTAATGATACGAAAATATCGTAAGTAGCATAGCAAATTTCATTACGGTATTTAACATAAAACAGATTCATCAATGCGGAATGCATTACGGTCTTCCACAAATGTAATAATCCTCATACTATTCGAAGATTAAATGTGGGCAAAAATGGGGAATTTATCCTACTTCTGATGTAGAAAGGGTAATTGAGTATAGTACAGAAACTTATTTTGTAGTTAGGAATAATAATTAATTCGTTTACACGAATTAATTATCCAACGAGTCGAGGATAAACTAGTAACAGAATACGACAAGCGTACCGTTCCACGTCAGAGCCAAGACTGCCTTAACGGCGGCCGCTCCGTCCGTTTTATACAAGCAAAACGGGCACCACCGCAGGTGCAATGGTGCAGGTGTGCGGAACAAGTGTTATTTACAAGAATTCTGTCTAACTGCACCGACGGCTACCGCGCCGCATGTGCAATAGTGCTGGTCCCGTCAAATACATCTTTGCTTTATTTAGCTTTAGTTTTGAGTACCTTGAAAACTTCTTTAATAAACCCTGGTCTGCCATCTACTTTTTGATACCACCTACTGATAGTTTCGCGGCAAGCACATTCGCAATGTTTACCTTACGGATTTGTAAGCCTTGGTCGAAGAAAAAATTAATGGTAAGGGAAATGACCTCAGTTCAGGTGAATACTTTTCACAAAGTATGCACCCTTTCTTAATATCATCAACTGCTTCTACACCTACTTTTTGTGGGCAACATCAATTCTACTAAGTATTTTTGAATTTGCGGCATTTAAATATTTTTTTTCCAACTCCTTCATTATTGATTTCAATGATTATTTTATTTTTTAAGTAGCCGGTTTTCTCCTTAATTTTTAATCTGTCCACTATTTTGGACAATTTCGTCAGAAAATTCTATTATTCTCCTACTTAGAGTATTGTATTTTGATGGTGAATCTAATTTTTTTTTTCTCTTTGGTGTTTCATTCATTGATTGATTTGCGGATAAAGTTGGTGGTAAATCTAGTAATCTTTTTATTTTTAAATGTTCTGCTTTTCTTAAAATAGGATTAAATGGGATCTCATTTAATCCTATTTTATGCAGTTTTCACATTTTGATGTTAATAAGGTACACTATATGTTAACCCTATTAGTCTGCAAAAAATGTGTGTATACTGTGAAAACTTTATTAAAAAGTATATATGAAGTCAAACATATATATATATATATATATATATATATATATATATATATATAAAATCGCGGAACTATCAAAGACTTCAATAAATGATTCCAAAAAGTGACACGCATTTAAGTCGAAATCAGAAGTAGAAATATCTCCACTCATATTTCATTTAGATTCACATACATATATGTTCAGCTGTTTTGATGTATCGTGATTAAGATACTAAATATCTATACTTTAACATTCGTAAATTTATAAGGATTTTGTATTTTTTAAGACACATGACATGATAGCCATCGTAGCCCCACTCTACAAACACTTCAGCACTTCGATATACCGATAGTCAACTTGGCACTACTGAAGGGACTGCAGCACCGTCCAAATTTCGACGATTTTCGTAAACCTGCTTGTTCAGGAGGCCGGAAGTCGTCAAGTCTGTGTGCGAGACGATTCGCAATGACTCTCGAAAATAACACGTAGACGAGACTCAGAAGGGAAATCGGTCTGTAGTTCTTCAAGAGAGCATTGTCGCCTTTCTTGAAAAACAAGATCACCACACTTCTGCTCCAAGTCTCCGGTGTAGAGCCACCATGGAAGACGGAATTAAAGAGCTTCTGAAGAACTTCATCTACCGGTTTTCCACCTGTTTTCAGAAGCTCTACTATGATTCCATCCTCGCTCAGGCCCTTGCCGTTTTTAAGTTGCGGGAGAGATATTCTAATTTCGCTCAGACTGACGTCCGGAATATTATCGGAATAGTGCCAGATAAGACTTGATCTTGGATCGTTACTCACACTTGCGTGTGGCTCAAAAGATGATGTGTACAGCTACCTTAGAACCTCTCAATCTTATCCAAAATCTCAGGTGTCCCAGTAACAATGCTGCCACACTCGGTCTTCAGCTTTGACAGTTGGCTCTTTCTGGCCGACAGATCTCTGGCAAAGACTTTGGAGCCCTGGTTCCGCTCAATCGCTTCTTCAATACGAGCTGTATTGAAGTTGCATAAGTTCTGTCGCATGCATTTGAAGATCTGTCAGTATTGTTTCCTGTATGCTGCTTAATTAGCTGAAGAATGCAGCTGCATTTACCGTCTAACAGTTATGTGATCGGAGGAGTTTTGTGTTCTTCTGAGGCGGGTCTTGAAAAACTTAGCACTAACCGCATGGACAGTTTCCACGAGCTTGTCATTCATATCTAGCTATCCGAGTACAAAACCAGAGTACGAAACCTATCCAACTGCAGAGAGGTGTAAGACAGTGTACCATTATATCCCCGAAACTCTTCACCGCTGCATTGGAAGATGTTTTCAAGCAACTGGTCTCGAAAGGATACGGTATTAACATCAAAGATGAGTAAAACACTCACCTTCGATTTGCTGACGATATAGTCCTTATGGCACAATCGCTGGAAGACCTAAGCACTATGATTAATGATCTCAATAGTGCTTCCCAACGGATAGATTTTAAGATGAACATGGACAAAACAAAGATCATGTAAAATTCATGTCACACCTATGCCAGTAGTTGTTGGGAGCACTAAGCTCGAATTTGTTGTCGAGTTGATTTACCTGGGACCGAGAGGTTAATCGACGGATTCAACTCGGCACAGCAGCGTTCGGTAAATTATGACACATCTTCTCATCAGGTATACCTCAAAAGTTAAAAACGAGATTGTACAGCCAGTGCGTGTTGCCAGTGATGACTTATGGATCTGAGACGTAGTGCTTCACTGCTGGCCGTATAATAAAGCTCAAGGTCGCTTAGCGACTATGGAGCTATGGCTTTGATCGGGGTTTCTCTGCGTGAAAAGCTTAGAAATTAGGATATCCGCAGTAGAACCAGTAAAAATTTTCTAATATTTATCAATTTCCTCCAAACTGCTTCCGAACTACTAAATTAACGCCGACTTTCAAATAATTTGACTTAATCTTTTTGTTTTCTAGCACGAAAGCCGCCTGATCACTGTCCTTATTAATGTACTTTATCGATTCAACAGAATCGCATAATTCTACATTAATATGTGCCTTAAATGCTCGTAACAGAAGCTTATTATAGAGGACCACCCACCTATTGTCTAATTTAATGTCTTTTAATTTAATTGTAAATCCACCATCAGCCGGAGATCGTCTTCTGTACTTTGGTTAACCATCGTCACCTGTCTGTGTATCTCTTTAAACTTGTCTGAGATATTTTTGCTACATTTAATATCTCTCATGCAGGGAGAATTATTATTAAGGTTCCCACATGGACCGTGTATCATAATGTTTTTAACTATGTCGTATAAAATAGGATCTTCATTTGGATTAAGTATCTCAGAACATATAAGTTCATTTTCAATGTCAGGCGAAATACGGTTAACCGTCCGTAACAATATCTGTATGTGAGGCAGACCCCGTTTCTTCCTATCGGTAGAGAACATGAAGTAACGTACCTCTCCAAATATTTTTCCTTTGGTTAGAAGTGCCATTATTTTCTTAACTTTGAGGTTAAAAACCTTGGCTATTATGTAGTGTATATTATAACTTTTTTGCCCAGGCAAAAGCATCTCCGTGATTTTATCACACCGAGGATTGCAAGTTAATGTTATAAAGAGATGGGTATGACCGTAGTAGCGCACAAACGTCATGGCATCTTGTATCCGCTCATACATATAGTGTGGCCCCTCAGTAGACGACGAAGGCAGCACCACCTTTTGACCCAGTCTATAGTCTATCGTCCTCACCAACAAAATATATCTATAAGAACTATGGTTCATTCCTCCCTACACTTTGAATTTAGGCATAAAACCATCCTGTATTATTTTTTTGTTCCAAATGAGGTCATTTGAAGACAACTATTATAATGCCGTATGCCAGCCATGAAGTGATCATGTTTAAGGTGGAGGTTTTTATCAAAACAATGTTGACAGCCCTAGCCCTGCGTTTTTTGTCTTATTTTTTGTGACTTATTTGTCAAACTAATTTCATTATGAACTGACTCTTGGGTAGTTAATGTTGGAGATTCTATGCAATTAATTGTGGACAAAGAAAAAAATAAATCTGACTCACATTTTGATTCAATAGTTGTATAAGTAGGCGAATGAAAATTTTGCACAACATTAGAAATTGGTAAGGTTGAGTAAACGTCGGAGATACATCCAATTCATTGCTTCGTATTTTGGCAACTGGACGCTCAACAGTTTTGTTATCTCCATCTGCATCAGCATAGGCATCAAAGTGGCCATTAGAAAGATCTTGGGAAAAACGCAAACTTTTGATAGGTTGGTCTTCTGTACCAAATTGAGCATACAGGTTGCCATTTGGATACACTTCAAATACAAATGGGTATATTTGACCGGTTGCAACTAACTTGCAGAAACCGCCATATGTAGAGTGTTATAACATATTTAATGTATTCACTTTTCTTTTGTCCCATGATTGTTGCCATGACGGTCATGAGACACAACAGCAAATACATCCCAATTCTTCGTCACATAATGCACAATTTCTTTACGGATATTCATTGAGCGTTCTTGTGTGCCGTACAACAAATAAGAAAGCGTAATACGGAAAAGGTATGCGCCATTCTCCACTATTAGTACAATAGTAAGGTTTATTAATTTCCAATTGATGCTAACCAACTCTGCCTCCATTTTTAAAAATAGACACAGACACATTTATAAAAATAAGAAAATTTCGAAAAACAATGAACACTAAATTGAACTCTAAGACAAAATACTACCTACCTAAATATCTATATTAAAATAAAAATAAAACTATATTATTACACACACCAAATCAAACATTTATTTTTTATTTTTTTACAATTAATACTAAAAGCCCTATACACTAACAAATCAAACTCAATTTTTTATTATTTAACTATTATAACAACAAATGAAAAAGAAATTAAATTAACTACACTCAAAATATTCTAATGAAATAGCGAAAATAAACTTCCAAACAAATTATAGAGCAATCGCAAATATTCGCTTAGTAGGTAATCTAAGAGATTTCCAAGGAATTTTCGAAGGAAAATCAAGGTATACGGTAAGTTTTAAAATTGAAGTTTCGAATTCTACTCAGATTCCAATTTTAAAGAGTATTGAATTGCATCGCATGGGTAACAAAACCGTACAGAGGCAAAGCTCCTTAGACTGTCAAAATTTTTACCGCTTTTAGTAGGGTTGGCACAGGAGGATAAAATAAAACAAAACGTTTATCAGCTTTTGTTATATACTTAAAATATATTAATATTTTTTATCAACTACTTATTCTATATATTTTAGTTTATATTTATTATTCTTCAATAATTTGTTGTGTCTTTTAATTAAATGTTAAATTATGAACCTAATATAAAGTTTATTATTAATAATCTATTTAAAAGCACTCACACGGCATAACAAAAATATACAATCATGCACACGTTTTAATATTTCATTATCAATATTAACAATGTTTCTTTAGAGATCAAAATATTCGCAAAATTTTTGATCAAGCAATTCATACATTCATTTGAAATGCATTCTCACATTGGCTGGAACTCAAACAAGCACCGTCATTTGTCAGCAAGTTGAGTGTTGGTAAAGCATTTCCAAATAAATATTTTACAGGTCTTTTTAGAAAACATAATACAGGATTTTTCGAAGTAATCCTCACAGAGTATATTTTTGCTTTTTTTATAATCAAAAAGTTTTGATCTTCTCATCCGACATTTTTTAACCACTATTACCGTCTGAAATAATAACCTACGTATTTGATTAATAAACGCAATTATTCAATTATAAACTATTCAATCACTTAGTAGGTAGGTAGGTGACATAGATGAGTTATTTATCTACCACATTAAAAATAATAAATTATAGGGAAGTTACTACTTAACTAGTGGAGTCTTTGGGATAATTATAAAAGTGATATATTTTTAATTGTTCTATTATTCTTCATATAACCAGTAGAATAAACCATATTAACATTTTTTTCGTATTTTATAAAATTTGACTCTTATTATCGTTACATAACCCTGAGTTTGAGCACTGGCCGACCTGGCTTAAAGCAGTTTTTTTCTGTACGTGACGAGCCCCCAGTGCTCATGCACACACGCGCCTCAAGCTTGTAGTAATTATCATAACGCGGTTGTATGAAGCGTTGCCTCTGTATGGTACGGTTTCTTTCATGAAGCAAATACAAAGAGGTGTTGTAATTAGATTTCACTAATTATATAATTGCGTAAATTCTGTGGCAACATAGAAACCTGCGAACAAGCAAATAGGATAAGGAATATTCTAGCTAAACAGAACACGTCGGGATCCATGTCTCCAAAGAAACCGGACGGTAGCTACTCAACATCGCCGGATGAAGCCCAACGCATCCTAATTGAAACGCACTTCCCAGGTTGCTGCGTAACCAGGAGGCAAACCGGCATGACGACATACTGACACCAACAGCAGAAGACTGAAATTTAGCACAGAGAGTGGTAACGATGGACAAAATCCATTGGGCCATTCACAGTTTCCTCCCCTATAAGGCGGCAGGACCTGACGGTATATTCCCGGCACTCCTACAGTGGGGGGGGGGGGTATAGATATGTTCCTAGGGGATGGAGGGAAGTGAAAGTTACATTCATACCCAAACCAGGTAAGAGCGACTACACTGACCCTAAATCCTACAGGCCCATTAGCCTCACATCCTTTCTCCTAAAGACGATGGAGAGGATGTGTGAAAGGGAATTAAGGGGGACGGCGCTAATGAACTTACCACTACACGACAAGCAACACGCCTACAGTCTAGGCAAATCAACAGAATCGGCCCTTCATCAGGTAATTACAAAGATTGAAGAGGCCATCCAAAACAAAGAAATATGTCTAGGTTCCTTCATAGATATAGAAGGTGCTTTTGATAGAACGAACTTCTCCAGCATAAAAGGTGCACTCAGTAGACATAAAGTTGAACCGGCACTGATCGACTGGATAGTTTACATGCTCAGTACACGAATAATAAAGATTGATGGTGAATCTCAACCAATCCAAATTAAGAAAGGCTGCCCGCAGGGTGGGGTTCTCTCACCTCTCCTGGTCATTAATGAACTCATCAGCAAATTAAATGACAATCACTTCTATACAGTAGGTTATGCTGATGACCTGACAATACTGGTCTCTGGAAAGACAGCAAGCATAGTGTGCGACCTGACCCAAGCGGCTCTCCGTATAGTGGAGAGATGGTGCAGGGAATACGACTTAACCGTCAATCCAAATAAAACGGTTTTAGTTATGTTCACACAAAAACGAAAGCTGAATAACTATCATCCTCCAAGTCTTTTTAGCACAAAACTCCAGCTATCCTCTGAGGTAAAATATTTAGGTCTTACCTTGGACAGCAAACTTAACTGGAATAAACACATAGAAAACAAAATCAACAAAGCTAGTATAACTTTCTGGCAATGCAGAAACATGATTGGCAAAAGATGGGGTTTGACGCCAAAAATCATACTGTGGCTTTACAAAACCGTAATTCGGCCCATGATCACATACGGCGCTCTGGTATGGTGGACCAAGACAAATGAAGCCACCACAATTAAGAAGCTTCAGCGCTACCAGAGACTGGCATGTATGGCTGCCACAGGCTGCATAAGAACTACGCCAACAGCAGCCTTAGAAGCGATGCTGGAGCTAACTCCGCTTCATCTACATATACAACAAGAAGCGACTTTAGCTGCCATCAGACTCAAGACCCTAAATCTTTGGAGTAAGAATAGTGTCCCTCATACAGGCATAATTGATAGAATTCACTCAAAAATTCCTATCCTACAAGCCAAATACGATAGGATTCCTAAACAATTACAACAGTGGTAGAGCCAGGCGGCAGCTTTTGCTGTCGCATGGATGGGCCGGCTCGAACCGGGGTGGTACCACGACCTCACAGAATACCAGCGTGAAGTAGAGGTTTACTTCTGCGTTTCGCTTGGAGAGTGCAGGTGGCCGGAGGCCCTTTTTACTGGAAATGAGGCATTCCATCCTAGTCCTCACGGGTGAAAACGCATCTGCATTTTGATATGTAACAGAGGATAGATGTAGATGTCTATGGACCGCAGCAACCACTTACCATCAGGTGGACTGTGTGCTCGTTTTTCACCCTCATCCTATAAAAAAAAACAATTTGTTTTCGATAAGAAATACAAGATACTATTAAATGAAAACAGCCAGCCGGAAGGATTAAGCCCAAAAGAGCTTAGAATTTTCACCGATGGTTCTAAAACAAATGAAGGTGTAGGTTCTGGAGCTTTCTCTGAAGACCTCAATATTCACATATGCACACCGCTGGGTACCTATAACACGGTCTTTCAGGCGGAATGTATGGGTATCATTCAAGCGGCCATAGCAATAGATGCTAGGAAGGTTAATGACTTCCCCATCAGAATACTGACCGACAGTAGGGCGGTACTCCAAGCCCTGAGATGCAATGTGGTGAACTCGGGACTAATATATGAATGCCATCAACGATTAAATGAGGTATGTAAAAACAACAATGTGACTCTGCAATGGATAAAGGGACACAGTGGATCCAGAGGCAACGATGCAGCAGACGAACTGGCCAGAAGAGGATCGGCTCTGGCCACTATAGGGCCGGAACCAATCATACCAATCCCCTTTGGTAACGTTCGTTCACTGGTACGTAGACACTTCACTAATCAACACGCTCAGCTTTGGAAAAATCTAGTAGACTGTAGACAAGCTAGGGAGGCCCTGCCTGAAATAAACAGTCGCTTAACCAAAGTTTTAATGAGACTGAACAAGCCGCAGATTAGGACAGTAACAAGTGCTATCACAGGACACGGCACCTTTAACAAACATTTATTTACTATAGGTGTTACAGATAGTCCCCTGTGCAGGGCATGTATGGGGGAGGAAGAAACGGCGGCCCACGTGCTACTGAAATGTCCGGAGGTCGCTACATACAGGGCTAAACATCTCGGCACGCCGGGATCACTCCCCGAAGTTACATGCAACATCAAGGGACTGTTGAGCTTCTTCGGAGAGATCTCATGGCTCGAATAATCACATTATTCCTGCCCACACGCAAAATACGCGCATAGACGTGGAGTTGCGGTAAACAGCCCGTCGTAAACTAAACTAAACTAAACTAAATTAGATTTCACTATGTAACAACGCGTGACAATTTGCGGGGTTAGGGGATGTTAAGCCCCGCCCACTATACACTATCTACATCCACCGATAAATAGTAAAACTAGAGTCGTTCCATATCGATGTTGCAATATAGTTTAGCTACCGTGACGATAGATGGCGGCCGGTTCACAAAATTATTATTAACTATAAAAATAATATTTTGGCGATTAATATTTCTCAACGTCTGAATGCAAAACAAATTTCAGCACCTTCGTATGATTATTTTTCCAATACTGAGCTCTACGCACCTTTATATTTTTAGTTCACATGACAAAATGTGTCGCCATCTAGAGTCGAATATATTTAAAAGCCGAAGCAAAAAGATTTTTCTAGAACTATTGTAATAAAATTAGGTGTAAAATTACTAACAAATGAAATGTGATGATATCACCCGCGAGTCGTCAAGTTGTGCAGACGCAGTTCATATCACTCCGCTTTAAAAATTACGAAAAACGCTCTAAAGTGCACATTTTAACGTAAAAGTGAACGGTGATATATATATAAACCTAAGTGTAAAGTGAACTAAAAAGTGCATTAAAAGTTGCTTTTACTAACTTTTCGTATCATTAATAACTAAAATACAGTGTGTGGAATTTGGAACTAGATACAGTGTATCAAATTAATTGAAATTGACTTACCCACATTAAAATTATTTCTTACATCGCCAAATTAGCAATACGAATCATAAATATTAAGCGCCTAGTTGATTATTGCTGCAATAATACCATTACGACTTTTACCTGTTTTATTACGTAAGGATTGAAGTATTATCCTTTTGTATATCCAAAAATGCCTCTGAAAAGAACGCCCCCAACGACACCTTTTTTTAATGTGAACACCTCTCAATCCCTTTGTCAATCAGAACCAAACTTAAATACAACAGATAATACAGAACTTGAAATAACTTACGTTGCCCAGCGTAATAAAAGGAGAAGGGAGGAAGTAGATGAAAATTCTGATATGTCGACTTTAAAAAATGAAATACTGAGCATGTTTATGGATTTAAAATTTCCAATGAAGGAAATAAAAGAACAGAAGATTAGACTGCAAGAATCGGGGGACTTTACATAAAAAAATATGATGAAATTACAGATAAGATGCAAAAGATGGAAGAAAATATAAAAGAAGATAAGAATTATATTCGCTTATTGGAAGCTAAAATAGATCAGCTAGAACGCCAAGCCTGCTACAGTAGCCTGGAAATTCGAAATATACCCAAAAATAATGTTGAGACCAAAAAAGACTTGATAAATCTAATTCTTAAAACAGGTACAGTTATTAAGACCCCAATTCAACCATCTGATATAAAAGACGTCTTTCGTACAAATTCTTAGACCACGAATAAGTCTGTAATTGTAGAATTTACATCAAATATAGTCAAAGAGAGTTTAGCCAAATCAGTAAAAACCTTCAATAAAGAAAATAAGTACAACAAACTGAGCACTGAACATCTGGAAATTGGAGGTCCCAAGACTTCAATTTACATTTCGGAAAATCTCAGCACTAAAACCAGAAGATTATTCTACTTGGCTAGAGAATTTGCTACTCAAGAAAAAAATAAATTCTGCTGGACATCATATGGAAGGGTATTTCTACGCAGAGAAGAGGGCTCGCCAACAATACGTATAGAATCGGAATCGGATTTTTTAAACTAAAAAACGTAAAAATAACTAGATTTCACTATCGATGTAACTTGAAAATAATTAACTTTCTATTTTATTATTTTTACCGAAATTACTTTTATAATTATTCTTATTATATAATTTTCCTGTTAGCCATAAGTAACACATACAACACAATAAAAACATGTACACAAACATAACTCATACAATAACTATCACAAAAGCAACACTTACACATAACAATTTCACACCTAAAACCAACACAAATACACTTTCTTTTATTCACATATATACGTCTGTTAGACAAATAATAACTTATTACAACTCAATTAAAATAATATGTCAATAAATGCCATATATTCAAGGATATCCCCAAACATCACTGAAAATAAGTCATAAACAAATAAATACTTTTAAAATTCAATCGTCCTAGTGAAACTATCATTGATGAGATTGACCTAGTAAACGAGGTAAGATGTATGAGCTTGTCAAGTCCTACTGAGCTAGTCAAGTACCTTTGTAGGGATGTAAAAAACTGTAATGATAAAAACTTGTCTTCCTTTTGTGTATTATGTATTAATATAAGAAGTCTCAATTGTAATTTAGACGCTTTTCTAGTTTTTATGTTACAATTGAATATAGATATTGTAGTTTTTACTAAATTTTGGTAAAAAGATGATTCCATAACACCGGAAACAGACACCTAGACATCACATTATACTAAACGTTTATTTAACCAGAATGACGGTGTGGTAGCATACGTTAAATATAACACAAACGTCACATCATATACACCATTAGTCGATGATGGCAATGTGCTAATACTCACTGTCGATACAGATACCACGGTTGTCTGTACAAATAGATCACCAAGTTTTCGCAATCCAACGCAGTATATCACATCACTTGATAAAATACTCCATAGCATAAAAACAAGTATCGTAGTCTTAACTGGAGATCTAAACTTAGATGTTATGCCTTGTACTATAAAAGGATATTCTGCCGAATATCTTAATATGCTCTCTATGCATGGTTTAAAACAATCCGTTTATCTTCCAACAAGGAAGGAAGCGTGCTTAGATCATTTTATGGTACGAGCCCAACATGGGATTACATCTATTGTTTTTGATGAATTTACTGACCATCACCCTATTTTATTACTTATTGACAAAGTAAAAATTAGTAAAAATAAATCAAAATATTATAAAGTAAAAATTGACTTTGACAAAACAACTGTAGGTATGAATGAGCTTAACTGGGAAGAATATTATAGAATTGACAATGTCAATGATACTGCAGAGAATATTGGAAATATTATAAAAGATTTAATACAAGTTAATACAACGAGAATAACTATATCTAAAATAAATAGGCCATTAAAACCCTCGATAACACCACGAGTTGTAAGATCGATAAGAAAAAGGGACAAATTACATAAACAATTAAAATAGGAAAATAATAATGAAGATTTAGCATCACACTATAGGAAATACAGAAACACATGTAACGAAATAATAAAAAAGTTAAAAGGACAGTATTACGAACCAGAACTTATTACCAGTATTGGAAACGTTAAAAAGACATGGAAGATAGTTAAAGAAGTTTGTAATCTAAGCCAATCAAAACAACCGACAACAGAATTGTTAAAAATTAAAGATACGCCAAAAGCTTCACTCAATCTAGTAAACACCTATTTCACAACAGTTGGTTCACAGCTTGCAAATTATACTCCACATTCGATGGTTTTTTTCTTAACAGATCCTGAGAAAGTAAAAACTACTATTAACGAACTTAAATCAAATAGTTCCCCTGGCTAGGACAAAATTACTGCTAATTTCGTTAAAAAGTATAGTCAAATTCTTTGCGCTCCTATAGCACCTCTATGTAAAAGTAGTTTTCAGACAGGGCAATTTCCATCACCATTCAAGCAGGCCTTAGTAACACCAATATTCAAATTTGGTGATAAGTCCGCTCCTTCGAATTACAGGCCGATTTCTTTGTAACCAATTTTTACAAAAATAATTGAAAAGCTTGTGAACAACAGACTTATAATATCTTATATTTAGAGCGTTATGGATATCTAGCTGCGAATCAATTTGGTTTTAGGGCACATCGTTCAACAGCAGACGCTATTTTACAACTGATTTCGAAAATAACATCTTATGTAGACAAAGGTGAAAAGTGCATCTGTGTTTTCTTAGACTTGCAAAAAGCGTTCGATACTGTGTCTATTCCTATACTTCTCTGACGTCTTGAAAATCTGGGTGTAAGAGGTATGCCATATGCATGGTTTTGTAACTACCTTAAAAACAGAACCCAATATTACGTATTGACGACGAGCTAAGCGATAAGGCCGAATGTACCTATGGCATTCCACAGGGTAGCATTCTTGGACCAACACTGTTTTTGAGGTACATAAATGAATTATGCAAAATAATATCCGTAGTGCGGATCTCTTTATGTTTGCGGACGATACTGTAATCCTCTTTCATGGTTCAGACTGGGATACTGTGCAGCAATGTGCTGAAAATGGACTACGTATGGTTACAAAATGTCTGGAAAACAATATTTTAACAGTCAATTGTTCAAAAACAAAATATATATGTTTTTACAAAACGATAATTTCAAAACCACTAAATCTATACTAAAACTAATATTACATCTTCCTTATACATACCCAACATCTAAAGTTTCTAAATTGTCAAATGTCCTCAGTGTACGATAATCGTATATATACAAATGCATAAAACGATAAGTGTATGAAGTGGACGATATGAACGACAAGCTCGTGGAAACTGTCCATGCGGTAGGAGCTAAGTTCTGCAAGAGCCGCCGCAGAAGAACACAAAAACTCTCCGATCACACTCTTAATCTCATGGCTGTTAGACGGGTGATGAAACTACACTCTTCAACAGATTTGACAGCATACAGGCAACTGAACAGACAGATCTCCTAATGCATGCGGCGGGACTTACGTAACTTCAATACAACTTGTATTGAAGAAGCGATCGAACGGCTCAATACAAGTTGGCAAAGGCCAAGGCTCCAAAGTCTTTGCCAGAGATCTGTCTGCTAGAAAGAGCCAATTGTCAAGGCTAAAGACCGAGTGTGGCAGCATTGTTTCCGGGGCACCTGAGATTTTGAGTGAGATTGAGAGGTTCTATGGGCAGCTGTACACGTCATCGTTGGAGCCACACGCAAGTGTGAGTAACGATCCAAGAGCGAGTCTTATTCCGAAGATATCCCGGATGTCAGTCTGAGCGAGATTAGAATGGCTCTCCAGCACCTTAAAAACGGCAAGGCCCCAGGCGAGGATGGAATTACAGCGGAGCTTCTGAAAGCGGGTGGAAAAACGGTACTTGAAGTCCTTCAGAAGCTTTTAAATTTCGTCCTCCATGGCGGCATTACACCGGAGGCGTGAGGCAGAAGTCCGGTGGTCTTGTCCTTCAAGAAAGGTGACAACGCTCTCTTGAAGAACTACAGACTGATTTCCCTTCTGAGCCGCGTCTAAGAGCTGTTTTCAAGAGGCATTACGAAGACTTGATGACTTCCAGCCTCCCAAACAAGCCGTTTTCCGAAAGGAATTTAGCATCATAGACCACATACATACCCTTCGGCAAGTTGTACAGAAGTCCGAGGAGTACAATTTGCCACTATGTCTGGCGTATGTGGACTATGAGAAAGCCTTTGATTCCGTCGAAATTTGGGCGGTGCTGCAGTCCCTTCAGCGGTGCCAAGTTGACTGTCGGTATATCGAAGTGCTGAAGATTTTGTACAGTAGAGCTAAGATGGCTATCCGAGTACAGAACCAGAGTATGAAACCTATCCAATTGCAGAGAGGTGTAAGACGGCGATGTTATATCCCCGAAACTCTTCACCGCTGCATTGGAAGACGTTTTCAAGCTCTTGGACTGGAAATATACGGTATTAACATCAATGGTAAGTACATCACTCACCTTCGATTTGCCGACGATACAGTCCTTATGGCAGAATCGCTGGAGGACCTAAGCACTATAATCATGTTTAATGTCCATGTCACACCTATGCCGGTAGTTGTTGGGAGCACTAAGCTCGAAGTTGTTGACAAGTTTGTTTACCTGGGACAAATAGTTCGACTAGGTAAGCCCAACTTCGACTGAGAGGTCAATCGACGGATTCAACTCGGCTGGGCAGCGTTCGGGAAACTACGACACATCTTTTCGTCAGACATACCTCAAAACCTTAAAACAAAATTGTACAACCAGTGCGTGTTTGCCAGTGATGACCTATGGAACTGAGACGTGGTTTTTCACTGCTGGCCGTATAAGGAAGCTAAAGGTCGCTCAGCGAGCTATGGAGAGGGCTATGCTCGGGGTTTCTCTGCGTGATAAACTTAGAAATGAATATATCCGCAGTAGAACCAGAGAAACCGACAAAGCCCAATGGATTAGTAAGCTGAAGTGGCAGTGGGCCGGCCATATGGCTCGAAGAACCGACAACCGATGGGGAAGAAAGGTTCTCGAGTGGCAGCCTCGTACCTGTAAGCAAAGTGTAGGGCGACCCCCCACGAGATGGAGTGACGACCTGATAAGACATGCAGGAAGTCGATGGATGCAGGTGGCTCAGGACCGTGCTTTGTGGCATTCCTTGGGGGAGGCCTATGTTCGTCAGTGGACTTATGAAAGGCTGTAATGATGATGATGATGAACGATGATAAAAGGATATCATAATTTTTTCCCACTATATGTAGCTAAAAACAAAAGAACACAAAAATGTCCAGTACCATTTGTGAAGAGAGCATTTGCGAAAAGGCAATATGACTATCAAGCACCTAATTTATATAATACAATTAATAAAAAAATAAAGTTAAATAACTTAAAAAGTTACCAAGTAAAACAAGCTATTTTATATACAGGGTAACCTAGTTTAGGAGTCAGAGTACTTGTATATTATATCTGTGTTCAATAAAGAATTATTATTATTACTATTATCAATAGCATCAGAGCGTCTATCTGAGTAGTTTTTATACGATAAAACACAACACTTCATCCTTTTCTTCTTGATACTACGAAAATACACCGATTTGCGATTTTCAACACATAAGCGCACAAGACGAATGCTGACAGTATACTAACTAAATCCACGCCCACTATGATGACGTTAGGACCTATTGAGAATCACAGTGTACAGTTGCGTATGCCGTCTCCTCTTTATTCTTGCTTCATGGTTTCTTTACTCATGTGTTTGCACCAAGCTTTTATGTGAGTTCAACGTTTTGAGTTTTCAAACATCTGTCAAAATAAAATGTAATTTAAATCACGAGGATTAAGGATATCAACTTCGATGCAAATTACTTCTAAAATAACTTTCTAACCCTTCTTAACCTCGTTAGGCGATCAGTAGTAAAATACGAAACACATCTTCCATAAATTCTGTTAAAAAATGCTTATGCAAAATTTGAGGTAGATTGGACCAAGGAATCACGTTGTCTCATACAAACTTTGCCCCGTTTTTACCCCTTTAGGGGTACAATTTCGGAAAATCCTTTCATATCGGATCGGATGCCTACGCCATACAAAGAACACATCCTCTAAGTTTCAGGTCATTACAATCAACGGTTTAGGCTGTGCGTTGATCCGTCAGTCAGTCATTCAAGACAAAGCATTTTATATGTATAGATTACTAGCTATTACTGGATACGTATTGATGTGGCTCCATCTGGTAAATGGATCAGAAGGAAACCGACAGATGACGCAGTTTTTCAAAAAGGGCATCTGCTGTTTTAAGGCTAGTCCTTAATACATCAGTTCTCAAAAACCTTATTGTAATGACTCCGTGTGTAGCATAAAATGGAGAGGCAAATAGAATAGAATAGAATCAGTATAATCCAATAAGTCGGTATATCAATGTTGTCAACTATGGATCCCTTTCTTTCATAACCAATGCAATTAATTGCCTTCCTTTTCTTTCTTCGGGGTTTTTTATTCGATATTCTGACCTTCCACGTTCCACGTGTACGTGTGTTCTGCCCGGGAAGCGGCCAACGGTCCGAGTGGTAGTTCGGTACTATTCTATATATACTGTTTTTACTTCGGAACATTGATAGCACGATTTAGGCATCGATATATTTTCGCTTGTGTCGCGACGTCAGCGCCACTACATCACCCTCCTACTCAGATTGAACATTGAAAGTGCAGTCTAGATGTCGACGAATGTGCAAACGCCAGGGAATTACCTTGTAGTCCGCGGTGACTCAAGAAGGCAAAGGAGAAGGCGAGCAGTAAGGCTCAGAGCCGTGCCGGACACTGTAGCGCAGGGAGTAAGCTGAAAGGAACAGGAAGCATTATTATTCCAGTGCTGCGATGAACCTTTGTAAAGCTAGATGGATTGCAGAATCTGAAGACTGCAAACAATATCTGCTCGGGAGCGAATTAATGGGGTACATAAGGGCGATGACGAAGGTTTGTAGTTGTAGTTTCCGAAGGATATTGGCTGCGTGTTCAATCATGTCGGATGGTTACCACTGTAGCCGGTGGAAGGAAAAAGGGAGATATCCCGCCGGGCAAGGTGTTCTGCCCGAGGAGCGGCCAACGCTTCGAGTGGTAGTTCGGAGCTATTTTTGAGAATTTTGATAACGCGATTTAGGTTTTGATGTATTTGCGCTTGTGGTACGGCAACAACCCCACCACATAAGAATAGTTTTGTCCAATGAAGACTGCTGAAATAATCAAATTCGTGATTCAAAATCACGTTCCCGAAACAATACACCCTTCTAAACTAAAATTAAAAGTACCTCTTACAAGTTACAAATATCTTCAGAGACCTTCGGTTTTATAAAAATAAAAAGAATTCTCAAGTACATTGTAACGCTAATTACTTAGAATTATTTAACGAATTATAAAATTTTTTAGACATAGAAGAGAGGACACACGTGCATGTGGCTCGCCTGATGGTAAGTGTCAACTGCCATGCACAAGCATTCATAACACCAGGGGAATTGAAGGACGGCATTTTAAAGAGAAGTAAGTTCGTTTCTTGTAAGTCCCTAAGTCATATTGGTTTGGAAAAACCACCGGTTGTAAACAATTGCACAAAAAAAGTTGAAGCAAGGAAAGAAACCCCAAGTAAATCGCATAGTGATGGACCCCAAGCATTCAGATAGTGTGGATGATATCATAAGTTTTGTGACGATGTGCGTTGGTTAAATTTGGTGGCTGGAATTAATCCAAATAATTCCTCAAATACTCTTCGCTTTGCCAGTGAATCGAGCTGATCAGAAAAAACTTGATAATCAACTATTCGAGCTGCTCTTTGCTGGATGTGATCAAGTGGAATGAGCTGGCAATGGGGTGTTACAGCCTGGAGATGAGAACAGTATTCCGTGTGAGGCCAAACCTGCGTCTTGTAAAATTACAAGCTGTGTACCGGAATGAAATACTGTTCCGCTCTGCTAAGCACGCCAAGTTTTTTAGAAACCAATTCTGCCTTCCCTTCCATGTGACCGCGGAACTGCACATCATTCGATAAATGGACGCCGAGAATGAAAAAGCCCTAAAATTGAAAGGGTACAACAAAGGGGTTCTTTTTAACGGTCGCAAATCTGTGTCTTCAGAGACCAATCCGAGACTTTATTTAATAAAGATTTGACTTCAGGCACAAGTTTGTTCCGGTAGTCGACAACGTGTTCTCCAGAAACATTGGTACGGCCGATGTAAAATACATCACCTGTGTTGTCATCCGTATACCAATGAATGTTACTGGTTTACAACATATAATTGATATTCAACATAAACAGTGGAGGTGTTAGCACGCAGCTTTGTAAAACCCTACCATAAATGGGCTTGCAGTCAGAGCATGCAAGAAAACTGGTGATCCAATTGCACATTTTCTTGGGAACCAAATAGAAAGAAATTTCCGGAAGAAGCACTTTGTGCTAAACTTGATAGAAGGCCTTTGATATATCAAAACTAACGGCCAAGGTCTTCCTCTTGGACTCTACTGCATCCATCATCTTGAGAGTCAGATACACTAGAAGATTACAAGCTGAGTAACCGCGGCGAAATCAGTAATGGCGGTTACTAATCAGATGGTGGACCTCAAGGTACGTAATCAACTGGCAGTTTATAATGGTTTCCATGATTTTGGAGTACAAGGAGGTAATAGACCTGTAGCTGAACTGTCGCCATTTGTAGGTATTGGGTGCACTAAAGCTATCTCCATGAGTTCGGGACTACCCCTACGCCATTCGTACGGACACGTTTTGAGCACAATATGAAGAACTTCATTAGGTTTACTCGACTTGTTAACATCCAGGAGGAGGAGTGCTTTGCGCACCGAGCACTCACACTGCAGAATGGTCAGCAGTGTGTTCTTTCCGTCACCGAGAGTCGAGTTGGACGCAAAATGAGAGCCTAACAGATCGGCTCTCTCCTTTGCGGCATGGGCCAGTGAGTCGTTATGCATGTGCAGAGATGAAAGAGATGGCTGACAGAAGTTCCATTGGACAGCCTTGGTGAGAGACTTGAATTTTCTACGAGACGAGACTAATATCCCGCCAATTCTGCAGATTTACGCACGAATCAGTGCACTGCTTTGCGTTAGCAATGACTCTTTTGTAGGAGCTAGAAGCGGAATTTTCTTAGTTTTATTATACTTCTTTTCTTCTTAGTGTTTGCATCCTGGGACACCGACGCGTCAGTCCAGGCCCGGTAGCACTCTTGCTTACGGCAAGATGCAATTTTAAATGAGTTATCAATTCATAGCTGCATTATCTACCTCCAAGGGGCATTAGAGATGATGGAATAAAAAGGTCCATTCCCTGAAGTTCTATATCAGCGACAAAATAAGCAACAACGTTGGAATCATCTGGCGAGAAGCAACTTTGAAATACTTCAAAATAATCAAATATTTTTCTTGGAATAACACGACATTATAATCTTCAGAAACATTTTGTATGGGTAAGGAGTCCTGCAAACAAAAACAAAATTATGTTATCATCAAAATAAAAGTTAATTATATTAACTAATCCTTGGTATATTATCTTCTAACGAGTTACTTGGGACTAATACCTGCATTCATTAAAGCTAGGTCTGTTAATTTAGAAAAACGCAGGTCCTTTCGCAGTAGTAAAATATGAGTAACTCAAACATTAGCACATGACTAAAGAATATTATGTAATACTTAAATGAAAATAATTAACGCTTTTCTGGACCAAGCGGCGAGTCTTTGGGACGCGCGTTCACACACCTATTCACCAAGCGCCAGCTTGTAGCACGGTGATTCAATTTTTTCCTCCTAACGACCACTCCAATATTAAATCACAACCTAGTTACACGACAGTTCAAGATCAACGCGGAAGGCTCAACTGACGTTTTATTAACTAAATATTCCTGGAAGTGATATTTTAAGGTGACACTAGTCGACATTATTTCCATAGAAATTTCGGAGGGGTATTACTCCGCTGTTTGACAGTGTATATCGAAAGTTAAATATGATATCGTTTTGTCTCATTATTAGTTTTGTCTGTACGGAAACAGAATAGTAAAATAAAATGTCATTAAAAAGTTACGAGTTACCAAAGATTTTTATTGCCAATTTTAACACCAATTTGGGCGTAAATTAGTAATAAAAGAAGTGTAAAATTTACAAAACAAAGTCGGTACCAACAAGGCTCAATTATCGAAGAATTCAATAAATTTTATTTGTTATTGATTAACACAGTGGTTTTTACGTATAACCCCCTTTTCCAAACTCCGTTTCGTATTATTATACGCGTGCGTTATTCTATGAATTATCGTGCATATTACTGAATAATGTTTCCCCCGATGCGGTGCGAGAGGACGACGTTCACGCACACAAGCACGGGAGGTGATGCGTGCTTATTCCAGTTTTATTTGAAATGAAAAGTTTTGCTATTTTGTAATTCGGACGCCAAATGGCATGGAAATTGATATAATTGAAAGAGATGATGCGTTTTGGACGACAGACAAAATTTTAAAATTTTCGTCTGTAATAATATAATATAATTATAAGTTTATAAAATTGCAACAATTTCATTGGTGCCGGCGGCGATCGAACCCGGGTTGCTCGCGTAATGTGATACTTACAGCGAGCGCTAACCATCTGAGCTAACACGGCTCTCAATGCAAGTGTTATAAATAAATAAATAATCGACAAAGATTTACAAAACAGAGTAATTATTTATTAGACGATTTTGCGGCGGACAAACTAGGTAGGTATATTGTGTGGGATTTTCATAGGTACCTACTGTTATTACTTAGATACTTACAACCTACAATACAACAAAATATTACAAAATGCCGCATTGTAGCGACAAAATTGTAAACTTTAGGTAGGTATGTCGGTACTAAGAAAACAATCTTGATGGTTCACTTGTCTTCATAAAAACCTGTGTTTACGTTTAGTGATATTGAGTATATATAAATAATTTAAAATTAAAAATTTTGTACAGCCGACTTCAATATAAGTTATTAAGACTAACTCAAAAATTATTGGTCTGACCTTGATCAAATTCATATGGGACCACACGAGAAGTACCAGTTTTCAAATAAAAAAGAATCATCGAAATCAGTTCACCCAGTAAAAAGTAATGAAGTAACCCACATAAAAAAAAAAACATTACATTAGAATTGAGTACCGTCTTCTATTTGGAAGTCGGCAGAAAAGTAAGAAGACAGGTACTTAAGTAAGTATTTTTGAAAACAATTTATAGGTAGGCAGAACTAATATAAATGCGAAAGCTTGGATATTTGGATGGACGGATGAATGGATGTATGTTACTCAATCACGCCAGAACGGCTGAAGGGATCTGGATGATATTTTGCTCAGAGATAGGTTATAGTCTGGAATTGTTTTTTTTTAAATAATAAAACACTAGGATTTTCTCCTATATCGTGGAGGCAGTTTACAAACATCTATACCCGGATCAATTATTTGTAGACCATACAAATACTTGTTTCGTGCGGGAACCCGCGGCCCCCAGCGCAACAATTCATTGCTAAGTCACTGCACCACGGAGCTGTCAAATAACATAATATATGATACCGTTTATTCAGGTATTTCGTTCCCGTGGGATAATTTTCGAGTTACACGCGTTCGAAGCCGAACTCTTGAGTGATCGCTGCATGACCACTCGGGGAAAACTAAACATAATAAAATAAGTAATCTATATTAGGTATATAGAGCCACATAGATAATAAAAAGCGATAAAGCAGCGCCTAATAAATTTCGCGGTTTCACTCGCGTCATCACGTGTCCGAGATGCGTGGCATGAGATGACACCTAGTTCAAGCATTTTATAATTGCAATCAAATATTTTATTTGATAGTAATGTATGGAAACATTGTCATAATAAATGGAGTACTTTTATTTAATCTGTCGGCATATTATGCGCGGCTTTTTCCAGTTTTAAAGAAAAACGTACACGATACATGAAAAGTGTAGGCAAGAAATGATTCTTGATAAATTTGCTATCAACCTCTTATACGTATTAATCAATTAATCTTTCAAAATACCATAGCAACGTGAAATGAAAGAGTTCAGAAATAAAGATGTAACTAATCATTGTTACGTTCACCCGGGAGATAGATAAACGTACTCAATTAATTTTGAATTTATTTTAGCTACTAGCTTTTACCCGCGATATCGCCCGCGTCTAAATTACATGCGGGCGATTTTTAATTTTGCGGGGGGTTTTGAATTTTGTTGCACGGACACCTAATAATTTTTCTAAAATTTAAGCAGCCTAAGTTACTTCTCATAGCATGAGCTATCTACAAGTGAAAATCCCGTTAAAATCGGTCCAGCCGTTTTGGAGAATAACCGGAACAAACAGACAAACAGACAGACAAAAATGTTAAAAATTGTGTTAATGTTATAAATATCGTATATAATTTCATATGCAATTAGTAAAAGCTGTTATTTTGACGTTACAAACAGACACTTCAATTTTATTTATTTGTATAAATATAGATAATGATTGAACTAACCTAACCTCGCTCGAAGAAACTTTCAATACTGGCTTCTCAGTTCTCACCGGGCTAGGGGTTATGCGTCGTTTGCGCGTCAAGCCAAGTATTTAATTATTTTAATTTTACATTATCTCTTGAACTATGTACTATATAAACATGGTATAAAGAACGAAGTTATCTTCATAAAATTGTTTAGATAATGAAGAAAATTTCGTTCGTAAGGATAAATATGCAATGCCTAATAATTAAATTTTCAATTTTTTTTGTCACAAAATGCCTAATTGTGGCTTATATATAAGAAATAGACATATGGTATCGCGGACTTTTTTTAGACGGAATAAAGATCTATATTTTTTTAGAACATTGTATTTACGTATCCCGAACCATAACACCAGCGTACGTGGATAAATAATGTTGGGAGCGGTTTTTCTTTTGACTTGCTTAACAAATATAGGCTAGCTGAGATATACAGCCTAATGCTAGATAGCCTATACTATTCCAAATGAATCTGGCTATAATACCTATACAAAAAGATTTTTCAAATCGGACTGGTAGTTCCAGAGATTAGCACGTTTAAACAAACAAAAAAAAAAACTCTTCCGCTTTATTATATTATAAATATAGATGTTGCATCGTGTTCGTATAAATTCGTTTTTGTTCGAACGGTTCGGAACGCCGTACGAACAAGCGTGCGTGAATAATAGTGTCGATATGCTCATCACTGATACTATCTCTTTTGGGTACGATGCCAGGTAAGACGGCGTGGTTTTTGGCCGCGCCCACCAGTGAGTTCGAGCCCACGACTTTTGCCACCTTAACGCCAAAATATATTATGCCGGGTTTCCACGCTTGCCAAGTCTCGGCAAGCGTCCACAAGCACAAGCGTGTAAAGAAGGCGTTTGGCTTGGCTTGCGTGAGCTTGTGGACGCTTGTCGCCAATCCAAACCAGTGTCGGTTTTTGGACACAGATCAAAGTGCGCTTGCGGCAAGCGCTTGCAACGCATTCACACGTTGGTGCGCGTTTAGTAACCATTGTGATTTCGCGACGAGCGCATGTTTAGTTCTTTGTTCTAGAAAGTTGCAAATGCTTGGAGTCGTCTTGCCGAGTTAACGGGAAAGCCAGTAAAAGAATTAAAAGCAATAAATTCCTTGTTTTTGTATTTCAAATAAAAGTATGTTAAACCAAACGAAAACGAAAGCCGACACAAGTTCGGTGTCCGCCATGCTTGGATATTACGTAGCACACTGACGCATTGACAAGCGTGTAAACAACTTCCAAACGCCAAACGAGACTTGTGGACGCTTGGGGCTTGAAGACGTTTGCCGAGGCTTAGCAAGCGTGGAAACGCACCATTAGAAAACGGCAAGTCACATTCATCTAAGCGATAAAATTACAGTAAGTAAAAATATCATTAAAAAACATCTTTTTGTTAATCAGACCTGGAAAAAATATCTAAAAGACAAATAGCTAATATTAACCGATTTGTTGCGGCACCGATTTTCGACAACTTTTAGCTGTGGCGGCGAACAAATATTTCATGACACGCCTGACTTGTCAAGCGCCACAGAAGTTGATGACATGCCTATTGTGTCATCAGTCATGTGTAAAAGTAATGTTCTTTTTTATGCTTTTTCACTTGTTAAGTTTTAGGTACTAATTAAGTTTAGTTGACATCAAACATAAGAAACGGAAGGATACTTGTATTTAGTGAGTAACTACGTTTTTTTACGTGTTGTCTGTGAAATTGAGAGTGACTTTTTATGCAGAAATTACAAACATTTTGTAATATTTTTTGTTTTATAAAAAAATCATTTATATAAGTAGATACAGCTAAATCACCCTGGAAAACCTTGATTTTTATTAAATTAAATTTTCATCTAATAATAACATTTGTAAATATCAAATAATGAAGAACCTTAATTTGGAAAAACATAAGGTTTATGATTCATTGATATTTACAAATGTTAAATATTATTTAATGTTATACAAATGTAAAAGTAAAGTCGATCTGAAAACGTCTAATTAGTAAGAATAGCAAAACAAGTGTTTTCAAAAGGAAAAAAAAAACGCTCGCTATGTGCACGACAGTAGCGCCACCTAGAATGCGCAACTTTCCGGGATTATGCCAAATAATGACATATTAGTATTTTATTGCTTTCTTGTAAATATAGTAAATTATAGATAAATAAAAAGACGACAAGTGGTATTTTTAAAGGAATTTGTTAAAACAGTGCGTAAAATAATGGATATCATTATAAAAACTGGTTTTGAAAGTGTAAAACACAATATTCGTTTCCAACCTCAAACCGTGTTGAAAGGACAAAAATTAGTTTTAGCACAACATGTAAGAAATGTTGAAGAGCTACGAAAGAATGGCAATAGTTACTTAATACGAGCCCACATAATTCGTCAAACATCGGTGACATTAACGCCCTATGTAACGAGTTTAAACGTAAGTACTTTCATAACCTTAAACCAATGAAACTATAGAGTCTGTGCGACGGTCACGACGGTTCTCTTACCGCACAGACTCTAGTATTTTATGGTAGGTAACGTACCTACTTTAATTAACAATTATAATTTATTTACTCCAGATCAATAATTCTCGTGTTGTCACTGGAGTAAAATGCAGTTGTGTTTACAACCAGAGCGGCAAGTGCAAACATGTTGCTGCTATAATATGTTATATTAACAACAAAGTAAGTCTTTCCAAAACAAGCAGTGAACAACAATAGGGAAAACCCAGCATTCGTCAATTTGTTCAAAGTAAATATTCCAAGGGGAGGTACTTTCAAGACATGTTTCCACCAGTATCCAAGACTGAATGTTATCAACCACAAAAAATAATTCATAATGAATTATTGCAAGAGTCATAATTAAAACAAGTACGAGTGGCAACAGTGCAGACTCACAATATAAATCTTATTACAGATGTAATATCTGAAATATTGGACATAGTTGAATCACTTATTGAGCGAGAAGACTGTTCTGCATGTTTAATTTTTTTTTAATATAATCAGAAGAGCATTTGAATTATATCACAGTGATTACACACTAGGAGAAAATCTGAATGTATACTATGAGAAACATGTAGTTGTAACAGAGGAAGATATTATTCACATTTGTTGTTACACAATCAAGCAATCAGCATGCCAGAACTGGTATGCAATTAGACATGTCAGAATAACTGCAAGTAAAAATATACATAGCATAAAAACTTGTGCAACCAAAACCATTCAAAGTTTAGTGTCAAGTATTTTAAATCCAAAGAAAGTTGATTGTGCTGCAACCCGGTATGGCTTATCTAATGAACAAAAAGCTATATTACTTTATGAAAAATTGAATTTCTGTCAAGTAAAAAAAGTAGGTGCAATTATTAGCAAAGATCAACCATGGCTGTGCGCTAGTATTGATGGTGTAGTGGTGGAGGATGGTTGTGTGACAAAGCTAGTCGAAGTTAAATGTCCAATTTCATGTGAAAAAAAACCTGTGGTTAATTTTGATAATCATTTGTGCAATGTTGTGTACTTAGTGTTTAGAAATAATTTTATAGAAGTTAAGAAAAGCCATCCATACTACACTCAAGTTCAAACACAGATGTATGTTACTGGAATGACAATGTGTGACCTTTTTGTCTATTCACCAATAAGAAATGCTAGTGTGACTGTACAAGTTAACCGAGATGAACAATTCATTTAAGAAGTTATTTTGAAAAGTGAATGTTTTTATTTTAAGCATTATTTACCAGCATTGTACACAGAATATATGCATAATAATAATAATTGTAATGATTTCCAGGAACATTCATGTACTAGGAAAGATATTTCAAATTTATTTTAATGACATATTTATATCATAAAACATATCTAATGTATGTGATTAAATTAGTATAGTAATTTAATTAACCGACTTCAAAAAAAGGAGGTGGATACTCAATTTGACTGTTTATTTTGTTTGTTCGTGGATAATTTCTTGGTTTATAAACCGATTTTGATAATTCTTTTTTGGAAAGGAGATATTCCCAAGGTGGTCCCATGATAAGGAAACCAGGATCTGATGATGGCTTCCCAGAGAAATCGAGGGGACCTTTCGAAAATCGTAGGGGTGACTAGTTAATTCACTGGTTGAAGTCGGTTTTTTTTTGTTAAAAATGATTTTTTTTTTATATAGAATTAGGGTGACAAATGAGCACACAGTCCACCTGATGGTAAGTAGTTGCTGTGGCCCATAGACATCTACATCTATCCTCGATTACGAATCAAAATGCAGATGCTTTGTCACCTGTGAGGACTAAGATGGAATGCCTCGTTTTCAGTAAAAAGGGTCTCCGGTTCTCTACACTCACCGTACGAAACAGCAGCATTAAGCTGCTATTTTACACTGATATTCTGTGAAAGCGTGGTCCTTCCCTGGTGGAGCTGACCCATTCGTGCCACATCTATACTATTAATATAGCTGCAGCATGGCTCTACCATATTTAAATCGTGATCTTGTATATAAGTTATTGTAACTAGGTACATTTAAAAAAATGTCATCATTGTTTCAGAAAATAAAAAAGTTCTGATTTGAATACTTTTGTTTTTATTTACCTCTTACAACAGTACTACTCTTAAAGATTGGAGGCTGTAAATTAACTAAAACACAACATACATGTACAATATCATCTATACAGTTGAATAAATTATGAGGAATTTTATCAAGAACCTGGTAAATTCTTAGTCTTTGCATAATTCTTTCGACATGAATTCTAACTCGAGCAATATCATATGTCCTTTGGGTTTCTTCTTGTGATAATTCGTTTTTATTTGCTAAAAACGGTGGCATTACAATTTTAACTTCTTTGCCACTTTCATCTATAATTTTTTTATTGCAGGAAAACCTTTATCAGCCAAGACTACATCTCCAGTTTCTAAAAGGTCAACTAATCTAGATTCAACAGTCATTTGTGAGTCAGTTTTTCTTCCACCAGCTACTTTAGATTTGAAAGAAATAAATCCTCCAGGTGTAATTCCTATCAAAACTTTTGCAGTAAACCCTTTTTTATAATGTGAGTAACAAACAACAAGATCATCCACTGCTGTTGGTATTTCAATTCGGAATTCAGTACAGTCAATAATAACTCTTGTATTCATGTAATCTGGACTGAAACACTTGGGCATTGTTGCTTGTACGGTGGCTCTATTCGGCCAAAAGATTAAATTAGCAGTAGCACTAGCTAGATTTTGTAACATCGAATGAAATATTCGTGACGTTGTGGTTCTGTGTACACCAAATAACACACTCAATGCTGAAAATGTCAATCCAGTTTTCATTTTTATCAAAAAAATTAGAAGTCTGTCTTTAGTGGAAACTACACTTTTTCATAGTTAATCTTGTTAATAAAAACTCAAAATTGCTAAATGACACACCCGCAAGATCTAGGAGTTCTTGATCATTTTTTATTGATGAAATACCAACAAATTCTTGGCTTTTTGTTGCGGTAGATTGATCCTCATACGATTTTTTGTCAGTGCAACAGCTTTTATCTTTCTTTCTTGAATTATTTGTCATTACAATTCTTGATGTTGTTGCTATATCCACTTGGATTTCAGCATCACAGTGATCACTGTAAATTAATCTAATGCAAATAAAGGTTGAATCTCTTAATTTCGATTCAGAAAACATATTGACTTGACATCCTCGATCAACCATAAGAGGTTGAGTTTGATTTAATTCACTTCCTTCTTCAATTATTATTTGACTTGATGTGGTATCTGAGATTTTTGTGGTTCTTCGTTTTTTCAAGCGTGTATATCTAGCTAGGACCTGTGAATCATTAACCTTTCTCTTTCGATATATTTCAGGGAATATCGTGGGAGCATAACTCGGACTTTCTTCCTCGTCTGATTTTTTTGTTTCCCATAAAATGTTCACTACAAATTGTGTCGTCAGGTTTGGGATACCATGGCGACCCATCAACACTAAAATAATAAAGACAATCATAAATATCACATAAAATATAGCGCAAATTAATTGATCATAATTTAAGGTTATTTCGCTTACTTATTCCTTTTTATAGCATCTATCCATTTATTTCTTTGATTTAATTTCCAGTCCAATGTAGGAAATATATAGAATTTACACCGACTATTTGTGCCGTTATTTTTGCAGTTCACAACACAACAACATCTATTATTAGGCATTTTAATTTTTTTTATTTATTACGAACTCTGTGCAAATTTACTTAACTTTCCCGGATTGTTGCGTATTTCTGCCACGGCAAGCGCTGCGATCGGTTTACTATACCCCCACCATGTACTTCGCACATAGCGAGGATTGACAAAAGACAATTTATTAGCGAACTTTTATTTATGCATGAACGGTTTCGAACTGTTTCAAGCAAAAATAAACCTTATACCATATCACAAGAGCACATGGTACTTCGTAGATCGATTAGGCCATATGATAGTAATAAGAGGTCAGTTCAACCATTTTAAGCAAAATTAAACAATAAAACAAACGCATTGTTTTTTTTTAACAGGAGACTTGTTTTCCCGAAATTTATTTAGAACTTGATTTTGTAAGCGATCGCAATGAGTGCTATTATTTGTTACTTAATAGACTATTTTTCCACAACATGATTTAAAACCCACAAAGTAAAAAGAGTACTATGTACATGTTAAGGACAGGTAAAAAGGTAAGAGGTTGCATAAAAATTAAATTATTACATAGGAAAAGATAGCCAAATAATTTTTTTTATTTTTCATAAGTTCAGGAAAAAGTAAGATAAAATCAATATAATTTATATCAAAAACAGGATAAATTTACTAAGGAGAAATATGGTAGACTGAAAATTGTCCTCAACGCAATTTTTTTTAAATGACGAAAATTATCGTCGGTTGGTCACCGTAAACTTAAAAAAATCCTCGAATTTTAAAATAACTAAACGACATTAAATTCATCGTAGAAGCACAAAAGCAGGACCAATCACGCAGAAAAAAAAGCTGATTCCAATCGACTGTGAACTGGCAACTAGTACTATCTCAATTTTGACAACTTTACAGGACGTAGAAAAAACTTGTTTGCATCATTTGTATAGCATCTGGTATATTAAATAAAAATACGTAGTTTTTGAATATTTTTATTGCACATGTTATTAAAAACAAAAGTAGCAATATATGCTTCCTTCTAATATAAAAACGAGATAGGACATTATAAATCAACTAAAGAACGAACATAGGATATTTTGCTTAAAACAATAAGGCCTATCTTCAAAATCAAAATAAAATAATAACAATAGGACATTATTAACTCAATATTCTATATAATGAAATTAAGTTATTAACTTACAATATAATTGTTATTCATAATAGTCTTTATATTTCCGACATTATAGGAACATTATTAGGTGGGCAAGTCTATAAAGCCATTAGTCTAGGTGGGTCAGTCATTAACACAGTTTTTTAAACTTTTTATTCCCAATTTTAGAGGTCATCATTTCTTAGAGTAAATCAAGGAAAGCTTCAGATATCTTTTTCACTGGCCCATCTAAATTAATCTTATTGTATACAATCACTAATTTATATTAAAAAAAAAACAATATTTAACAAAATTAAAGAATCTACAAAAATAATTATAACTAGGCCAACACTAGGCAAGAAACTGATTCTTGTTCTCTTTGGGATCAAACTATTCCTGATAAGGCAAATTATCATAAAAGTTATGACAATCCTGAGGAATGACAGCTTTCAATTCTTGGAGGTGCAACCACTTCGTTTTAGGAATACGGCATCTTGATGTAAATAAGGGTGGGTAACAGTTCACTGGATTGAATCTCTTTGGTCTATGAGGTAAGTCCACCCAATCTTTGGTAAAATTAAGTTTCACCCTGATTAGTCCTGAAGGATCATACATTATGACTTTGATGTCTGTGACCATTGGATCATTTTTTGTTCGACCAGGTCTTATGCTATTGTATCTTAAAGGTTTCGTGTAGTCTTTAAAAAAGTCGTAAGTCAGCTCAATAGCCTCGTACGGTGATGGATTTTTTCGTGCTTCTCTGGTCGTAGATACGTAATCACTTGGTAGTTTTATTTCCTTATTTTTTAATTTTCTTTCGATACAAGCATGTACGGAGTCTACTTCCATTTGCGTGTGACCGACTTCGAGGTATTTCTGATAAATGAAGACTCCATGAAGCATACTAAAATTGAGCAATGCATTTGCCATTATATTGTTACGGTTTTGTGCTGTACATCCATCAGAAAATATTACAACTGGTTTTTTATCAGAAGTGAGACATTTTTTTTCTAAATAATCAATCAAGCATGATACGAATGTTGATGCAACTAGTTGATTGTTTTGATCCTCTGAAAACCAATAACATGTAGCTTGCTTTTTTACAACATCGTAAATTGTCGAGTTATGACAAGCTAGCTTTGTTTTGTAATAAAAAGCATTAGCGTGGGTAAATGGAGCTAGCTTTACAGCTTGAAAATCTGCTTCTATTAAAATAATTTTTCCCTCAATAGCTTTCTTTATGTCCTCGCATTTTTCCATTCTAGCAATCTCTTTCTTCGCTGTATGCTCCTTCCAAACTTCTTCTTGTACATTTTTAGTTTCATAACCGGTGCATAAGTTGCATTTATCTTTTTTTACATTAAATAATGAAATATTTTTTTCAACCATAACTTCACTAAATTTTTTGCGGCTGAAGGCTGGTTGCAATACCTGAGTACACGTCAACTCGTATAATTTATAAACCTCTTGTATTGTTTGAAAAACGGGTTCTAGATAGAGTTTTGTTGAATTCTGTCTATTGTAATGGGACGGCATTTTTGGAAGATTATCGAAAAAGTTATTTAGACACTCAATTTGTGATAAAAGATTACTATTTGGTATGGTATTTTTATCTATTGAAGTCATAGGTATTCCATGCGAGCTCCCACTTACCCATGCTTGAACCATTCTATACCCAATACCAACCGTATTTATAAACATTTCTCGACAAACCTGATAGCTCTCTTGTCCATTATTCAAACTATATTTAAGGCTATAGTTGCGTCGAGAAACACTGTCAGTAGTATTAGCTTTCGTTGGAATTCTAGAAACCGATCCACACACAAATGCTTTGCGTTCTCCCCAAGTCAAACTCCAAAATCGATCGTAAATCGTTTTCCTCTGTTCTTCCGTAAATAATGAGCAATGACGTTTTTTAGACTTTAAACAAACATTACTAGAACATGTTGGCTTCATTATTCGTTCTTCTCTTGGTGTGTCTTGTACAACAGTTTTTCCAACTTTTCTAAAACCTAAGTAAGCTTTTCCTTCCATTCGCAGTTTTTTATTAATGTTTCTCTTCCACTTAGCCGGCTCAGCTTTCTTTCTCCTTTTCCTTCCTTCACTCATATTATAATTATTGGGGTCATTCTCTGAAAATTTTCCTTGCACGTTTTCTCCTACTTGACCTGCACTATTTTCTACGACATCATTTGTCGCTAAAATTGATGGTGTATCGGGAGATTCTTCGCTTGATGGTAGAGTGTTTCGAAGTGCGTTCAGTGGCGTATTTGGAGACGAACTTAATGACATGTTTGAAGGAAAATTTGGGGACGTGGATGGTAGCGGGCTGAGTGACATGTTTGGTTTATCTAAACAGGCTTCGTCGTTTATGTAACCATCATCTATGTTATGTTGAAAATCGAGTATGGCTGACTGGTAGGATGGCGAAGGAACGAACCGTGGAGATAAATAATCTGCAGGTAGAGAATCAAACATAGTGTCCATATTTGGGTTAAAATGTATGTCCTCAGTATAACAGGTGTCTCCCGTAAGTACAATTAAAGGGACTGTTTTTTGCTGGTTAGACATGGTAAAAGGTACTGTATTTTTCTGGCTAGACATATTCGTATCTTCAAAACCTGTGTTGATATCCTAAAATGTACAAAAGTAAACCTATTAGATATAAAATAAGCCAATACCTCAGCAGATTTAGTTACGTACTAACACATTATTTTCGTCACTTCGTGACTTTCGTTTATTTTTTAATAACTTTTATTATAATACAGATATCACATACCTTAGCATTTTCTTTATTTTTATCGTCATTAAGTACTTCCTGTACCAAGCGCTTACCACGTCTCAACTTATTATATTCCTGAAAAAGTAGGTATAGGTAAAAGTAGTAGCTAAAATGGTATTAGAGCAGCGTATATCAAGACGGATAAATCGTTTGAAATTACAAATGCTTTCCATAATTGTTTACGCTATAATAAACCCAACCAAACAAGTGGTTAGTTAGTTAAGGGGCAGGTAGGTAGTAATAACCACATTCTGCAATTCTTATCCCTCAAGCCTATACGATGCGGCCTTTTAAAGGGCAAGCAGTTCATGCTAATGGCACTCAAATAATACATTAATATCATAAAACTTTGTTAGATGCCTACTTATAGCGGAATTGTGCATCTTAAAAGCATGTAATTCGTCGTATACCTATATAAAGGTAAATCTAGCGAAAGGTATTTTTGGTTGATGTTATCCCTAATTGAATAGTACAAAGTACTATCTCTCAGTCATTCCAATCTGCTAAAACTTTTAACGTCGATGCATAATGTACTATCTCGATTTATAGATTATTAAGGTAGAAATATTAAATATTACTGAATAGTTTACAATGAAAACATACCATTTCAGCTACTTGAAGTCCCCAACAATGTTAACTAATAACTTATGGCACAGAAACCTTATAAATTCACATAAAACAGTTATTTGTTTCAAGAGCGCGCGAAATCGCGTTCATGTCCGTACACTTTTGGCGAGATAGTATTAAATGCTCGCATTCACTGCGCGTCGAAGTTAGTACAAGTTGAATGAACTCGATTCTGGCGCCAAATTTTAACGTATATGAGATGGGATTTATTGCAGCGTTGCGGAGTATGAAATAGTGTAAAATTGCATCAAAAAG
Organism: Parnassius glacialis; assembly: GCA_033319125.1. Taxonomy (NCBI): domain Eukaryota; kingdom Metazoa; phylum Arthropoda; class Insecta; order Lepidoptera; family Papilionidae; genus Parnassius; species Parnassius glacialis. The sequence continues at coordinate 8,427,064 of JAVANC010000028.1, read as the reverse complement.
TGAAATCTTCAAAAAATTGAGATAGGACCGGTTGCCAGTTCACAGTCGTATATAACTCAATACCGACCAAAGTGTCGCTTGGTAATTTTTACCTTTCCAGCGTCGATATATATATATATAGACTAGCTGACCAGGCAGACGTTGTTCTGCCCTTTCCGATGACCATGTGTCCTAAAAAAAATCATTAAATTCACAATAAAAAAAACTGATGGTTACTTATCGGGATAAAACTATCCTATCTCTCAAGTTGGACCAAACTGTGACACATTGTGAAACATTTCATTGAAATCAGTTCAGTAGTTTAAGGGTTCATCGCGGACAAACAATGTGATACGTAATTTAAATATATAAAGATTACTAGATAGTGTACATATATTATCTCAGTCGCGTTACGTTACATCAGACGTTACTTGGAGCTTGTTGTTGGTTTTAACGTCATTATAATATTGTTTGTAAGTATTTTTTGTAAATATTTTTTTAAGAAATGTGTATGAATATATTTACCTCTTGACAATTTTAAGGATGTATAGTTATGATATAATAATAATATTTGTTTATCTAAAAATTAATGATGAATCTGACAATTTTATTGAAATATAGCAAAGAAAATAGCTTTCGTCTTTGGTATTTGTTTTTTCTGCATTTAGTTGTTTAAATTTTGAAATCATTTTTATATCAGTCGTTTTACGTTAATAGCTTAGTTAGTACATTTTTAATGGGTGACGACCGAGCATAGTCTACCTGATGCTGTGGCCCATAGACATATACATCTATCCTCGATTTACTAAGGACGAAGATGAAATACCTCGGTTCCAGTAAAAACGGTCTCCGGTTCTATAAACATATAAGAAATACAGCAGCATTAAGCTGCTATTGTACACATCATGTGTTCTGTGAAATCGGGATCCCTAACCGGTCGAGCTGACCTATCGTACAAGTAAAGAATATTTTCTTGTATACCACAAGTAGGTATATAACAAATTTGAGAGAATGTTTGTACAAATGTTGGACCTTCAGTCACACTAGAATGGTTGCATGGATTGTTATTATGGCAATAGACATAAAAAATCCATTAGGTATCCCGCGGAATAGGACATACGAGGAAACTTTTCTAAGAATTTGTACAGAGTATAAAACATAGTCGCTTCCCGCTGTATGTACGCATATTTCTTTTAAACTAGACAAGAGATTTTGATGCGGATTTCATAATTAGGCAGAACATTAAATTAAAAGGTTTATATGTATAAGACATGCATATTATATATTATATAACTTTTCTGTCCGTTTGTATGTGACTGAACTCCTCGTAAGCGGCCTGACCGATTTTGATGAAATTTTGTGTGTGTGATACGTTGATTAGAGAATAGTTTAGATCCACAAGATTAGATTAAAAATGAACCATGCGAAGCCGGGCGGACCGCTACTCATTAATAAATTACAATTTATGATTAGCGAAGCGAGTGGATAATATAGGTCATTGACAATAACCTTTATCTCTTTGAATGAAACCAGTCTTAAGAGATGTTATCGACTTTAATTGTCTTATTGTTACATATTATATATATTATAATATATTTCCGACGTTTCGAGTACTTTGCTGCGCAAATGTTGTATAATATAGTTAAAAGTTTTACCTGTTTTTTTTTCTGTTACGAAAATGGGCTTGACTACTAATGTAAAGAAATAATGGGCAGATTTAATGCTTAAAGTATTTTCTATCCGTCAGTATTACCTTCTTTATTCTACACATTACGGAGATAAAGCACGCTGCGTCTATTTCAACAACAAGGTGGTGGATATCGGTCGAGCGACTGGATGTTCAATGTGTGTCACACCTGTGTGTTCTTGTGCACACTTCAAATAACATCCTATTTACGGCCTCGACGGCTCCGTGACGCAGATGCTTAGAATTTTTAACACGTGGTAGAGCCATTCTGCAGCTATATTAGTAGTATAGTTGTAGCACGAATGAGTCGGCTCGACCGGGGAAGGACCACGCTCTCACAGAACACCAGCGTAAAATAGCAGCTTAACACTGCTGTGTTTCGTATGGTGAGTGTAGAGAACTGGAAACACTTTTAACTGGAAAAGAGGCATTCCATCGTAGTCCTTACGGGTTACAACGCATCTGCATTTTGATTCACAAACGAGGATAAATGTAGATGTCTATGGGCCCCAGGAACCAATTACCAGGTAGACAGTGTGCTCGTTTGCCCTATCCTATAAAAGAAAATAATTACGGCACTGAGGCCCGCGGGTTCGAGCCCCGCACGAAGCAAGTATTTGTATGGTCTACAAATAATTGTTCCCGGGTTTTGGATGTTTGTCCTGTGAAATATACGTAAGTAATCTGCCTTCACAATACGGAAGAATGTCCTAGTATGGGGTAACGTTTTTTTAAATAAATAAAAAAATGACAATTTACGCAAGACTACGCATGAAAACGGAGGCCACTTGTCCTTTTATTAATAATCGTTAATGAAAGTCGTCAACTTAGTAAAATCTTCTGGTGTATTGTATACGCGATAGCAACGGAGATACGTTAAGAAGCAGCCGGACGCAAAACGGAATATAATAATAAAGCCTAACAGAAAGTTTTTAAAATCAAGGATAAACTTCACTTCCTCACTAGAATTTTTTCGTGTACCTTGTGGACGTTTTACATTCGGATGAAAATTCCAACGAGAAACACATCCAGATCCGGCGCTATTGTTTATAGTCAATTTATTTACTTGTTCCGTTCGAGTGGCTACCTTAACGAAAACTTACACAGGTAAAAACACAGACAGGTAAAAATTCTTACCAAATTTCATAGAGCTGTCACTCGGTTACTGAAAAAAAAAACCGAGCAAGTGCGGGTCGCGATTTAAAAATGAGCACGGACTTATGGACAGACGGACAGGCATTTGCCTCCTGATCCCATAAGTTTTCCCATTTTCAATTTTGGTACGCAACATTAAAAATAGTGTACTTAGGTAGTTTTAAAAGACGAAATGTGGTTCATTATTATCATAACAGCCATTCACAGGTTCACTACTGAACATAGGCCTCCCCCAAGGAATGCCACAAAGCACGCTCCTTAGCCACCTGCATCCATCGACTTCCTGCATGTCTTACCAGGTCGTCACTCTATAAAATAAATTTGTTTTTTTTTTGTTTTTTTTTAATGATTACAAACTATTTACATAATTTATTTTAGAAACAGCTTGGAAGCGACCACCAGGGGTTATTATCAACAATATATTCATTTATATTATAATAACCCTTTCTATACAGCTTTTTTAACTAAATATTTAAACTTGGCAATAGAAATACCTTGTATATTTTCTGGAGCTTTGTTGTATTAGCGTATATATTGCCCCAAGAATGAATTACAGACTCTGTGGAGTTTAGAGACCGGTATCACTAGCTTGTGTTTGTTCCTAGTGTTTACAGAGTGTATATCACTTTTTTACTAAAACTACCTTTGTTTTTGTGAACATACATTAAGTTTTCGTAGATATACTGAGAGGCCAAAGTTAATATATTTCTTTCTTTAAATTTTTCTCTAAGAGACTCCCTCGGCTTAAGGTTGTAAATAGCTCTTATAGCCCTCTTCTGCAAAACAAAAATAGTTTCTAAATCAGCCGCATTTCCCCATAGCAAAATGCCATAAAACTTGTCGTGAAGCGACAATTATAAGAGAAGGAAAACCTAACCTACGATCAGCAAAACAACCAAATAAACCAAGACAAATAATATATTTAGGATTCGAAAATATTTACAATTTTATATATCAAAAATGGAGTATGAATATGAGAATGGATGAAGTGATTTACAAATTATTTTTAAAAAAAAAAGGTAATAAAAAAAGATTTATGTCGTAGCTGAGTCCGAAGATCCCAAGTGTGCTCTCAGCGCCTGGTACGAGCACGCACGGAGTAGGTGAGAAGGCGAGGGCGTCTCTCGGCGACGACCTCAGGTGAATGCGGCGATTGCAGTATCGGCGACTTCAGCCCAGACAGGAGCTTGCAGGATCCTCAGCGACTTCAGACAGCGCAGTGGCCTGCAGGATCCGGTGACTGCAGGCGGGACAGAGGTTTGTAGGTTCCGGTGATTTCGGGCGGAACAGAGGTTTGTAGGTTCCGGCGACTCCAGGTAGAGTAGAGACTTGTGGGATCTCGGCGACTTCAGGCAGAGCAACGTTTTGTAGGATCCGGCGACTTCAGGCAGAGCAACGGATCGTAGAGTCCAGTGGCTTCAGGCAGGATAGAGGCTTGCAGGATCCCGGGGCTGAGCGGCCCCGGGATAAGGCCTTTAGAAGATGCTTCCGATACGAGAACTGAAGCAAGACTGTCTTTCTTCACCGATTGTTCGGCTTTTATATCTTTCTAGAGAGAACGGAAAAATTATTTAAATTAAAAGGAAATTTATTGTAAATGACCTAGAGCAAAAGAGTATTTATGTGAAAATATCGAGATAAAACACCATATCGGTAACGAATTTGAATAAAAATTGCCATGACAACGGTATAAATAGTAGTTGTCATAAAAACCAATTTTTGGTTTTTGGACTTTTATTAAGAAATTATTACATTTAAGTATGAATTGAGATATGATTCACATAGGAAAAACTTATGTACGGCTACGTGCATGAAGCCTGAAATTGTAGAGTTACAGAGAATTCAATAAAATACCATAATAGGTAAGACTTCATTGACAGCTATTTTAAAAGTGATAAATAGTGTGAAAATACGAAGTAAAATGATATGTTATTGTGTAAAAACGTTACAGGATCCTATAGAAATAAAGGTGATGCAAAATATAAATGCAGAAAATCAAAAACAGAATGAAAAAAATAGTATAAAGTGATGCAAAACATGAATGCAGAATATCAAAACAGTATGAAGAATTAGTGTACAATGAAATGTAAGTAGTATAACACTACATTTTCCCCCCGACCCTGGAAAATTTTTGACTCAGCAAAAATTTTGACATGTACATTCTAAAATAAACCATAAAAACACAGCTTTGCAGAAACAGACATCACCAGTCAAAATCAGATATACTATCTCTTACATTCATCATCTGCATTCAGGTAAGGGTGGAGTTCACATTCAATGACTACCACTCTAAAAGTGTGTTTTCAAAACGACATTAAGGCTTATTTAAGGAGTAGTCAACCGCTCCTGTGTGGAAAAAAAATAACATTAGTCGAAGAAACACCACTCTTAGAAGTGTGTTTTTGAAAGGACATTCAGGCTTATTTAAGGAGTTGTCAACCGCTCCTAAGTGAAGATAAAAAATTAAGGGAGTAGTCAGCTGCTCCCAGGTGAAGATAAAGGTGAAGAAAATTAAGGGAGTAGTTAGCCGCTCCTAAGTGAAGATAAAGATAAAGAAAATTAAGGGAGTAGTCAGTTGCTCCCAAGTGAAGGTTTATACATATATACAAATTAAAAGTTATATTTATACATATATACAAATTAACAGTTAATAAATGTATAGAAATAATAAGGTGAACGTGGTGATATTTATACATATATACAAATGAACAGTTAATAAATGTTTAGAAAAGTTATGGTTCGTCTCACTTCAGCTTTCAAAAACAATTTTATATAAAGTGCAAATTGTAAAGTTAAGTTTAAGAAATAAAGATTTTATTAAAAATTGTACCTGTTTAAGTTATCTAGAATAAAAATATTAGAGTGATGAATGTAACTTAGAGTGATGAATGTAAATGAAGTGTTATATGTAGGCCTAAATACAATCCAGATAAGTTGAAAAACTAGAAGAAGTTTTGTTTTAGAATTTTGAAGGTATGAAAAGGATGTGTAAATGAATGATGAATAGTAAGTTAAGAACAAAAGGGAAAGCAATTAAATCAAAAGGAACTAGACAAGGCGCAGTAAAGGTGAAGAATTAAGAGAGAAAGAGGACTTTTACGTTGGGCGCCAAACTGTCGTAAAGCGACAATTATAAGAGAAGGAAAACCTAACCTACGATCAGCAAAACAACCAAATAAACCAAGACAAATAATATATTTAGGATTCGAAAATATTTACAATTTTATATATCAAAAATGGAGTATGAATATGAGAATGGATGAAGTGATTTACAAATTATTTTTAAAAAAAAAAAGGTAATAAAAAAAGATTTATGTCGTAGCTGAGTCCGAAGATCCCAAGTGTGCTCTCAGCGCCTGGTACGAGCACGCACGGCGTAGGTGAGAAGGCGAGGGCGTCTCTCGGCGACGACCTCAGGTGAATGCGGCGATTGCAGTATCGGCGACTTCAGCCCAGACAGGAGCTTGCAGGATCCTCAGCGACTTCAGACAGCGCAGTGGCCTGCAGGATCCGGTGACTGCAGGCGGGACAGAGGTTTGTAGGTTCCGGTGATTTCGGGCGGAACAGAGGTTTGTAGGTTCCGGCGACTCCAGGTAGAGTAGAGACTTGTGGGATCTCGGCGACTTCAGGCAGAGCAACGTTTTGTAGGATCCGGCGACTTCAGGCAGAGCAACGGATCGTAGAGTCCAGTGGCTTCAGGCAGGATAGAGGCTTGCAGGATCCCGGGGCTGAGCGGCCCCGGGATAAGGCCTTTAGAAGATGCTTCCGATACGAGAACTGAAGCAAGACTGTCTTTCTTCACCGATTGTTCGGCTTTTATATCTTTCTAGAGAGAACGGAAAAATTATTTAAATTAAAAGGAAATTTATTGTAAATGACCTAGAGCAAAAGAGTATTTATGTGAAAATATCGAGATAAAACACCATATCGGTAACGAATTTGAATAAAAATTGCCATGACAACGGTATAAATAGTAGTTGTCATAAAAACCAATTTTTGGTTTTTGGACTTTTATTAAGAAATTATTACATTTAAGTATGAATTGAGATATGATTCACATAGGAAAAACTTATGTACGGCTACGTGCATGAAGCCTGAAATTGTAGAGTTACAGAGAATTCAATAAAATACCATAATAGGTAAGACTTCATTGACAGCTATTTTAAAAGTGATAAATAGTGTGAAAATACGAAGTAAAATGATATGTTATTGTGTAAAAACGTTACAGGATCCTATAGAAATAAAGGTGATGCAAAATATAAATGCAGAAAATCAAAAACAGAATGAAAAAAATAGTATAAAGTGATGCAAAACATGAATGCAGAATATCAAAACAGTATGAAGAATTAGTGTACAATGAAATGTAAGTAGTATAACACTACAAACTTTATGTTATGGAAATAACTGAAATAAACGAATCTAGCTGTCCCGGCACTAGTGATATCTCTAATCTTTTTTACATCATTAGCTGCAGAGCTTAGTCTGCTCGCTAGTTTGGATATATGAGGGCCCCACTGAAGCTTTGCGTCGAGAATGATGCCAAGATAAACAGAGGATTCAACAGGGCTCAGTTCTTCCCAATTAAAAAAAATTGGTATTCAGATTTTAATATTCGTTGTGGTAAATTTAGTTTTATTGCCGTTTAAATTCAGATTATTAACGTTAAACCGATGCACTAATTTTGATAAAGCATTATTCACTTCGTCACATTTAAATAATAGACGTTTAGGTTTAAAAATCAAGGAAGTATCATCGGCAAATAATACTATATCATGATTATCCTCCACAAGGGAAGGTAAGTCCATTAAAAATAGGAAAGGGCCAAGAATCGAGCCCTGAGGGACACTTATCCTTACGGACAAGCCAGACGAACTTTTACCATTGATAATAACTTTCTGTATTCCATTACTTAAATATAAAATAAAAAGTTAAATTGCTGTGTTCTTGACACCATAGTACTGTAGCTTCCTGATTAATGTTTTATAATGAAACCAGTTGAAAGCCTTGGAAAGGTCACAAAACACACCCAAAGCATCCTCCAAATTCTCTCATGCACAAAAAATATGTTTTTTAAGTTCGAATCCGGCATCAGTAGTCGAGTGACCCCTTGTAAAACCAAATTGATTTTTATAAAGCAATTTATTTATATTAAAAAAACTTAACATCTGCCCTATAATAATTTTATCAAAAATTTTACTTAATGTTGATAGTACAGAAATTGGTCTTAAATTGATGGGGCCTAATGTACTACCAGATTTAAATAAAGGTATAATTTTACTATATTTTATTATATCAGGAAACACCAGAATCGACGCTTGTATTAAACATTGTGGCTGGATAAGTTGTCCGTTAAATTTATTGCATGTATAATAGATACTGTAATCTATTATGCAATAAATTTAACGGAAATCTGCCGTTTTTTTATAGGATAGAGTGACAAACGAGCACACAGTCCACCTGATGGTAAGTTGTTGCTGTGACCCATAGACATCCACATTTATCCTCAATAAAGATTCAAAATGCAGATGAGTCGTCACCCATGAGGACTAAGATAGAATGTCTCTTTGCCAGTAAAATGGGTATTCGGTTCTCTCCACTCGCCATACGAAACACGCAACGCTAAGCTGGTATTTTACGCTGGTATTCTGTGAGAGCGTGGTCCTTCCCCGGTCGACCCTACCCATTCGTGCTACAACTATACTACTAGTATAGCTGCAGCATGCCTCTACCACGTGTACGTACCACGTGTTTTCTTAGCATCAATAGTTTTAATATATTTAACGAAATCTTTTGGCAATACTCTATGAAATTTGAAAGTATTTGAACAAGGCTCTACGTTTTGTTTAAGCAATGATTTGGCGACAGTATACTGGGACATAATAACTAAGAAGATGTTGTTGTGATGATCGTAATTCTGATAAAGTGAGGAAGTTATAATGTTTAGATACCTAATTTTTGCAATTAAAAATGAAACTTGTAACGTATACTCTTATTAGTTTTTTAATAATTTGATGAACGATACATAAATTGATGCAGTGAATTGGTATTATTTAATTGTTGTATATCAACATGAAGTATAAACTCTGGAAGTGTTATTGTTTTTTTAATTATTTTATTTATAATTTATTTATAGTTTTTTTTTTAATTTATTAAGTTATTTATAAACTCTGTACCCTTAAAAACCTTAAAGTGCGAAAGCGCTGAGAAAGTCAGCATTCTCCCCACGAGAAGCCAGATCAACAAGAGTTAGTTTAGATGACACATAACCTCAGTCATGTACCTTTGTAATTTCTAGTATCTCATTAACTCCATTTCGTACAAATTGCTTAAGAAAACTTGACTCTGTGGAAAGCCAACCCAAAACATTTGTAGAATAACACCAAAAAAGCAACTATTGACCTCTATCGTTATACACTCTATTCCTTTTTTTAAAGAGCCTTGTGCCTAGTAAAGCGCCGCATAGCTCCAAGCGAGGTATTATAGTAGTCTTTATAGGCGATCGGTAAATACGTGTAACTGTATTTCCCATCCCAACATGTATGATGTTTATGTGCGAAAGAGAGTTAATCTAATTATTAAATTTCGATATGCTTTGCGAAGGAACGTCATCATCCCAGCAGCATTTATGCACCCACAGCTGTTGAAACATACTTTTGGCCTGTAAAATACACGGTCTAATCAGACCCAAAGGATCGAACACTTGACTTATGAAAGATAAAATATTACTTTTTGTGTATTTGTGTGTAAAGGTGTGGTTAATTGAAAAATAAAAAGGCTCATGTGAGGTGTTCCAGAATAAATCTAATGTTTTTGAAGGAGAAGAATCAAGATTAAGAGTTTAATGTTGATCAATTTTATAATCATTCGTTATGTTGTTTATAATTGTTTGGCTACTTGATTGTCATTTACGCAAGTGAAATTTCGTGGATTCTAATACAAACTTTCTTTCTTTGACCAAAGCGATAATGGACTCGATAGAGTCCCCGCCACTATAATAGTCATCCATATAAAAATCATGTTTAATGGCATATTGTACTAACAAGTTAGAAGTATCTTTAGCGACAGACACTAAAAATTTTGTGGTTAAATAAGGGGCTGATGAGGTTTCGTAGGTAACTGTATTAAGAGTATATGTTTTAGAGGATTCGTTTGTGTTAAATCTAAATATGATTTGTTATAAGGTGCGTTGTGATTTTTGCAATAAAAAAGATTATATAAATTTTTTCATAATGTAATGTTGACGAAATCGTAATAATATAGACATAAGATCATATTGTATTTTTAGAATTGAATCGTTTAATTTCTTACCAGATGTCGTAGTATCGGATGCATAAAATACAATGCGCAATTTTGTTGTTCTACTTGAGTATCGTATAATACCGTGGTGTCGCAAATAAAAAATATCTTTATTTGTGCAATATGAATTATCTAAGTTTTGTTTCATGTGACCTAGATTTTCTCTAATAAATTCGTCATAATTTTGCTTGTATTGAGAGTATTTTTATAGGAGAGCGGGCAAACGAGCATGCGGCTCACCTGATGGTAAGTGACTACCGCCCATGAGTAACTGCAACAACAGGGGTATTGCCGATGCGTTGCCGGCGTTTTAAAAAGGAGTATGCTCTTTTCTTGAAGGTACCTAAGTCGTATCGGTCCGGAAAAATTGCTGCTGGTAATCGATTCTACAAGGAAGATGTGTGAGGAAGAAAACATCTTCTAAATTGCACCTTGGTGGAGCGCCAATCATCCAGATGGTATGAATGGTATCGCGAGTTTTATCGCGATGTGCGATGGTGAAATTGGGCGGCTGGAATTAGTCCGAAAAATTCCTCAGAGCACTCCCAGTGATAGATGCGATAAATTACGCAAAGAGGTAATCTCTATGCACTATCACTGAGTCAAGCTGATGTGAAAGAACTCGGTCTTTGACGATTGGAACCACCCTGCGCATCCAGCGTTCAAGTGGAAGGAGCTGGCACTGGGGCAGGCCCGGGGATGGGAACAATATTCCATGTAAGGCCGAACCTGCGCCTTGTAAAATTGCAGGCGGTGTGCCGGCATGGAATACTGTCCCGCTGGGCTGAGCACGCCAAGCTTTTTAGAGGTCAATTTGGCCTTATCTTCCAAGTGACCACAAAACTGCAAGTCATTCGATATGTCGACGCCGAGTATTGCGATACTGGCTGGGGTAACAAGGGGAGTGCCTTGAAACTAAGGAGATACGACAAAGAAGTTCTTTTAGCAGTAAACGCGCAAACTTATGTTTTCTGGATATTGAATTGGACTAGATTTAGTCGCACCCAATCCTAAACTTTCTTCAACAAAGTCTCGACTTCAGACACAAGTTTGTTCCGGTATACGGCGACGTTATCCTCAGAAACACTGCCACGGCCGGTGTATAGACCATCACCAGTGCTTTCATTTGCATAACAATGTATGTTACCGCTTTGCAACATATGCAGAAGAAACAGCGTTGGTGATAGCACGCAACCTTTTGGAACACCAGCTTTAATAGGTTTGTAATCGGAGCACGCATGCACCGTCTACTACGACCTTGATGCTTCGATCAGCCAGAAAACTGTTGATCCACTTGCACAATTTATCGGGAAGCCCATAGGAAGGCAGCTTTGAAAGAAGTGCTTTGTGCCAGACCCGATCGAAGGCCTTCGCTATGTCCAAACTAACGCCAATGCCCCTCTCCCTCCACCCCCCCCCTTGGAATCGATCGACTGCGCCAATCTATGTGTTAGGTAGACAAGACGATCACCAGCTGAGTGATTCCGATGGAAACCGTACTGGCAGACACTAATCAGCTGGTGCTCCTTAAGGTACCACATGAACTGGCAGTTAATAATGGTCGTCATTATTTTCGAGAATAAGAAGGTGATAGTGATAGGCCTATAATTGGACGGATCAGAGCGGTTAGCTTTTTAGGGATCGGGTGCACGAAAGTTGTCTTTCATGAATTTGGGACAACACTTAGGGTGTAGAAGTACCGAAAAAGATGCGTTAGAACCGGTGCCAACTCTGAATCGCACGTCCTTAGCATAATTAGCGAGATTACGTCAGGCCCACTCAACTTGTGGATGTCCAGGGAGAGGAGTGTTTTGCGTACTGAGTACTGTTTGAATCGCACATCAGGCATAGAGTAATCACACTGCGGGATGGTCGGCAGTGTGTTCTCCTCATCATTAAGAGTCTAGTTGGATGCAAAAAGGAAGCCTGAAAGGTTGACTTTCTCTTTTGTGGCGTGGACCAGCGAGTCATTCTCCCTGTGCAGAGATTCCCGAAGGTATGCAAACTTGTTTCTCGCCAATTCTATCTATGTGTTCTAACTTTGCCTTGGCAATAACTCCTTTGAAGGACCTGGAGGCGAATTTATACTTCTTTTTAAGCATGCTGGTGTTTGAATCCCGAGCCACCAAAGCCTCAGCCCAGGCCTGATAACAATCCTGCTTACTGCGTAATGCAGTCTTACATTAGGGACCAAACCAAGGTTTAGATCCGCCACCGATGGGTACTACAGATGATGGAATAAATAGTTCCATTCCCGGTAGCACCACATCGGCGACAGAGTCAGTAACAGCGCTGGGATCATTCGGCCAGACAAAACTGCAAACCCGTCCCCATGGGTAGGATACAAAGAAAGAAAAATCGCACTCCATCTCAATTCGCGGCAAACACAAACAAACACGGTGGCAACCTGCAGAACGCAACCGCGAGGGGAGAGTGAGTAGCACCACACTCCGGATCAGACAATGGTCCGAAGAGCCGACAGGAAATCGACGGAAACCTTATATCCGTCCGGATGAGAATTCAGATAATTTGTATCCCGAGTAGAACAGGTACGAAGTATCAGCCGCAGAGGACACCTGCGTCTCGGTCATAAAGAGCAAGGCCAGCTTCGCCGTCTCTATATGGTAATGGACGGCGTTAAGGTTCAATTGAAGTCCTCTGATGTTGCAGAATTCCACGGATAGCGTGGCTGGGGTCAACCTGATTTTATCGCTCTGTTTGCCCCGTACAGTGTTAGTAAAGATTAGGGTTTTGCCCCCCCATTCGTGCTACAACTATACTACTAATATAGTTGCAGCATGGCTCTACCACGTATATTGTATGTAATATGTAATAGTATTTTAATTGTTTTATATAATTATAAATAGTTGCATGCCTATTAAAGGCAGAATATAGCTTAAACTATACACCACTTTTAAATCTGGAACTACCTGTATTCTGTGCAAATAAATGTTTCTTTCTTTCTTTCTAAACATAAACTAATTCCTTCAGAAATAAAATTAGCTAACCCTAAATTCAACCTACCTTCTTCTGTTGAGATTTTAGAGTGTGCAGAAATATTTTGGGCAATCTTAAATGTAGAAAACTGCAACATTGGTCCAACATATCCAAAATTACATGTCTCAATACTAGTATGGCTTTTATCTGAATGCATATATACTATTGACGATCAAACTCGTAATGTATGTCATCATACATTGAATAGGAACAAAGAATTTAGTCTTGCAAAATTTTGGAAGTTAGACTCAATTTCATCTCAGTATTCATATTCTCAGGAAGAAAAAGCTTGCGATAAAATGTTTAATAACAATACATATCGCACTTAGTCTGGTCAAATTGTAATGACGACACCGTTGAAGACCTCACAGATTGTCTGGGTGATACATATGCCTTGGCTAAGCGAAGGTTTCTTGCACTTGAGCGTAAGTAGTAGAGTATATACGTGGTAGAGCCATGCTGCAGCTATTTTTGTAGTTTAGTTGTAGCACAAATGGGTCGGATCGACCGGGGAAAGATCACGCTCTCACAGAATTCCAGCGGAAAATAACAGCTTAACACTGCTGTGTTTTGTATGGTTAGTGTTGAGAACCGGAGACTCTTTTAACTGGAAAAGACGCATTCCATCTTAGTCCTCACGGATGACAATGCATCTGCATTTTGATTCTTTATTGAGGAAAAATGTAGATGTCTATGGGCCACAGTAACCACTTACCATCAGGTGGACTGTGTGCTCGTTTGTCATCCTATCCTAATAAAAAAAAAACTATTATATTACTTACAAAAATGTCATGTTACGTTATTGTTTATCATATTTATTAATCATCATCATCATCATTACAGTCCTTCACAAGTCCACTGCTGAACATAGGCCTCCCCCAAAGAATGCCACAAAGCACGGTCCTGAGCCACCTGCATCCATCGACTTCCTGCATGTCTTACCAGGTCGTCACTCCATCTAGTGGGGGTACGCCCTACACTTCTTTCGCCAGTACGAGGCCGCCACTCGAGAACATTTTTTCCCATCGGTTGTCGGTTCTACGAGCTATATGGTCGTCCCATTGCCACTTCAGCTTACTAATCCGTTGGGCTATGTCGGTTACTCTGGTTCTACTGCGGATATCCTTATTCCTAAGTTTATCACGCAGAGAAACTCCGAGCATAGCCCCCTCCATAGCTCGCTGAGCGACCTTGAGCTTCCTCATACGGCCAGAAGTGAAGGACCACGTCTCAGTTCCGTAAGTCATCACTGGCAACACGCACTGGTTGTACAATTTCGTTTTAAGGTTTTGAGGTATGTCTGACGAGAAGATGTGTCGTAGCTTCCCGAACGCTGCCCAGCCGAGTTGAATCCGTCGATTGACCTCTCGGTCGAAGTTGGACTTACCTAGTCGGACTATTTGTCCCAGGTAAACATACTCGTCAACAACTTCGAGCTTAGTGCTCCCAACAACTACCGGCATAGGTGTGACATGGACATTAAACATGATCTTTGTTTTGTCCATGTTCATCTTAAAACCTATCCGTTGGGAGACACTATTGAGGTCATTGAGCATAGTGCTTAGGTCCTCCAGCGATTCTGCCATAAGGACTATATCATCGGCAAATCGAAGGTGAGTGATGTACTCGCCATTGATGTTAATACCGCATCCTTTCCAGTCCAGAAGCTTGAAAACGTCTTCCAATGCAGCGGTGAAGAGTTTCGGGGATATAACATCACCCTGTCTTATACCTCTCTGCAATTGGACAGGTTTCATACTCTGGTTCTGTACTCGGATAGCCATCGTAGCCCTACTGTACAAACACTTCAGCACTTCGATATACCGACAGTCAACTTGGCACCGCTGAAGGGACTGCAGCACCGCCCAAATTTCGACGGAATCAAAGGCTTTCTCATAGTCCACATACGCCAGACATAGTGGCAAATTGTACTCTTCGGACTTCTGTACAATTTGCCGTAGGGTATGTATGTGGTCTATGGTGCTAAAACCCTTTCAGAAACCGGCTTGTTCGGGAGGCTGGAAGTCGTCAAGTCTGCGCGCGAGACGATTCGTAATGACTCTCGAAAACAGCACGTAGACGCGGCTCAGAAGGGAAATCGGTCTGTAGTTCTTCAAGAGAGCGTTGTCACCTTCCTTGAAGAACAAGACCACCGCACTTCTGCTCCACGCCTCCGGTGTAATGCCACCATGGAGGACGGAATTAAAGAGCTTCTGAAGGACTTCAAGTACCGGTCTTCCACCCGCTTTCAGAAACTCCGCTGTAATTCCATCCTCGCCTGGGGCCTTGCCGTTTTTAAGGTGCTGGAGAGCCATTCTTATCTCGCTCAGACTGACGTCCGGGATATCTTCGGAATAGTGTCGAATAAGACTCGCTCTTGGATCGTTACTCACACTTGCGTGTGGCTCCAACGATGACGTGTACAGCTGCCCATAGAACCTCTCAATCTCACTCAAAATCTCAGGTGCCCCGGAAACGATGCTGCCACATTCGGTCTTCAGCCTTGACAGTTGGCTCTTTCTGGCAGACAGATCTCTGGCAAAGACTTTGGAGCCTTGGTTCCGCTCGATCGCTTCTTCATTACGAGTTGTATTGAAGTTGCGTAAGTTTCGCCGCATGCATTTAGAGATCTGTCTGTTCAGTTGCCTGTATGCTGTCAAATCTGTTGAAGAATGTAGCCTCATCTCCCGTCTAACAGCCATGAGATTAAGAGTGTGATCGGAGAGTTTTTGTGTTCTTCTGCGGCGGGTCTTGCAGAACTTAGCTCCGACCGCATGGACAGTTTCCACGAGCTTGTTGTTCATATCGTCCACTTCATTGCAGTCTTCTAGGCACTGAAAACGGTTTTGTAACTCGAGCTGAAAGGTTTCGGGACTTTGGATTAGAGCACGAGGGGGACGGACCGTTGACTTCATCAGACGAGACCTCTCCAACTTAACATTTAGGTTCAGTGTGCCTCTAACCATTCGGTGATCGCTGCCGGTTTTCACCCTCGCGATCACTGAGACATCACTGAACAGTTGTCGTCTGGTCGTCATAATGAAGTCAATCTCATTTTTTGTCGAACCGTCGGGGCTCGACCAGGCCCACTTCCTGTGGGGCCGCTTCGTGAAGAAAGAGTTCATCATAAAGAGTCCCTCTTTCTCCATGAAGTCGGCCAGCTGCTGGCCCCTTGGGTTCCGTTGCCCTATTCCAAATTTCCCTACTTTCAGCTCACCGTTCTCTCTTGTGCCTAGTTTTGCATTCAAGTCTCCCATTAACACCGTATATTGGGTTTTGGAGGAATGCATGGCTCTAGAGATATCCTCATACATTTCCTCCACCTCCTCATCGGGGTGTGCCGAGGTTGGTGCGTAAACCTGTATGACCTTCAACGAATACCGTTTGGTGATTCTGAGTATAAGGTACGCAACCCTCGTCGACACACTCCCGATCTTTACAACGTTGTTAACGAGAGACTTGTGGACGATAAATCCGACACCTCCTTGGGACAGATGGTCGCCCTCCCGGTGATAGAGCAAGTTGCCGGATTCGAGGATTACCGTGTCCTCCCCCTCTCTTCCGACTTCGGATAATCCTATAATATGCCAGCGCAACTTGTCTATCTCTTCTTCCAGCTCCACGATCTTCTCGTCAGTCCTCAGGGTGCGTGCGTTGTATGTTGCCAGGTCAAGTCGTTTTAGGTGGCAACCGAACCTCCACCGGAGATTCTTAGCACCCCCTGCCCCGCCGTTACCATGGTCGCCACCGTAGCCAGGCCAGGGGACTGGGGGCCGTCTCTTTGTTACTCTTGTCATTGGGGGGTATTTGCCATAGTTGCCACGCTTGGCGAGCGGGTTGGCAACCGCAGTTTTTTTATTATAATTTTGGCTATTATCAGGAAGATGCTGCTGCCCATCTCCCGCCTGTTTCCCTTTGTCGCCTTTTACGACACCCACGGGAGGATATGGGGTAGTGGATATTCTTGACCGCCACTACACGGCTAATATTTATTAATATTATTAATATATTACATTTTATTTAATTTTACAAATAATCATATACGTTATTTTTATGTTGCATGAACTCTTGTATCGTATAAAAACACTTATCTACTAGACATTTTCTTAACTTAATTTTAAAATATTTAAATGGAAGTTCCCGTAGACTCTTAGGCAGTTTATTAAAAACTGATATGCACATATGATATACATTCCGTTTATTTAAAGTTGTTCTACAGGATGGAATCATTATTTTAGTAGGATCTCTTGGTCTGTATTTAGTAACATGATCCCCCTTGAATTTAAAAAAATCGTTATACTTCCTTACAAAGACTGATATCTCAAGAAGATACATGCAGGTCAATGTCAGTAAATTAAGTTTTTTAAATATATGTTTACAGGAGTAAAGTGGATTTGCTCCACAAGTAGCTCTTAAATATTTCTTTTGTACAATGAATGCTTGACTAACATCAGTCGAATTCCCCCATCTTATTGACCAATATCTAAGGATTGATTCTACATAGCCTTTATATTCTATACCTGCACTTTTTTCATCTGATACGGTCCGAAGCTTTTTAAGGGAAAATCTGCTTAGTTTGAGACAAGCATCATTTACGTGTTCTTTCCAATTACAAAATCTGTCCAAAGTTAAACCCAAGAATTTTATGCTGTCAGCTTCTGCTATACTGTCATTTTCTATTTTTATGTTAATGTTATTATCAGGGCGTTTACTTTTATTCGTACCAAATTTTATGAATTTTTTTAATTGACAGATTTACATTTAATGTGTTTGTTTTTAGCCATCTTATTACAGATTGTACCTCTTTACTTATCTTTATTTCGTGAGATGTATCTTAATCCTTATATGGCACTATTATAGATATGTCGTCTGCGACTAGAACATTTTGACAATTTATTGAATCTGGTATGTCATTAATGTACAATAAGAATAATAAGGGGCCTAATACGCTCCCTTGTAGAACTCCTTGTTTATTGATCCTGGATGGAGATCTGTGTACACTGCATTCATGACTGTCATTTAAAGTAGTGATTTCAACATATTGCTTTCGATTGATTAGAAAACTTTTTAAAGTTTTCGGGTCTTAAGCTACACCTCTAATGCCATATATTTCGCATTTGGTGAGCAAAATTCCATGATCTATAGAATCAAAAGCCTTACTCATATCAAAGAATATAGCTACCACCGGAATTTTCTCATCAATGTATCAAGTTATATTTTTACAAGAGAAAATGCTGCTAAAGAAGTTGATGTATTGTGCTGAAAACCATTCTATTCTTTTTAATAATATTATGTTTATTAAGGAATTCAATTATCCTGTTGTAAAAAACGCTCTCAAAAACTTTTGATATAATATGTACAAGTGTAATAGGACGATAGTTATTAGGTTTCTTTCTATCACCTTTCTTGTACAATGGTTTAATAATAGAGAATTTACGTACGAATTAGGTTGGATGTGTGAAATTTTCGGCAGAATATAACAAGTAATATTTGCTTTATAAGTGACTCAAAAATAATTCGCATATTTGGTTGGCCCGTGTGACTTGGTTATTAATTGTAGAGATAGTGAAATTAGTGTTATATCTTACCAAACTAAGTTTATTGCACATATCTTCCGTATTTTAGAATAAGAATCTGAATATTTATTGCCAATAAGCTGTGTATGTACAATTTGCGGTTGACATTGCAATTAAATGTTACACAGTTTACCCATATCGAGCATGCAATAATTAAGAAATAAAAACTTTATATAAATTAATGTTTGTATTAAAATATGAATTTAAATTATCAAACACATTATATATTAACCACTTTTTGACGTGTATTTTACGTATTTACGTCAAAAACGTGTATTTTAAATCTTGGCAAGTCCATAGCTTTTATATCAGGTGGAAGATGATTGAATATTTTAATACCTGTACAAAAAGTGTTCTTATAATACATGTAATTATTAATGCCATCAAAAACATAACTTGTAAAAAAACCAAGTCTCGCAACTCAGTTCTTCTACCGTAAAATGTTGTGAGATCCATGTAATACCAAGTCAGTTAATTTACTCAGTCCCTATTTAAGGGTCCTTCTGTCTTAAGTTATTACGTAATTAGCAAACCTTACAACATCTTATAGTGACCATATGAATACTAAAAATCTTTTATATTTTAAATAAATAGATTGACTTGGCCATCGCATGAAAACACAATTATTCTCTCAAGCAATACATATTAAAATTAATATCTCCTATCATAAGTATGCAATAATCCTTTAGAGTGAAATTAGTGAGCTTCTCCTGCAAGTCACGTGACAGTTGGTCTATCGACATAGACAAGCTACACTATCGCACACCAGCGGCGACCCTATAGTGACAGCATGCGGCGCTCTGCTCCATGAGGTTATTTCTTTTTTTTCTTTTTTTATAGGATAAGGGTGACAAACGAGCACAGAGTCCACCTGATGGTAAGTGGTTGCTGCGGCCCATAGACATCTACATCTATCCTCTGTTACGAATCAAAATGTAAATGAGTTGTCACCCGTGAGGACTAAGATGGAATGCCTCATTTCCAGTAAAAAGGGCCTCCACCCACCTGCACTCACCAAGCGAAACGCAGAGGTAAATCTCTACTTCACGCTGGTTTTCTGTGAGGTTGTGGTACCACCCCGGTTCGAGCCGGCCCATCCGTGCGACAGCAAAAGCTGCCGCGTGGCTCTACCACTGTTAAATCTGGTCTTAGTTAAATCTAATCTAAATCTATCTATTATATACAGTTTTCACTTACATGTTTATAGTCTAATGTACCGATTGTATATCACGCCTCAAATAAGAGCTTTTTAGGCAAGCCCTAACCTCATCAGCTCGGGTTCCTGTTTAAATCTTATTATCGAAGATTGCTTGTGGTTACTTTAACTGCTGATTATACATATATTAGGTTTAGTGTTAAATGTTTGCTTCTCTGTATAATTATGTGGCTTAGATGTATCGCTATTGTTATTTCTATAGGTGAAGTTTATTTTATTCACATGTATGTGTATAGTTGCAATGTGTTTTTTATTACAGCCTTCAGGCATTGGTAATTACTTTCTTAAAGAGGCATACTTCTTAATTTTTCCAGACTGATTGCTGAGCGGAGTAGACATGCATGGGTTAATTAGAGTTTTACTAGTGTTTAATTCATCTATATTTATGGTTTTGTATAATTCTATAATTTTCTCTTGCTCTTGATTTTTCGTATTTAGTTCTAAATTTACAGCGTTGAAGTTTTTAATTTCATTGTTAGCAAAATTTCCATAAAATTACAAGTGCTTCCATTATCAAGCAGAAGTCTGCTTATCCGTATTTTACACGTACCAACGCTAAAGTTAATATGGTGTAAGGAACGTTAGAAGATGAATTGATATTTGTTGAAAGTGCTCCATTAGAAGAAGATGGGTCTTTATGGAAATTATCTTTATGCAAAAGAGTATTATGCCTATTATTACAATACTTGCAATTTGATTATCTACAGTTGTAGTGTTATACTACTTACATATCATTTTACATTATTTTTCCATTCTGTTTTTGATTTTCTGCATTCACATTTTGCATCACTTTTCACGCTATCAGTTATACTACTAACATATCATTTTACACTATTTTTCCATTCTGTTTTTGATTTTCTGCATTTATATTTTGCATCACCTTTATTTCCATAGGATCCTGTAACGTTTTTACACAATAACAAATCATTTTCACTCCGTATTTTCACACTATCAGCACCTTTTAAAATCGCTGTCAATGGAGTCTTACCTTTTTCGGTCTTTTATTGAGTTCTCCGTAACTCTGCAATTTCAGGCTTCGTGCGCGCTGCCGTGCATTAGTTTTTCCTATATGAATAATATCTCATTTCTTACTTAAATGTAATGGTTTTTCAATTATAAGCCTGAAATCAAAAATTGTTAGATTTGACAACCATTATTTATATGGTTGTTATGGTAACTTTTATTCAAATTCGTCACTGGTCTGATGTTCTTAGTTTAATATTTCCTCATAAATACTCTTTGGCTCTAAGTCATATACAATACATTTCCTTTTAATTTAAATAATTTCTCGTTCTTTCTAAAAAGGTATAAAAGCCGAACAATTGGAGAATACAGGGAGTCTCGCTTCAGTTCCCAAACGAGAAGCATCTACTAAAGGCCTTATCCCGGGGCAATGCGGCCCCTTCCTGCAAGCCTCCATCTACATCCGAAGTCGTCGGCAGTCTACTTCAAGCGCGGGGCCACACTACTCCGGGCGCTACGACTGCTTGCTCCAGGCGCTGAGTGCACCTACTGCCCGCGCTACCTTTGGGCGCTACGACTGCTTGCTCCAGGCGCCGAGTGCACCTACTGTCCGCGCTACCTTTGGGCGCTGCGACTGCTTGCTCCAAGCGCTGAGCGCACCTACTCCAGGCGCTACGTGCGTCGGCTCCGGACGCTGCGTGTGCCCAGTCCAGGCGCTGCGTGCCGTCGCCGCCAAGAAACCTCAAGCTCCGCGTGTGCCTACTTCTACAAGCGCAGCGTGTGTACTTCGACCTTTAGGCTCCACTATAATACTATATTCTCCTATTCTCCTTTCTTTATTTTTTTTTAATCTAATTGTAATCTCACTTCATCCATCACCATCATATTTCATTTTTTTATAAAATTGTAAATACCTTTTTAAAAAATTTAAATATGTTATTTTCTTGTTCTACTTTGTTGTTTTGTTGTTCTTAGGTTAGGTTCTATTTTTTTTAATTGTCGCTTCACGACACAGTGGTTACGGATACGACCTGGACATAAGCAATTTGTACATACTCTAATTTCGGTGGCTGTTTTTATTATAATTTTTCTTGTCTGTATTTAAACTCTTTATTGCTAAATGAACTGTTGTAATTATGATTGTTATAAGTTAAAGGGTGTGATTGAAGTTTTGAGAGTTTAACGTTATGTATAATAGGAATAGTAACTCCAGCACTCAATGTATCCAAATACATCACACCTATTGTTTAAATATGTAATGAATTGTTGTAAACTTGGTGAGTTACAATTTTAGCTGCACCTGTATTTTTCCCTTAGACGATTCGTAACCGAGTCTAATTTTTTTGATATTACATAAACAATAATAGTGTCCCAGTGATCGACAGGTTCACTTAGTGTTGCAAGTGCGCTTAAATTTTCATTCATCACATCAATAAGATTTCATACTTCTAAACTACTTTCTGAGGATGTCTTTTTTTGTATTTTTTATTTGGTTTGTATATAATTGTTGATTAAAAGACGTGTGTATTGCTCTGTAAATAACACTTCTGACACTCATAGTGCTTATAATTATCTTTTAGATCTTTTTTTTGTCCGGTATTTTTATCTTTATATCTTTCAGCAGAATATTTTTGTCAGATGATAATGCTGTCAATGTTTCAGGTCACCATCCCGTTAACGCTAGATGGGAAGCAGCGTTAAGAGTGCTCACGTCGGTTACTGCAATTTGCAATCCGCCTGCCAAATTTTTTATTGAAGGGTAAACAACTAGAATTACTTGAAGTACAACATGTTTCTGCAAATTGTACTAGCTACATTGATAACTTTTGTTATATGGAAATTCATGTTTAATGAGGAAGAAAATCCATTGGACCAACTTCCAGGACCACCGAAATGGCCCATCGTTGGTAGCGCTTTGAGTTTTATTGGGATGTCTAATAGTGAGTATATTATTACAAGCTTTGTATGTGTCTGCTAATAAAAGCAAACTGAACTAAATCATACGTATGTAATTTTTATGACAATGCAATTATTTTGTATCATTGAGCTGAGGCTGGGCCAACGCATATAGACGCTTTTTTCAATATATTTCATTCATTACAGTTCGTTTTTTGTCGAATATATAGTATTATTTAGAGTCCATAGTAAATTTTATAGCTTTATTATTAACATTTAATAAAATAGCGATCCGCCCTTTCCTCGCCTGGATTGGATCTAATAATAAGGCGGTATTTAGATTTAAGATAATTAGAGATCATTTATTTTGTCCATTTTTCGTCTTTTCAAAAAATATTCAAGTTTTCAGAAAAAAAAGCCTAGATCTCTTCTGGCATTGCTCTTTATCTGTTTGTAAAGTTCCATCACAATCAGTTGAACCATTCGGAAAATTAGGATGAAAATGATTATGAAAGGTAGATTTGTGACTTAATTTAAAAATGGCTATTCTTTATTTCAGTTGACTTCTTTAATCTGCTGCTCGATTTTCCAAAAAAGTATGGGTACCGATACGTGATCAAGTTGTTAGGTCGGCGTATTTTGCATATCTACAACGTAGATGATATAGAGGTATTTTTTTCTATGGTTATTTTTTTCCGTAGCATCGAAATACACCAAAAATTTAATCTATGTTATTTTAATGATTGACGGTCTACCACCGTGCTTTTCATATTTTGACAGAGTGATGGTGTCAATAAAATACTTGTTGTTTTTACGATTTGCCAATTAAGGCAGGTAAAGGTCTTTAGGCTTACAGTATTGTCTGATGTGTATTGTATTATACACTTTGTCTACACTACATTCTTCACAACATGCTGATGTACCACATTTTTCACAACACACCAATCACACAGATTTCGACGATAGCTTTAACCTCGTTGGTTTAAGTTAGTAAATAATTCATGAAGATCGTGTCTTAAGCGGATAAAATTCGTGGAATTCATATTACCTTCGAAGCATTTGTAACATTATTTCTCACTCTGTTTACATGCGCATACACAAAATCGCACCACTTTTACGTATGTATCAAAAGTAATTTCAAACTATAATATTAATAATCATACAGGAGTAACTATCCGCCTGAAGTCAAGTTCCCACCAAAACCTTAACAAAATTAATGTATAGATTGCAGTAGTCAGTAAACCGTATCTAATATGTAGATTATTATTAATATCCTTCCAACGTGCTTAATAACATAGAGTAGAATAGCTACTACCGGTGTCTGGATTGAAATACTGCCTCGCTCAAATGAGCATGCCAAGCTTTTTAGAGAACGTCGTTCGTTATGTCGACGCCAAAGATTCCGAAACTGGATGAGACAGCATGGGTCATGTTCTGAAATTGTACACACACGATAAAGGGGTTCCGATTTAGTTGTTCCTTATCCGAGACTATATAACAAAGACTCGACTTGAGACACAACTTTGTTTCGGCACTCAACCTCGTGTTCGACTCAACAAGAAAGGTGCATGGTTTTCCACATCTGAAATCCGCGTAGATAAAAAAACCAGTAGTACCAAGACAATAGATATTTACACATGATGGGTTAAACATGAAACAAGTTATTCACCGTGATGGGCGGTGAAATCACCAATCATCACGACCTCTGCGAATAGGATCCGTTGTAGGACAGAATCTGTAGCTATTTCGAAGTGAACAATAAGTTGGCATGTGTCGGTATAACCGCCATGAGAACTAGCCTAGGGATTATCGTCGCTATATAAGCGATACGCGTAGTAACAGGATATACAGGTCCGTACCTTCAAGAATGCCGAGGCGTCGAGAACAGATATTTTCACCTACAGGCTATCCCGAAACTCAACATCAAGCGAGTACGGGGCGATAAGGTAGGTTGTACCAGTTCTAGCAAAATAAAATCCATATTAATTGGTTAAGTGAATAGGCATACTTTTTAAAATGTTGAAAATCAGCAGCCTAGACCACATATTTAGCTACTGGATCAAAAATTTCTACCGTGTACTTTTTTAATGTGATTCTTAATAACTATGTTATTGATTGCAATCACAAATACAATAATTAATATTGTGGGTTTAGTACAAAAAATAAAGTTTAGTTAAGTCATGATTAAAAACGTTTTAATACATAAAGATGCATTGTGTTTAAAAAAATGTACTAATCGTACCATAGGCAAGTTGTTTTAAAAAATGGCCCATTTAATTAAGATTTAAAAATAGCACAACACTGCTACGAGTACTTATCTTTTTATAAAAATATTATCACGATTATCAACAATTTAGAACATAAAAAACTCGAACAACAAAATATCAAAGTATGATAATTTATTTATTTATTTAAGTACACCAACGATTGTTACAACAATGCAGAGATCCCAAACACACATTCAATTATATACTTATTGTACAATCAATTAAAGGCATACACGACATGCTTCAAGTTACTAAAAAGTTACCTAGTAATTCCAAATACATCAAATACAAAAATTTAGGATAGAACAAAACAATATTATGTATATGAAACAACGACTTACACCTAGTTACTTAAATAATGTATCGTTTCCTGTGGCCTTAAACTTAGCTAGAAACGTAACATTAACATCTATTTACATATTATATAGTTGGGAAATTCAGAAATCGGTGAATTGGCTCCCAAAACTGTTTTGCGAAATGGACGAGAGAGGTTTAATGGGCTAACGAGGCATTCGTGACGAACTTTAAAATTAAATTTCATTAGGAGTGCAGGACAATGCAACTCATGTTTTATAATCTTGAAATAGAAGGATAGGTCAAGTAGATCCCTGCGGTTGTCCAAGCTCTGCATCTTTAGGAACTCTAGTAGGTCCTTGTAGGGGCTAAACCTTTTATGCCAAAAGTGTGAGAATACCAAGTGTTTTACGAATCGTTTTTGAATGCGTTCAACACGATTTGTGTGAGTAGCATAATATGGATGCCATACTACACATCCATGCTCAAGAATCGATCTGACCAAGCTATTGTATAGCGCAATGTTTGAGGAATGGCGCTTGAATAGGCTAGCGTTCCTGATAATAAAACCCAACATCTTGGACGACGCCCTGCCTATTATGTAGTTAATATGTAGGACAAATGTCATTTTACTATCCATTACCACCCCCAGATGCCTTACTACTGTCTTTTTTCCTAATGGAATCCCATTAATGCTGTAGGCGGATGGAACAGTATTCAATTTTCTAGTGAATTTAATTTGAACACATTTATTGATATTGAACTCCATTCCATCCGTCTGACACCATTTCACTAGCGCGTTAAGATCTTTTTGTAAATGCAAAACATCATCTTGTGTTTCAGTGACTTTCCACAGTTTTAGGATATCTGCGAACATCGACGGGGACGAGTATTTTATGTAATTAGGTATATCGTTTACAAAAATATTAAAAAGAATATAGACCAGGTGTGAACCTTGCGGAACACCAGAATTGATATCTCGTAGCTCTGAGCTAAAACAATTAACTTAATAATAATGATGCACTGTTGTCGTATTATGGCAACAGTCAACAATAATGAAACACAGTTTTAACAGTGGTAGAGCCACGCGGCAGCTTTTGCTGTCGCACGGATGGGCCGGCTCGAACCAGGGTGGTACCACGACCTCACAGAAAACCAGCGTGATGTAGAGGTTTACCTCTGCGTTTCGCTTGGTGAGTGCAGGTGGCCGGAGGCCCTTTTTACTGGAAATGAGGCATTCCATCTTAGTCCTCACGGGTGACAACGCATCTACATTTTGATTTGTAATAGAGGATAGATGTAGATGTCTATGGGCCGCAGCAACCACTTACCATCAGGTGGACTGTGTGCTCGTTTGTCACCCTTATCATATAAAAAAAAACACTAGGGAATATTGTAATACATTTATTGCATGCCTAGCGCAAAGCACGTAGGTATGATCTACTAGCGCCTAAAAATCAAGATTCCAATGTTTTGTCGCATAAAATCCTATCTAACAATCATATCGAAAATATAAATGACAGCACATTGTCAGAAGATAAATGATTGGTAAACTTATTAATATTTTTTTAAATCGATTTATTGCTATTTTTACATAAAAAAGTGGTTTTAGTGGTTTATGGTGTAGATTTATCAAGTCCGCATAGAGTGATAAACACGATAACTTTTGAAAATATTGATTTTTTAACTCAAATTATTTTTTAATCTCTTCACCTATCATGTGGGAAACCATGGAATGTAAATGTCAGTTTAATTTTGTTTTGTTTAGGTATAATTAAATTTTTTCAGCTATGAAATGTCGAAATTTTCGGCGTTTTAGGAGCCTTGTATTAATTTATTTTTTGTAAAAAGACTGCGGCAGTCTGACTGCCTCAATCAGTTCGGCTTCTTCCGCCGTCGTGAGTGGATACTGTATTGGTTGTTCTCAGTGGCTCAAAAAGATCGCTGTACAAATACAAAACATTCCAGAAACCAAATTTCATACATACATACTTAATTAATATAATAATCAGATATTTTTATTGCAATATTTTAAAAGTACAGAATAAATAATAGTAGTACGTACTAAAAGTAAGTAGGATGTATATATTTAAGTATACTTATATTTAAATACGTCTTGGAATTTAGGGAGTTACCTGAATGATGATATGATGATCATATGAGCATTATGAGTCGTGCACTTTTAGATTTTCCAAACATTTTTTCAAATTTAAGTTTGACATAAAATTATTGGAAAATTGGAATATATAATATAGTGTCCCTCACACAGGCATAATTGATAGAATTCACTCAAAAATTCCTATCCTACAAGCCAAATACGATAGGATTCCTAAACAATTTGTTTTCGATAAGAAATACAAGATACAATTAAATGAAAACAGCCAGCCGGAAGGATAAAGCCCAAAAGAGCTTAGAATTTTCACCGATGGTTCTAAAACAAATGAAGGTGTAGGTTCTGGAGGTTCCCATTTCCGGCGGGACCTGCACTCGATCGATATGGGGCGCTGGCTGAGACGGGCGGCAGGGCGGCTTTCCCCGCACAGTCTCTACGTTATCTAACCATTGGTCGACACGACTCCTATTTTCGGCTAATTCAGCTTCGTTTAAACTTTCCCTATCAGTTTCTTCTTGTAACTGCGTGATATCCCTAGCATATTTCTGCTTGATTAATTCTTCTTCGATTTGAAGCTGTTTTCTCCTAATCGCGGCGAGTTCTTCGGCGGTATTATATTCTATTTGTTTTAGCTTCGCGTGCGCGCTAGCTATTGACCAGGCTGAACGGACTAACGGGGCTCGCGGCGTGGACCTATGTACAACGTCGGTAGCTATGGCCGTGACGGTTTAGTTTAGTTTACTTTAATTTACGACGGGCTGCTTTCCGCAACTCCACGTCTATGCACGTATTTTGCGTGTGGGCAGGAATAATGTGATTATTCGAGCCATGAGATCTCTCCGAAGAAGCTCAACAGTCCCTTGATGTTGCGTGCAACGTCGGGGAGTGATCCCGGCGTGCCGAGATGTTTAGCCCTGTATGTAGCAACCTCCGGACATTTCAGTAGCACGTGGGCCGCCGTTTCTTCCTCCCCCATACATGCCCTGCACAGGGGACTATCTGTAACACCTAAAGTAAATAAATGTTTGTTAAAGGTGCCGTCTCCTTTGATAGCACTTGTTACTATCATAATCTGCGGCTTGTTCAGTCTCATTAAAACTTTGGTTAAGCGACTGTTTATTTCAGGCAGGGCCTCCCTAGCTTGTCTACAGTCTACTAGATTTTTCCAAAGCTGAGTGTGTTGATTAGTGAAGTGTCTACGTACCAGTGAACGAACGTTACCAAAGGGGATTGGTATGATTGGTTCCGGCCCTATAGTGGCCAGAGCCGATCCTCTTCTGGCCAGTTCGTCTGCTGCATCGTTGCCTCTGGATCCACTGTGTCCCTTTATCCATTGCAGGGTCACATTGTTGTTTTTACATACCTCATTTAATCGTTGATGGCATTCATATCTTAGTCCCGAGTTCACCACATTGCATCTCAGGGCTTGGAGTACCGCCCTACTGTCGGTCAGTATTCTGATGGGGAAGTCATTAACCTTCCTAGCATCTATTGCTATGGCCGCTTGAATGATACCCATACATTCCGCCTGAAAGACCGTGTTATAGGTACCCAGCGGTGTGCATATGTGAATATTGAGGTCTTCAAAGAAAGCTCCAGAACCTACACCTTCATTTGTTTTAGAACCATCGGTGAAAATTCTAAGCTCTTTTGGGCTTTATCCTTCCGGCTGGCTGTTTTCATTTAATTGTATCTTGTATTTCTTATCGAAAACAAATTGTTTAGGAATCCTATCGTATTTGGCTTGTAGGATAGGAATTTTTGAGTGAATTCTATCAATTATGCCTGTGTGAGGGACACTATTCTTACTCCAAAGATTTAGGGTCTTGAGTCTGATGGCAGCTAAAGTCGCTTCTTGTTGTATATGTAGATGAAGCGGAGTTAGCTCCAGCATCGCTTCTAAGGCTGCTGTTGGCGTAGTTCTTATGCAGCCTGTAGCAGCCATACATGCCAGTCTCTGGTAGCGCTGAAACTTCTTAATTGTGGTGGCTTCATTTGTCTTGGTCCACCATACCAGAGCGCCGTATGTGATCATGGGCCGAATTACGGTTTTGTAAAGCCACAGTATGATTTTTGGCGTCAATCCCCATCTTTTGCCAATCATGTTTCTGCATTGCCAGAAAGTTATACTAGCTTTGTTGATTTTGTTTTCTATGTGTTTATTCCAGTTAAGTTTGCTGTCCAAGGTAAGACCTAAATATTTTAGCTCAGAGGATAGCTGGAGTTTTGTGCTAAAAAGACTTGGAGGATGATAGTTATTCAGCTTTCGTTTTTGTGTGAACATAACTAAAACCGTTTTATTTGGATTGACGGTTAAGTCGTATTCCCTGCACATCTCTCCACTATACGGAGAGCCGCTTGGGTCAGGTCGCACACTATGCTTGCTGTCTTTTCAGAGACCAGTATTGTCAGGTCATCAGCATAACCTACTGTATAGAAGTGATTGTCATTTAATTTGCTGATGAGTTCATTAATGACCAGGAGAGGTGAGAGAACCCCACCCTGCGGGCAGCCTTTCTTAATTTGGATTGGTTGAGATTCACCAGCAATCTTTATTATTCGTGTACTGAGCATGTAAACTATCCAGTCAATCAGTGCCGGTTCAACTTTGTGTCTACTGAGTGCACCTTTTATGCTGGAGAAGTTCGTACTGTCAAAAGCACCTTCTATATCTATGAAGGAACCTAGACATATTTCTTTGTTTTGGATGGCCTCTTCAATCTTTGTAATTACCTGATGAAGGGCCGATTCTGTTGATTTGCCTAGACTGTAGGCGTGTTGCTTGTCGTGTAGTGGTAAGTTCATTAGCGCCGACCCCCTTAATTCCCTTTCACACATCCTCTCCATCGTCTTTAGGAGAAAGGATGTGAGGCTAATGGGCCTGTAGGATTTAGGGTCAGTGTAGTCGCTCTTACCTGGTTTGGGTATGAATGTAACTTTCACTTCCCTCCATCCCCTAGGAACATATTTAAGAGCCAGACAGGCTCGCATTATGGCAACAAGTCTGACTATAAGGGCTTTACCCCCCCATTGTAGGAGTGCCGGGAATATGCCGTCAGGTCCTGCCGCCTTATAGGGGAGGAAATTGCAGTCTTCTGCTGTTGGTGTCAGTATGTCGTCATGCCGGTTTGCCTTCTGGGTTACGCAGCAACCTGGGAAGTGCGTTTCAATTAGGATGCGTTGGGCTTCATCCGGCGATGTTGAGTAGCTACCGTCGGGTTTCTTTAGAGACATGGATCCCGACGTGTTCTGTTTAGCTATAATATTCCTTATCCTATTTGCTTGTTCGCAGGTTTCTATGTTGCCACAGAATTTACGCCACCCAGTCGAGCGTCGATACCTGATACATTTTTTGTATTCATACTTATTAGCTTTCTTATATAGTAGCCAGTCTTCATCCATTGAGGTATTCATGGCCCTATTTAGGGCTTTTCTTACCTTCTTACATTTTCTATCGAGTTCTTTACCCCACCACGGTTGCTTTACCTCGGCATGTCTTGATGGAGTGATTTCTGGACATGATTCATGGTAGCTGTCTATCATGGCCTTAGTAACAGCTGCTACCTGTTCTTCTAGGAGCGACTGATCTGCTATAGTATTTATCCCCTTAAAATCCGCGAGCAAAGACGTCAGCCTATTTAGGTATTTTGTTTTATCCGTCTTGCGGGGATTTCTCCATGGTGGTGTAGAGGGGATATCGACCTGTAGTGCGAAGCAGATCCATCTATGGTCTGAGCATGAGGCCTCTTTCGACACATGCCATCCCGTAATTAGTTTGGCTGCTCCTTCTCTTGCAAGTGTGAGGTCGATTATAGTGCGACAGCGTTTGTTTATGAAAGTAGGTTCAGAACCTATATTTAAAATGGTTAGGTTAGTACTAAATAAATATTCAACATAAACCTTACCTCGTTCATTTGGTTTTTCCATTCCCCAAAGGGGATGATGTGCGTTGGAGTCTGTCCCGTGTAGTGTTATGCTACTTACTTATCATTTTATATTAATTTAAATCCATTTTTCCATTCTGTTTCGATTTTCTGCATTCACTTCAAAACTGGATATTTTACATCACCTTTATTGCCATAGGATCCTGTAACAATTTTAAACCATAAGAACACAATCACAAATCATTTCTACTTCGTATTTTCACATTATCAGCACTTTTAAATTGGTGTCAATGAAGTCTACCTTTTTTCGATCTTTTAGTTAGTTTTCCTTAACTCTACAATTTCGGGCTTTGTGTGGGTAGTTGCGCTACCTTTTTTTCTATTTCAATAATACCTCCTTTTCCACTTAAATCTTGCCGTTTTCTTATTACAAGCCTAAAACTAAAATTTGACATGTTTTGTTATTGTTGTTTATTTGGTCTCCATGGAAATTATATTCAAATTTGCTACCGGTCTGTTGTTTCTATTTCGATAATTCCACATAAATACTCTTTCCTCTTGACCATTTACAAAAAATTTGCGTTTAATTTAAATAATTTTTCCGTTCTCTCTAGAAAGATATAAAAGCCGAACAATCGGTGAAGAAATTGAGTCTTGCTTCAGTCCTCGAATTGGAAGCATCTTCTAAAGGCCTTATCCCGGGGCCGCTCTGCCCCGGGATCCTGCAAGCCTCTGTCCTGCCTGAAGCCACTGGACTCTACGAACCTCTACTCTATCTGAAGTCGCTGGACTCTACAAACCGTTGCTCTGCCTGAAGTCGCCGGGATCCTACAAGTCTCTGCTCTACCTGGAGTCGCCGGAACCTGCAAATCTCGGTTCCGCCTGAAGTCACCGGAACCTGCATACCTCTGTCCCGCCTGCAGTCACCGGATCCTGCAGGTTTCTGTGATGTCTGAAGCCGCTGAAGATCCTGCAAGCCCCTGTCTGGCCTGAAATCGCCGGATCCTGCAATTACCACATTCACCGGAGGTCGTCGCCTAGAGACGCCCACGCCTTCTCACCTACGCCGTGCGTGCTCGTTCCAGGCGCTGAGAGCACACCTTGGATCTTCCGACCCAGCTTCGGCACTAATCTCTTTTTTTATTTACTTTTTTTTAAAATAATCTGTAAATCGCATCATCCATCCTCATATTCATACTCCATTTTTGTTATATAAAATTGTAAATATTTTTGAATCTTAAATATATTATTTGTTTTGTTGTATTTTTGTTGTTTTGTTGCTCTTAGGTTAGATTCTTTTTGTTCTTAATTGTCCCTACACGACAGTTTGGCGCCCAACGTAAAAGTCCTCTTTTTCTCTTAATTCTTCACCTTTACTGCGCCTTGTCTAGTCCCTTTTGATTTAATTGCTTTCCCTTTCGTTCTCAACTTATTATTCATCATTCATTTACACATCCTTTTCACATCTTCAAAATTCTAAAACAAAACTTCTTCTAGTTTTTTTTTAACTTATCTTGATTATATTTAGGCCTACAAATAACACTTCATTTACATTCATCACTCTAAGTTACATTCATCACTATAATATTTTTTATTCTAGATAACTTAGAGGTACGATTTTTAATAATATTTTTTTTCTTAAACTTAACTTTACACGTAATTATAACAATGAAAAGGGTTATTAAGTACGAATTCCTTAACAAGGCCGAACTTGAATACGAAGTGAAGATTAGATGTGAGGAACCAGCTAATACTGTTTTGCTTCTAAAAAAACAAGTTTTACGTTTAGTTGCGAGTTCTCACCCTGAAGATATTCTGACTTCTCCAATTCCGATCGAGGATGACTTGTCTCAAATTGATTCTACATTGACCTATCTGGACTGTAAAATTAAAAAAATTTTACAAGGTGAAACCAAATATTTACGACTAATAGAAACTTTTATTAACCATGTTTTTTACAGATTAGAGCGAATAGATACTGACTTATATCCAGACTTTAAAGCTAATTTCGAGACTTTGAAGATGAAATATGACGCTATGGCTAAACAATTCGAATCCTTGACTCCACCTTCAACTGAAAATGACGTTCCATCACTTGACCCTCCTGTTGACCCGACTGTTACGGTTGACCCGACGGTCACGGAACTCCCTCTTGTTTCTCAAACTTCTATTCAGGTCCATACCCCGTATCCTCCACCACCACCTCAATCTTTTTCTCCAACCAACGTCTTCAAAGATCTGAAAAGACACACCTTCAATGGTAAAAGCTGTCCAAGATCCTTTCTTCAAAAACTGGAAGAATACTGTATAGCTCGTGGCTTGTCCAAAGACTTGTTGATTTCACAAGCGTTTGAAATTTTCACTGACAATGCTCTTCATTGGTTCAGATTTAAATATAATCAGAATCCAAACTTAACGTGGAATGAACTTTCTTCATTATTAATCAAAGATTTTGGTGGTTTTGATTATGATCACAAACTTTTAGAAGCGATTAGGAATCGAACTCAAGGTCGAGATGAACCTATTGTCATCTATATTTCCATCATGTCTGGAATGTTTTCTCGTCTTTCGAAGAAACTTTCTGAAACAGAACAATTGGAGATTATTTTGAGGAATATTCGCCCATGTTATTCTGTCTTCGTAGCTCTAAAAGACATTGACTCTATCGACTCTCTTTTGGCTACTTGCCAAAACTATGAAAAATTCCTAGACAGAGACAAACAATTTTAAGAACCAAATGTACAACAAAGTCCTCTTATTTCTGAATTCAACTACAAGCATTCCACTTCAAGTTCAGTTGACTCTTCAAATTCTTCTAATAACTCACGACCTTCTCCTCCCTAGACCTCACGACCTTCTCTTCCCTCTCCTCCTCTATTAAATGGGGAGGAGTTGAGTCTTGTGGATACCACTGTTTTTCTCGGTATTACTATTGACGCGAAACTTCAATGGGGCCCCCATATATCTAAATTAGCAAGCAGACTTAGTTCTGCAGCATATGCTGTAAGAAAGATTAGAAGTCTCACAGATGTTAAGACAGCTAGATTAGTGTATTTTAGTTACTTTCATAGCGTAATGTCTTATGGAATTTTGCTATGGGGTAATGCGACTGATATTAAAGCTATATTTGGTTTGCAAAAGAGAGCGGTTCGGGCGATTTATAACCTAAATTGTAAAGAGTCCCTCAGACAAAAATTTAAAGAAATAAACATATTAACTTTGGCATCGCAATATATTTATGAAAATCTAATGTATGTACATAAAAACATAAATAGCTTTAATAAGAATAAGGATGTGCATTCTTTAAACACTAGGAACAAACATAAGCTTGTAATACCAGTTACTAGACTCCACAGAATCAGTAATTCATTTATGGGGCAATGTATACGCTTTTACAACAAAATCCCAGAACATATTCAAAGTTTATCAATAAACAAGTTTAAAAGTTTTATTAAAGAAAAACTGTACAAAAAGGGTTATTATAATATCAAGGAATACATGAATGAAAATAACCCCTGGGAATAAGGTGATCGCCACCATGCTGGTTCTATTAAAAATCATTTAAAAATTGTATAAATGAAATTATTGTTAAATGAAATATGTTTGAAAAAAAAAGTCCCGCTGGGTTTCTTGCTGGTTCTTCCCAGGACAGAGGTATTTTCCGAACCAGTGGTAAATAAAAAATGACTTTCAATAAGAATTATGTAATAATCGATATTGAATAAAAAATTATTCTATTCTATTCTATTCTATTCCCCTCATGAATAAATTCACTTCATCCTACAAATACCCTTCTAGGCAAGTTAATAATCTCTCTCAAACTAAAGCTCCTCAAGAAAGCTCCTTTTGTGTTCGCTGTCGTAAACAAGGTCATTCTTTGAACACTTGTACTCAACCACGATTCGTGATTTGTTTCAAATGGGGTCTTAAGGGTTTTAAAACTGCAGATTGCCCTACTTGTTCTCCCAAACCTAATACTAGTTCAAAAAACTAACTACTGACTTGAAAAGTAACTTAAACTTTGATAACGACGATTGGACTAATTGGATTAAAACAATTCAAAACTTCTTTTCTTGTTACAAAATCTCTTCTACACTCTACTCCAAGGAACAAGATCTTAATCGTCCATTCGTTAATGTTAAAATTTATAACTTAACTTTATCTGGCTTACTAGATTCTGGCAGTTCAGTAACTATTCTGGGTAATAATTCTCATTTGGAAATTCTTAAACTGGGCTGCAAACTTTTCAAGTCAGATCTTATTACTGTCTCTACTGCTAATAATCAAAAAGTTAATTCCTTGGGTTATTTTGACTTACCTATTCTAAGTTCATCAAGTGCAAGGTGATAGCTAAACTGTCACCACTAGTCTATGTGCTTGAAGACCCTAATGGAGTTAGAGGCAAGTGGCACATCAAAGATGTAAAATCATAAATTTTCTTAACTTTTATTAACCGTTAATTTGTATATATGTATAAATATCACCATCATTCTCACCTTATTATTTTATTTCTTTTAATTTGTTTGTTTGTTTGATGATCCAGTGTTCTTCAACACATCTTGCTTTAGGACCTCGAACTTTCGTTGGTTAATCGTCACTTTTTATTTTTATTTCAGACACATCTCGTTGGTGATGTTGCTGATCTCTGGCTTTGAGCCCTACCGCTCTGGCCGTTCTTAATCTTTACTTAAGTCATAGCGACTAAAGCTTACTTGAGGTATTTCTTTATCTTTATCTTCACTTGGGAGCGGCTGTCTACTCCCTTAATTCTCTTTACCTTTATCTTCACTTGGGAGCAGCTGACTACTCCCTTAATTTTTATCTTCCCTTAGGAGCGGTTGACAACTCCTTAAATAAGCCTGAATGTCCTTTTGAAAACACACTTCTAAGAGTGGTGTTTCTTCGACTAATATTTTTTTCCCACACAGGAGCGGATGACTACTCCTTAAATAAGCCTTAATGTCATTTTGAAAACACACTTTTAGAGTGGTAGTCATTGAATGTGAACTCCACCCTTACCTGAATGCAGATGATGAATGTAAGAGATAGTATATCTGATTTTGACTGGTGATGTCTGTTTCTGCAAAGCTGTGTTTTTATGGTTTATTTTAGAATGTATATATCAAAATTTTTGCTGAGTCAAAAATTTTCCAGGGTCGGGGGGAAAATGTAGTGTTATTTTGTTTTGCAAGTGTGAGGTCGATTATAGTGCGACAGCGTTTGTTTATGAAAGTAGGTTCAGAACCTATATTTAAAATGGTTAGGTTAGTACTAAATAAATATTCAACATAAACCTTACCTCGTTCATTTGGTTTTTCCATTCCCCAAAGGGGATGATGTGCGTTGGAGTCTGTCCCGTGTAGTGTTATGCTACTTACTTATCATTTTACATTAATTTAAATCCATTTTTCCATTCTGTTTCGATTTTCTGCATTCACTTCAAAACTGGATATTTTACATCACCTTTATTGCCATAGGATCCTGTAACGATTTTAAACCATAAGAACACAATCACAAATCATTTCTACTTCGTATTTTCACATTATCAGCACTTTTAAATTGGTGTCAATGAAGTCTACCTTTTTTCGATCTTTTAGTTAGTTTTCCTTAACTCTACAATTTCGGGCTTTGTGTGGGTAGTTGCGCTACCTTTTTTCCTATTTCAATAATATCTCCTTTTCCACTTAAATCTTGTCGTTTTCTTATTACAAGCCTAAAACTAAAATTTGACATGTTTTGTTATTGTTGTTTATTTGGTCTCCATGGAAATTATATTCAAATTTGCTACCGGTCTGTTGTTTCTATTTCGATAATTCGACATAAATACTCTTTCCTCTTGACCATTTACAAAAAAATTGCGTTTAATTTAAATAATTTTTCCGTTCTCTCTAGAAAGATATAAAAGCCGAACAATCGGTGAAGAAATTGAGTCTTGCTTCAGTCCTCGAATTGGAAGCATCTTCTAAAGGCCTTATCCCGGGGCCGCTCTGCCCCGGGATCCTGCAAGCCTCTGTCCTGCCTGAAGCCACTGGACTCTACGAACCTCTACTCTATCTGAAGTCGCTGGACTCTACAAACCGTTGCTCTGCCTGAAGTCGCCGGAATCCTACAAGTCTCTGCTCTACCTGGAGTCGCCGGAACCTGCAAACCTCGGTTCCGCCTGAAGTCACCGGAACCTGCATACCTCTGTCCCGCCTGCAGTCACCGGATCCTGCAGGTTTCTGTGATGTCTGAAGCCGCTGAGGATCCTGCAAGCCCCTGTCTGGCCTGAAATCGCCGGATCCTGCAATTACCACATTCACCGGAGGTCG
Organism: Parnassius glacialis; assembly: GCA_033319125.1. Lineage (NCBI taxonomy): Eukaryota > Metazoa > Arthropoda > Insecta > Lepidoptera > Papilionidae > Parnassius > Parnassius glacialis. The sequence goes on along the minus strand of JAVANC010000028.1, from coordinate 8,389,430 downwards.
TCGCCTAGAGACGCCCACGCCTTCTCACCTACGCCGTGCGTGCTCGTTCCAGGCGCTGAGAGCACACCTTGGATCTTCCGACTCAGCTTCGGCACTAATCTCTTTTTTTATTTACTTTTTTTAAAATAATCTGTAAATCGCATCATCCATTCTCATATTCATACTCCATTTTTGTTATATAAAATTGTAAATATTTTTGAATCTTAAATATATTATTTGTTTTGTTGTATTTTTGTTGTTTTGTTGCTCTTAGGTTAGATTCTTTTTGTTCTTAATTGTCCCTACACGACACCCGATCACAACCTCTAGTCCGGTCCTCTCGCAGAAGTTCACCAGCCTGCTGAGGTCATGAGGGGGAGAAGTGTCTTCCTCCTGCATGTAGACCGAGGCGACTACTAATCTTCTCTCCTGTGTGTATTGTATTGCCACGGCATACATGTCTCTAGAACAGAAATCTGTTAATGGTTGTGCACAGATATCTTTAGTAGTGTAAATACACGCTCTAGGCTTGTCGTGTTCAGAGCTGTGGCTGTGTAGAGCTTTTAGGTAGTTTAGGCCTTTAATTTTACCAGCCCCAACCCACGGCTCCTGGATTAAGGCTATGGCAGTCCTTTGAACCTCCAACCACTTGCGTAATTGAGCCGACGCAGTTTCGCTGTGGTGGAGGTTAGCCTGCACTAAGCTAGTTTTGGACGAAGGGCACGCCATCATTGATCGCGTCCTCCCCGTCCCCGCCCAAAAATAGGCCTGCCAGAAGATCTCGGGTTTCATCGTCAGCCACCGAGTTGGAAGTGGTCGGCAAAATGCAGTCCTCCTCGTCACTCAGTGAGCTGCCGCTGAGCCCGATCTCCACTGGGGGCTTCGGCTCAATTGTGCAGGCCGTTTTTTCACTGGACTTGGCCTCCAGTGATTCCGCTGTACCGGTAACTATGGCTCCGGAATCCATAACTTCCGGGTTGTTTTCTACCTCTTTGCTCGGTGGAGTGTCAAAGAATTTACCTCCACGACCCTGGAATTTTACGTATACCGCCCCGCATACACATGCGAGACGGCGTCCGGCCTTCATCAGGGTCGGGATATGATCCTCCGGCACCGAAACAACGAGGAACCACCCGTCCGTCTGCTTATCAGCCTTGAATAACAGCCAGTCCCTGATGTTAACCTAGCGGTTCTGGTACGCCAGCACGCGACCAATGTCGCGTGAGTCTTTCCAGGCCCCTTGGGCATCAGGGATAAGGATACCACATTTGACTCTTTGTTGTATCTCTGACTGTTTCTTTATTGTCAGCAAGGTGTTGGATTTAAGGTCGAGGGTAGCAATATTCCCCTTCAACCAGTCCAGAGCCTTCTGATCGTCGCACCACAGTTTCAGGACACCTTCCGTATAAACGGGTTTGCCCCTAAAAACTGGGCCCGACGCATCAGGGTCCTAGCTACTCCAGGCCTCGCTGATCATCTTCCTCTGTATTGCTACGAGGATGTCGTCTGCTACTTCCTTCGTAATGTGACCTGAACGCGCACACGTTAAGGCCACACCCAAATCTGCTTTAGCAGCGGTAACGTAGCTCGTTCTTGCAGTCTTTGGTTGCTGTTCGAGTCGCACTTTTTTGTGTTCCCCTCTAGGCGAGGTGGACTCTTCCAGCATCCTTTTGGCTGATCTTTCCTTCTTCCCAGGACGCTTGGCCGCTCGCTGCTTCCTGGCGGATATCCTAGAGCTGGTTCCCGCGGCCGCGACTTCCACTTGGGCTGGATTTTTATCCTTCCAAGCTTCAGCGCGGCTACTGGTTCCAGCGCCAAGCACCCCAGTCGCAGTAGCTTGCCCAGCCTCCTTGGTTTTGGTTTCGGAAGCAGCCAATGCGGCTCATTCTCTACGGCCTTTTTCCCCGCTGCTTCTTGTTCTTCTTTTTGGCCTTTCCACGGGGCGCGACGGTATGTACTGTCGAACTCAATTCGGTGACCATAAGATCTTCATTAATCGCGGCCAGTATATCTGTACGCGGCGCGGATGTACTGTTTTCTACCAATCGCTCGGTCGTAGACACGGACATAGCGGGGCGCGGCGGCACGAGCGCAGGCTCGAGCATAGATGCTGGCGTCAGCGGGGCCGTGGTGGAGGGTGGATCGGTAGTCTGAGGGAGACGCGGGGGCTTCTTCAAATATGTATAAGCATTCCCACCGTCGTTCCTTCGTCGTTCCTAGGCTTCTAGCTTCTAATCTTACGCATGCTGTCTAACGTTGCGGCTTCCGATCGTCTTCAAAAAGACACACGTATTAGTTGCCGTTCCCACCTCAAGTGGCGTTACCGGGAGATTACAGTTTCGCACCGTTAGGGAGTAATCAACTGGCCGCGTAAACGCGGTAAGAAACAAGAAGGTGTCGTACTGACGTTTAACGTTGATGTTGACAAAGACAGACTATTGTTAGAAACGGAGATTTGATTGACCGACGATATCCTTTCTTGACCGATGATCTTCTATAATAATCTTCTCTCTTCTGTACGATCTTGATCTTCTGACTTCGATGTTCTGGCTTCAATCTTCTGGCTTTAATCAGGCCGCGATTGACCAAACAATTGTAGCGATGGACAAAAAACGATGCACAAAGGAGTGTTTGAACTTGTACCTTGGGTTGTAAAACTACGAGGTATCTGTCGGGGAGGACACCTGCGTCTCGATGAAAAAAGTAAAGCTGGCCCATCTCTAGATGATATATAGTTACAATGAAATTTAAATTTGTAGAAATTCAGGATTACCTTGGCAGGGGGCACCGCAAACATGTTGCTCATGTTTGTCCCGAGTAGAGCAATTATTTAGCGAGATTTTGCCGTTTCCCTTAAAATACACGGCACAGCTTGAGCACCCATACTCAGGAGTAGCAGAATAGCTTCGATGTGGATGCTCAGTGACGGATTCTCCAGATATATTGATACCGGTAGCTTTCTGGGGTAGCATATTGTTTAACTCCGCTAACATTTTATTGGAGGGAAAGGTTACCTACTTAAGAAGAAGTAATGAAGACTTTTAATCATTAGCGTAGCCATATAACCAAGGGCCCCGGGGCAAAAATTTAATTGGGCCCTATTTGAACTAAACTAAATACTTTTAAGGTGCAAAACCACGTCATAATTAGAGCCTTGCAGGGTATAATAAAGCAAAGCTACTTACTTCTGAGTAGTATTTATAACACAGCAGATAATATTTACTCGTACTTCGTAATCTATAAATATATAGATTACGAAGAATGTTTGTTTGTATGAAAATTTATATTTTGCGGGGCGATTGACTCGAGACATACTGACAGTACTCTTTTAAAAGTGTTCAAAACAACCCTTTTTTTCTTAAATTTGTATGGAGAATTTTTTTCAATTAGAAAATAGATGTATATTATTTTCTTGAATTAATATAATAAAACTAACTTTTTTATTTCCCAAAATATACCTGGCTTTAAATCGGAAGAAATAATCTTGACATTATATAACTTTTCCGAACGACTTTTATGGAGGCCTACGGGCCCCTTGAGCTTGGGGGCCCCTTGCGCTTGGGGACTCCGGGGCACTGCTCCGCCTAGCCCTACGGTAGCAAGGTCACTAAGTTTACTTCATACCGGTGTTTTATTAGGTCGTGGTGGTGTATAAGATATAAATCATAACTTATTTTATTTCAGATTGTATTATTGCATTCAAGAAATATTACGAAAACCATGCCATACTCTTTCCTTGAACCATGGCTCGGGACTGGATTGTTGATAAGTACAGGTGAGTGAAACCAGCAAAATTAAAAAACTTGGAGACACAAATGTGGAAGCGAACACTTAAGTTAAATATTAAGAAAAAAACTTAAACGTAAACTTTACGATGTTAATTTATAACATATGTTACATAATATTCTTCTTTCATTATTTTCCCCTTCAGCTGGAAGAAATCCAATTTTAGGACCTTTCCTATTGCAGGTCTTTTTATTTTTCAAACAATTGGTTGCGCTCTATATGTTATTACTTGTAGTAAGACTTATATAGACGTAGGTAGGTATGCCATGTGCGTTACGCTTGGCATAATAGTTTGGTTTCGTTAGTAGATTAATAATTTCAGGGCCAAATGTCTCGCACCTTTTAACTTGTTCCCTGTCGCCGATGCATGTATCTTATATCTGATATAACATACAATATTTTAAGTGGTTATACCTACTTCTATCGAGGGCGATGAGATCTAGCTGGCAATTCCATTAGTCGATTTTTTGCCATTCAAAGGGCAACACTGCGTGGGAGGAGATGGTATAAGAGATTTATAGCTGTGTACTAACTCATCACGATATCTCTGGAACCATAAGGCCTAGAGATTAAAGTGTGGTAGGAATTAACAGTGGTAGAGCCACGCGGCAGCTTTTGCCGTCGCACGGATGGGCCGGCTCGAACCGGGGTGGTACCACGACCTCACAGAATACCAGCGTGAAGTAGAGGTTTACCTCTGCGTTTCGCTTGGTGAGTGCAGGTGGCCGGAGGCCCTTTTTACTGGAAATGAGGCATTCCGTCTTAGTCCTTACGGGTGACAACGCATCTACATATTGATTTGTAATAGAGGATAGATGTAGATGTCTATGGGCCGCAGCAACCACTTACCATCAGGTGGACTGTGTGCTCGTTTGTCATCCTTATCCTATAAAAAAAATATTCCTTTCGCCGAGTAGAGGTCAGCTAAGAACGGATTTTACGAAATCCCACCCACAAAGGTATTTGCTCTTATGGGTATAAAACTTGGCCAGAAAACTTTTTGGCATGTTATAAATTACCAAGAACGGATTTTATGAAGTTCCACCTCAAAACTTGTATGTGAATGATTCACTAGATGATTTAAATTCACAATTGGACCCGGTAGATGTCGCTGTTGTCAAGATCCAGAAAGCACCCGTGCGAAGCCGGGGCCGACCGCTAGTTTCTAATAAATGCAGATAAACCATGTTATAGGTTAATTTACCCGCAGGAAAGAACTTCTTTTTTCTACTGATCACTACCCTGTGCTATAAAGTAACTACTACACCGAGCTATAAACAAATATTAAAATAAAAAAATGAACGGCTCTAGACTTACATCACCATTGCTTACTTATTTTTACAAACTGTAACATTTATTGCAGTTACTCTTATTTTCGTTTATGCTACTACGAGTATGTCCAGTTCCATTTTGTGTTTTATTTTTAGGCAGCAAATGGCACCAACGTCGGAAGATTTTAACGCCAACATTCCACTTCAATATACTTAAGAATTTTTCAAAAATATTTGAAAAGAAAAGCCGTGACCTGGTTCATAGACTAAGAAACATGTCTGAACAATACGTCGATGTTTTTTCTGTTATCAGCGACTTCACGCTTTACACAATTTGCGGTAGGTATACTTTTTTCTTAAATAAATATTAACGTGGAGACAAAACCAAGCCCCTAAAATTGTAATAATTTATATGTAATTTAAGTTTTCTGTTTCGTACTGTAGGCATCCGTCATATGTTTTAAAAGATTTGCAGGCTATACATTTATGCATGTTACAACAATGTTAAATGTGCCGAATTAAAAACTGTTTAATACATTACAGAAACAGCTATGGGAACCCAGCTTGATTTTGACAATTCTACAAGTACCATTGAATACAAGGAATCGATTAAGCAAATTGGTAACCAAGTTATAAATCGTCTTACTAAATTTTGGCTTCATGCCGATTTAGTATTTTATCAGACAACATTGGGGAAACAATTTGTCAAATGCTTGAATATAGTCCATTCGTTTGCGGATAATGTTATTGTGGAGAGAAAAAACAATATAACTCAAGAAGATAGTTCATTGATACAGAAATTTGAAGAAAATGCTGACAAAGAAACTAAAAAACGACTAGCCTTTTTAGATTTACTGATTGTAGCAGAGAAAAAAGGGGTAATAAATATAGACGGAATTCGTGAAGAAGTAAATACGTTCATGTTTGAAGTAAGCCGATATCTTATTTTATAAATAAAAAAAACAGATTTCTATACATATTTTCTTCCTAATATATTTCCTACATTCATTTCAGGTTTTGTTTTGAGGAAAGGAGTATGAAGTTTAGTATTGTGCATTTACCGTTTTTTTGTTTGCCAGTAAATATTGACGGATCTTCATTGTTAGTCAGTTTAAAAACGTAATTAATGATTAATTCTGTAAACAATAATGTATTACTATTCTTGTCTAACAACAGAGAAAAGAATTACTTTGTACCTCAAGGTAGCGTCTTAGAGCCATTATTTATTTCTGTAATACATGTATTTCACAACCCTGGCAATAATTAATCGTAAATAGTAGTATATATAGTTTGTTTTATAACATCTCTTATAAATATTAATAAAACACTTATTTATGAAAGAAAATGATACAATCTATTTAAGGAAAAATTTGTTCAAAATCTTAAATTTTTGAAATTTTTTCACCGACTGCTTTAAAATTTCTTCAAAATTTCGCATTCAGTACGCGCGTATTTTATATACTTTTTGGAACAATAAGCATTGCGAGTTGTTTTAGGAGCATTTACGTCTAAAACCAATGGAATTCATAAAATAAACAAACTATAATTTTCAGAGTTACTTTAAATTGAAGTTTTGATTGGGGAAGACATCTAATTATCTTAAATATACAACAGTGTTAATACTCTACACACGATTAAAATGTAACTAATGAAAAAAGCCCTAATATTAACCTGGGTTTAAAAAAATTGCTTCCTAACTCAGAAATCGTTTTTAATTTAAGAGATATTTAAATTTTTGTTAACGAGCACACAGATTTATAGAAAAATTCATGATTTTAGCCATACCTTAAACACACCCGAATGAATTAGTTACCAACGAAGCTCCGAAATAACCAAATGTAAAAAATGCTGTTTTGCAATGTGTCAAAATATGACTAAATAAAATACTGCTTATGAATATATGTAAAAAATTCAGGCATTCCATCTTAGTCCTCACGGGTGACAACGCATCTGCATTTTGATTCGCAAACGAGGATAGATGTAGATGTATATGGGCCGCAGCAACCACTTACCATCAGGTGGACTGTGTGCTCGTTTGTCACCCTTATCCTATAAAAAAAAAAAGCGTAAAGTCATATGGAATCTTGCTATGGGTAATGGCGACTGACATTGAAACTATCATTGTTTTTCAAAAGAGAGCCTTATGAGCAATTTATAACCTAGGTCCGAAGGAATCCCTTAAAGAAAAATTTAAAGAAATAAATATATTAACCTTGGCTTCTCAATATATTTACGATAATTTAATGTATGAACAAAAAAGAAACAAAAATAGTTTTATTAAAAATAGTGATGTACATTCTGTAAATACTAGGAACAAACACAAGTTAGTTATACCAGTTACTCGACTCCAAAGAGTCAGTAACTCCTTCATGGAGCAATGTATACGCTTTTACAACGAAGTCCCAGAAAATATGCAGACCTTTTCTATCAAAAAGTTTAAATTATTTAATAGGAAAAATTGTCTAGTAAGGGTTATTATACTATTAAATTGTATATAAGGGATCGAAGTGGATTGTATTTATTCACTGGAGCTAGTGGACTGTATTGATTGATTACTGTACTGATATTACGCTAGGCTTAAAGAAAAGATGGTACTGTAGAACTATACTGTATTAAACTATTTACAAATGCGGCTTTCACTAATTAACTATATACACAGAGGGGAGTCTTCAATGGAGTATAAATTCTTCTCTCTTGATGGTTTCTCTTGAGGTTTCTTCTCTTGTTGTCTTCGAGTGCCGCTTCCGAAATGAACAACTCACAGACCAAAACGCCCTTCTTATATGCCGCAAGAGAGCGTCTTAGCCTGTGAGTAGTGTCGCACGACAATGCTGCGCGCTCATTGGTCGTCGGTCTGCTGCCGGTGTGTGGGGTGCGAAGGGCGCAACGGGGTATGAAGGGGAGACGGGGCGGCGGTTCCCTCGCCGTCCGCAACATCCTCCCCCCGGCGTAGCTTGCGAGCCTAAGCTTCCTTCGGGAGGACGGCTAACTTCCGAACGGGCCGCCGCAGCACTCCGCCCCTGGTCCTCACCTCGACGTTGCGCACCACGCCGTCCGGTCCGGGAAAGGTCTTCGTCGCAATTACCCGCGGCCACACGTTTCTGGGTAGGTTGCCATTTGCAACCACGACGAGGTCTTCTTCCTGGATTTGGTGCTGCTGAGCATCCCGGGAGTCCACGCGCGCAACCAGCGTCGGCAGGTACTCTTTAACCCAACACCTCCAGTATTCATCGGCGAGCCCTTGCGCCGCTCTCCACACCCGACGATCAATAGGTGTGCACGGCGTGGTGACTGGTAGGCCCGATGGTTCCAACAGTAGGAAGTGGTTGGGTGTCAGCGCCTCTTCGTCGTTGATATCGACCGGTACGTGCGTCAACGATCGAGAGTTCACCGTATTTTCTGCGTCTGTCAGGAGCATCGCTAACGTCTCCTCCCGTGGGCTCTTCTGATGCAGAGTGGCTTCGAGTGCGGTCTTCACTGAGCGGATGAGATGCTACCATGCGCCTCCCTGGTTCGGCGAGCCCGATGCGATGAATTTCCAATCTGTCCGCCGAGCCAGCGCGTAGTCCTTCAGCTGCGGTGTCCACTCTTCCATCGCCCGTTGCAGTTCGGTATTTGCCCCATGAAAATTCGTCCCATTGTCAGAGTATATGACCCGTGGCCACCCACGCCTAGCCGCCATGCGCCGCAATGCCAATATCGCCGAGTCTGTCGTGAGGGAGTATACTAATTCTAAATGCACCGCGCGCGTAGTTAAACAGGTGAATAACGCTACCCACCGTTTTTCGTGCCGACGTCCTATCGTTACTGTTATAGGCCCGAAATAATCGATTCCGGTGTAGGTAAGTAAGGTAAGGTAAGGTAGTGTATTTACCTTCTTTCTTCTGTAATTACCTTCTTTCTTCTGGCTTGAATCCGGCGACGATGGACCAAGAATATAAGGGATCGAAGTGGACTGTGTTTATTTACTGGAGCTAGTGGACTGTATTGATTGATTACTGTACTGATATTACGCTAGGGGACCGCTTAAAGAAAAGATAGTACTGTAAATCTATAGAGTATTAAACTATTTACAAATGCGGTTTTCACTAATTAACTATATACACAGATGGGAGTCTTCAATGGAGTATAAATTCTTCTCTCTTGATGGTTTCTCTTGAGGTTTTTTCTCTTGTTGTCTTCGAGTGCCACTTCCGAAATGAACAACTCACAGACCAAAACGCCCTTCTTATATGCCGCAAGAGAGCGTCTTAGCCTGTGAGTAGTATCGCACGACGATGCGCGCGCTCATTGGTCGTCGGTCTGCTGCCGGTGTGCGGGGTGCGAGGGGCGCAACGGGGTATGAAGGGGCGACGGGGCGGCGGTTCCCTCGCCGTCCGCAACAGTGTACATGACTGATAATAAACCCTGGGAATGAGGTGATCTACCTTGGTGGCTACAATGCTGTTTCTAAATGTTTTTATAACAATTGCATAAAATATTATATTGTAAATTGTGCTTTTTTAAAAAATCCCGCTGGATTTCTTGCTGGTTCTTCCCAGGACAGAGGTTTTTTGCGAAACAGTGCTAAAAATAACAATGACTTTCAATAAGTTTTATGTATTGTAATCTATATTGAATAAAAATAATTCTATTTTATTATTTACATCTTGTTTCGGTGTAAAAGAATCCACTTTATCCACTAAAATCATTCATTGGCCCGGACAGACAGACAAAATACAAAAATTGGTAATTAATACCATACATAAAACCAAATAAGAAACTAGTTATTTCTATACAGGGCTATTTTGAAATAACCGGCCAAATTTGCAGAGAAGGTTCAGAATAACTAATATAGGCAAATGGTTAAGAAAAATTAATTTAACCAAATTCTCAAAAATTCTGTCCCTTTTATCTTTTAAATTTAAAATGCGTGGTATTTCATTATTTTAACTGATTCTACTGCGCACGCACACATACGTAAGGGTCGATCGGTGGGCAAAACAGTTGTTGCCCATGGATCACATTCAATTTGGGATAATTTCAAATAAAAGTAGAAGCCTTATTTATTCGTATTTTTAAAAATTGTTATAAGGGTATATCATTATTTATGAATTTAAGTTTAAAATTTGACCTACTCTGAGAAATAGCCCTGTAATACAGACATACACTTTGATTTAATTTATATGTATATAGTTAATGGTACACGTACTGCATCATTTTTAGGGCCACGACACTACCGCCATGGCTCTGACTTATGGCCTAATGCTGTTAGCGGATCACGAAGAAGTTCAGGTGTGGCTCATTTTAATACTGGTAAAATTCATATTATTTATAATACATTAAAATTAGATTATTAAAAAGTTTTTTAAATACAGGCGAAAATTTACGAAGAATGTAAAACTATATTCGGCGATTCCGACCGAACGCCGAGTTGGTCCGATTTGACCGAGATGAAATATTTAGAAGCGACCATTAAGGAGATATTACGGCTCTACCCCAGTGTACCATTCATTGGAAGAAAGGTCACTGAAGATTTTATGCTGGGTGAGTTAACTTGTTACAAACATGTTTCTTGATTGAGAAACCAAGGGTTGGAAGTTAGAGATTTGTTGTGCTGTTTTCAAATAGTTGTGTGGTGAACAGGAATATTTCTAAATTAGTCTACATTTCTCTTTATGCTATGTTAGTTATTAAATTTACAGTGTATAAGACAATCTGACACCCTATTTCGTCCCGTGCAATGCCGCGGCTACTATGTGAAATGCAAGTAAGACCTTATAGCTTCTGATTCATTTTATTTATGTTAGATTTCTATAGCAGAAATGAAGTATTTAGTGACAGAAATATGGGGTAATCTTGCAATAGATTCAAAATAATGATGATGATAATGCTCTTTATCTTTCTCTCTCTCTCTCTCTCTTTTGAAATTATTCACACTCAAATACAGAGGTGAGTATAGTGAACTAGTAAGTAGTTCTAATTTAACCCGTGCACAACAAAACACGTATCCAATAAGATACCACACAATACAACACCATACAATACCCTATATTGTTCACCAAAGAAAGGTTCTTCTTCTTATTCTTTATCAGATTTTAAAAGTCTACAATTGAATTTTACTTCGGACATAAATGCGATGGTAATACCGCAATCTTCATTATCATTCATTGGAAACAGTAAGACCTTCTCAGCATTTTTTCATAGCCGCCTTTTGCAACACTCGCGGAACATGGGTTGATAATTTCGAGGAACTAAAATTATGGTATTTTGCGGCGCCACCACACGGCAAAAGCATAAAAATTAATAATGAAGAGAGAAAATAAAATTAATCCAGCTATGGCTACGCAGAATTTTTTTCCAGACAATTCAGGGTATGCAATAACTTGTAACGGTTAACCAGATCACCACTTTAAAAAAATTAAACAATACACGTCTAAACAAAAAAAATTTGCACAAATTAATACGAATCGAGAATCTTCCGATCACTCATCAACCACTCAATCAATGCACCATGAGATATTCTAGCAATAAATGATGAAATATTGTAATTAGATGACTTACCAGTGAAGAAAGGCGCTGAAATACTAGTACACATCTATGACATGCATCGTCGTGAGGACATCTATCCAGAAGCAGAGGCCTTCAAACCAGAACGGTTCCTGAATGGAGAAGTTCGCCATCCGTATGCTTATATACCATTCAGTGCTGGACCAAGGAACTGCATTGGTTAGTTTTGATTAGTTAAAAAAAATGTACCATGAAAACTTCTCTATAACGCATTTGTGGTAAAATATCGCGAAAAATATGGTCAAACAATGGCGTAACCATTACCAATGAGAGGAAGGTAATATTCCAGGTAAGTCATTCAGAACCGGGAGTGTATTAAGTTCCCAATAGCAAAATAGCTGTGGAATCGTCGGTGATAGAGGAAAGATTAATAGAAGTGAGGGTAGATCTTATTACATTAATTATTAACAACTTCGCTAGAGTGATTCAGACCTCGGTATATAGTCAATCCGTATTTCATTATTTTAGTATTATAAAGTATAATATACTATAATAATAGTATAATAGTATGATGAAATACGGTGCTGAAATGGTACTTCTATTATCAATCCACCTGCTAAATGTGACGATAATTAATCCTCCCTAAATTAATAGCAGATGATGATGAGATTTAGTGACCCGATGAAGAAAAATAAGAAGATTGCTATCTGTACCGCCCATAATATTATAGTACTTCAATGCCGGCTTGTTTAATTTAAATAAAAATAAAAGCACACAAGTCAAAGAATTAAAAACAATAAAATAATTTCACATTCGGAAGACTGTGAGTGATATTGTATTTTTTACATTTTCTGAAGTTCGCTTTTGTTTTTTAATTGCCTATTACGTACAAATACAATTTTACTTATATTGTTTTTCATCCAATAGCTACACCCATAAAACTTAGTTTCATTTAAATATGTAGTGTTTGCGTAAACATAAGAAATTATTGTCTCGTTAAGAGGTTCATAATTTACGCCAAAGTAGAACATTTTACATGCATTAAATAAAAAGTATAAATCTTAATACTATACAGGTCAGCGATTTGCGATGCAGGAAATGAAATGTGCCCTCAGCGAGATCTGTCGAAACTTCAAGCTGGTGCCGAAAACGAAAGGGGCCCGACCAACGCTTAAGGTCGATATTATATTGCGGTCTATCGACCCTATATATGTCAAGTTTTTACCACGTTAGCTTAAATAAATAAAATTATAAAAACAGATTTTTTATTTTCATATTTATATTTTAGAAGAACAAGCGGTAATAAATCAAACCAACACATAAAATTTTTCTCTGATCATTTGCAATTTTACTTTATGCTTATGAATAAAAATGATCGTAGATTTCTTTATTTTGTTAAAAGTCTGAAGGATCTTCACCGATTGCTATGAAACAGAAACTGAAACTTTTTTATTAAATATAGGTTATAAATAATACTAATATAAATTCACTCTTTTGTTTAATTACAACTGGTTCGAAAAAATACCTCTGTCCTGGGAAGAACCAGCAAGAAACCCAGCGGGACTTTTTTTTAATAACAGCTTACAGTCATGTATATTACACAATTAACAACACAACAAATTAGAAATGCTTGGTAGCGATCACTTCATTTTCAAGGGTTATTATCATCCATAAATTCTTTAATATTATAGTACTTAGTTAAATAAAGTTTTTGAAGTTTGAGCAGATCAAATTTTGTATATTTTCTGGAATTTTGTTGTAAAATCGTATACATCGCCCATGAAGCTAATATAAAGGGGAGACGGCATAATCAACTGAGCAATGTGATTCTAAGTAGGTCCTGACGTCATCATAGTGGGCGTGGCTTTAGTAAGTATACTGTCAGCATTCATCCTGTGCGCTTATGTGTTAAAAAAAATCGCAAATCGGTGTATTTTCGTAGTATTAAGAAGAAAAGGCTGAAGTGTTGTGTTTTATTGTGTAAAAACTACTCAGATAGACGCTCTGATGTTATGGATGGCATCACATTTCATTTGTAAATAATTTTACACCTAATTTATTAAAATAGTTCTAGAAAAATCTCCTTGCGTCGGCTTTCAAATATAATTAAATATATTAGACACTAGATGGCGACACTTTGTGTCCTGTGAACTAAAAATATAAAAGTACGTAGAGCTCAGTAATGATAAAATAATCATACGAAGGTGATGAAATTTGTTTTGCATTCAGACATAAAGAAATTTTAATCGCCAAAATATTATTTTTATAGTTTATAACATTTTGTGGACATGCCGCCATCTGCCGTCAAGGTAGCTAAGCTATATAGCAACATCGATATGGATAGATTCGAGTAGTTTTACTATGTATCGGTAGATGTAGATAATGTAAAGGGGGCGGGGCTTTGCATCGCCTCACCCCGCAAATTGTCACGCATTGTTACGTAGTGAAATTTAAGTACAACGTCTCCTCTTTGTATTTGCTTCATGACATCGCACCAAGAATGAATTCGATGGAGTCGATTAACTGGTACTACTAGCTTGTGTCTGTTCCTAGTATTTACAGACTGAATATCATAAGTGATATTCAGTCAAAATAAGTTTTTGTAAAACTGTTTATTTTTGTGTACGTACATTATATTTTAATAAATCTATTGAGAGGACCAAGTTAAAATATTAATTTCCTTAAATTTTTGTCGCAGCGATTCTTTAGGCTTTAAATCATAAATTGCTCTTATGGCCCTCGTCTGAAAAACAAATACAATTTCAGTGTCGGCTACGTGTCCCCATAGCAAAATACCATATGCTTCAGAAATAAGTCTGCTTGCTAATTTTGATATATGTGGGCTCCATTGATGCTTGACATCTAATGTGATTCCAAAAAATGGTGGTATCTACAAGACTCAGTTTCTCCCCATTTAAAATTACATTTGGAGTTATTAATTTCATACATTTCGTTTTAGTGCCATTTAAATGCAAATTATTAACATTGAATCATTTTACTAATTTAGATATAGCATTATTTACTTCGTCATATTTTAGTAATTGTCGTCTTAATTTGGAAATTAAAGAAGTGTCATCAGCAACTAATACTATATCACGGTTATCCCCTACTATGTAAGGTAAGTCATTAATGTATACAAGAAACAGAAAGGGGCCGAGAATTGAGCCTTGAGGCACGCCCATTTGTACCATCGACCTGGAAGAGCTCATACTGTTATTGAAAACTTTTTGCGTTCTCTTACTTAAATATGAAACAATTAATTTAAGAGCATCACTTCTTATATCGTATAAAATTTCGATACAATGTTCCAGTCGTTTGGGTTTAGTTACAGTAAGTAGAAATTGGTAGGAGAATTTTAAAACATTACCAGCGTTGTCTTAATTAAGCGTCCGTTTAAAACCATATCCGTGAACTTTTGAGTCTAGTTTAAATAAGAGATTATTTTTACAAAATAGCATTTCAGCTGTCGCTTTTCTTGCATATTGCAATGCTCTGCCTACACTTTGACGAAACAATTGGGATGCTAGTTTCACCCACATAACATTTTGTTTGAATTGAATATGAGAAACACGTAATTTACTTCCCAATGGAATAATATTTTTCTTAATCTTGTACTTCTTGTAACGTATTAATGTAGTTCCATTTTGTATAATTTCCTTTAATATCTTTAGATTTCTACGCTACATTTATGGCACCTGGATAGCATGTAAAATCAAATTGGATTTCTGTCCTGCATTAGTGCCGTTTGGTTCAAAATATTCTATGAGTACTTTCAAACGCTTGGTTATTGCAACTACTAGTAACGATAACGCTTCTGCATACTTATAATTTGTGTCAGTTTAAATTTTTCCATCAAGATATACGTATCTAAAAGTGAGTTGAGTCGACGGATGATACTTCACTTTATTTTTAATTTTTATTTTGTCGGACATTACTGTGCAAATGAATACATCTTTGCTTTATTTAGCTTTAGTTTTGAGTACCTTGAAAATTTCTTTAATAAACCCTGGTCTGCCATCTACTGTTTGATACCACCTACTAAGTGTTTCGCGGCAAGCACATTCTCAATTTTTACCTTACGGATTTGTAAGCCTTGGTTGAAGAAAAAAATTAATGTTATGGCAAATTTCCTCAGTTCAAGTGAATAATTTTCACAAAGTATGCACCCTTTTTTTCGATTTCATCAACTGGTTCTAAACTAATTTTTTTTAGACAACGTCCACTTAGTATTTTTGAATATTCGGCATTTAAATAATTTTTTTCTAATTCCTTCCTTATTGATTTCAATGATGATATTTTATTTTTTGAGTAGCCGGTTTTCGGCTTAATTTTTTTATCTGTCTACTATTTTGGACAATTTTGTCAGTAAATTCTATTATTCTTCTACTGAGACATATTAATTGGAGTGTTGTATTTTGATGATGAATCAATTTTTTTTCTTTGGTTTTTCATTCATTGATTGAGTTGCGGATGAAGTTTTTTTTATATTCTACTAAGCCAGCGAGTGAGAGTAACAAAGAGACGGCCCCTGATCCCCGGCGGCCCCGCTATTTCTGGCTACGGTGGCGACGATGGTAACCGCGGCAAAGGGATAGCTAAGAATCTCCGGCGGAGGTTCAGTTCCTACCTAAGACAACCCGACCTTGCAACATACAACGTACGCACCCTGAGGACTGACGAGAAGGTCGTGGAGCTGGAAGAAGAGATAGACAAGTTACGTTGGCATGTTATAGGATTATCCGAGGTCCAGAGAGAAGCGGAGGACACGGTTATCCTCGAATCCGGCAACTTGCTCTATCACTGGGAGGGCGACCATCTGTCCCAAGGAGGTGTCGGATTTATCGTCCACACGTCTCTCGTTAACAACGTTGTCAAAACTGAGAATGTGTCGACGATGGTTGCGTACCTTATAATCAGAATCACCAAACGGTATTCGCTGAAGGTCATACAGGTTTTTGCACCTGCCTCGGCACATCCCGATTAGGAGGTGGAGAAAATGTATGAGGATATCTTGAGAGCCATGCATTCCTCCAAAACCTACTATACGGTGTTACTAGGAGACTTCAATGCAAAATTAGGCACAAGAGAGAA
The DNA here is from genome assembly GCA_033319125.1 of Parnassius glacialis. NCBI lineage: Eukaryota > Metazoa > Arthropoda > Insecta > Lepidoptera > Papilionidae > Parnassius > Parnassius glacialis. The sequence continues at coordinate 8,372,814 of JAVANC010000028.1, read as the reverse complement.
CGGTGAGCTGAAAGTAGGGAAATTTGGAATTAGGCAATGGAATCCAAGGGGCCAGCAGCTGGAAAACTTTATGAAGAAAGAGGGACATTTTATGATGAACTCATTCTCGCACAAGCGGCCCCACAGGAAGTGGACGTGGTCGAGTCCCAACAGTTCAATAAAAAATAAGATTGACTTCGTTATGACGACCAGACGACAACTGTTCAGTGATATCTCCGTGATCGCGAGGGTGAAAACTGGTAGCGATCACCAAATGGTTAGAGGCACACTGAACATGAAAGTTAACTTGGAGAGGTCTCGTCTAATGAAATCAACGCTGCCTCCCCCTCGTGCTCTGTTCTAAAGTCCCGAAACGTAGATTTGACAGCATACAGGCAACTGAACAGAGAGATCTCCAAATGCATGTGGCGTGACTTAAGCAAATTTAATACAGCTTGTATTGAAGAAGTGATCGAGAGGCACAAATGCTCCAAAATTTTTGCCAGATATCTGTCCGCTAGAAAGAGCCAACTGTTTAAGCTGAAGACCGAGTGTGGCAGCATCGTTTCGGGGATACCTGAGATTTTGAGTGAGATTGAGAGGTTCTATGGACACACGTCATCGTTGGAGCCACACGCAAGTGTGAGTAACGATCCAAGAGCGAGTCTTATTCGACAATATTCCGAAGATATCGGAGATTAGAATGGCTCTCCAGCACCTTTAAAACGGCAGGGCCCATGTGAGGACGGAATTACAGCGGTGCTTTTGAAAGCGGGTAGAAAACCGGTACTTGAAGTCCTTCAGAAGCTCTTTAATTCCGTCCTACATGGTGGCACTATACGGGACGCGTGGAGTAAAAGTGCGGTTGTCCTGTTTTACAAGAAAGGCAACAACGCTCTCTGGAAGAACTACAGACTGATTTCTCTTCTGAGCCGCGTCGACGTGCTGTTTTCGAGAGTCATTACAAATCGTCTCGCACGCAGACTCGACGACTTTCAGCCTCCCGAACAAGCCGGTTTCCGAAAAGGCTTTAGTACCATGGACCATATTCACACCCTTCAGCAAATTGTACAGAAGAGAGAGGTGTATTATCCGCCACTTTGCCTTGCATATGTAGACTATGAGAAAGCCTTTGATTCCTTCGAAATTTGGGCGGTGCTGCAGTCTCTTCGACGGTGCAAAGTTGACTGTCGGTATATCGAAGTGCTTAAGTGTTTGTACAGTAGAGCTACGATAACTTGTAGTGTTATGCTACTTCCATATCATTTTACACTATTTTTCCATTCTGTTTTTGATTTTCTGCATTCATATTTTGCATCACTTTTCACGCTATCAGTTATGCTACTTACATATCATTTTACACTATTTTTCCATTCTGTTTTTGATTTTCTGCATTTATATTTTGCATCACCTTTATTTCCATAGGATCCTGTAACGTTTTTACACAATAACAAATAATTTTCACTTCGTATTTTCACGCTATCAGCACCTTTTAAATCGCTGTCAATGGAGTCTTACCTTTTTCTATCTTTTATTGAGTTCTCCGTAACTCTGCAATTTCAGGTTTCGTGCGCGCTGCCGCGCTATAGTTTTTCCTATATGAATAATATCTCATTTCTTACTTAAATGTAACTGTTTTTCAATTATATACCTAAAACCAAAAATTTATATTTTTGACAACCATTATTTATTTGGTTGTTATGGCAATTTTTATTCAAATTCGTCACTGGTCTGATGTTCTTATTTCGACATTTCCACATAAATACTCTTTTGCTCTAGGTCATTTACAAAAAATTTCCTTTTAATTTAAATAATTTCTCGTTCTCTCTAAAAAGGTATAAAAGCCGAACAATCGGAGGATACAGGGAGTCTCGCTTCAGTTTTCAAACGTGAAGCATCTACTAAAGGCCTTATCCCGGGGCCGCATTGCCCCTGGATCCTGCAAGCCTCCATCTACATTTAAAGTCGTCGGCGTAATCTACTTCAAGCGCGGGGCCACACTACTCCGGGCGCTACGACTGCTTGCTCTAGGCGCTGAGTGCACCTACTACCCGCGCTACCTTTGGGCGCTACGACTGCTTGCTCCAGGCGCTGAGTGCACCTACAGCCGCGCTACCTTTGGGCGCTGCGACTGCTTGCTCCAAGCGCTGAGCGCACCTACTTCAGGCGCTACGTGCGCCGGCTCCGGACGCTGCGTGTGCCCAGACCAGGCGCTGCGTGCCATCACCACCAAGAAACTACAAGCTCAGCGAGTGCCTACTTCTACTCCAAGCGCAGCGTGCGTCACTTCTACCTTTAGGCTCCACTACAATACAATATTCTCCTATCTTTACTTTTTTATCTAATTGTAATTACACGTCATCCATCATCATCATCATATTTTTTTTTTATAAAATTGTAAATACCTTTTTAAAAATTTAAATATATTATTTTCTTGTTCTACTTTTGTTGTTTTGTTATTCTTAGGTTAGGTTTTCTTTTATTTTTTTTAAATGTCGCTTTACGACAAACTATCCGAGTACAGAATCAGAATACAACACCTATCTAACTGCAGAGAGGTGTAAAATACGGTGACGTTATACCAGTGTATCCCAGAAACTCTTCACCGCTGCATTGGAAGATGTTTTCAAGCTACTGGACAGGAAAGGATGCGGTATAAACATCAATGGCGAGTACATCACTTATCTTGGATTTGTCGACGATATAGTCCTTATGGCAGAATCGCTGGAGGACCTAAGCACTATGCTCAATGACTTCAATAGTTTTTCCCAACGGATAGGTCTTAAGATGAACATGGACAAAACAAAGATTATGTTTAATGTCCATGTCACACCTATGCCGGTAGTTGTTGGGAGCACTAAGCTCGAAGTTGTTGACGAGTATGTTTACCTAGGACAAATAGTCCGACTAGGTAAGTCCAACTTCGACCGAGAGGTCAATCGACGGATTCAACCTGGCTATGCAGCGATCGGGAAACAACGACACTTCTTTTCGTTAGACATACCTCAAAACCTGAAAACGAAATTGTACAACCAGTGCGTGTTGCCAGTGATGACTTAAGGATCTGAGACGTGGTCCTTCACTGCTGGCTGGATGAACAATCTCAAGGATGCTCAGCGAGCTACGAAGAAGTATGCTCGGGGTTTCTCTGCGTGATAAACTTATAAATAAGGATATCCGCAGTAGAAGCAAAGTAACCGACATATCTCAACGGATTAGTAAGATAAAATGGCAGTGGGCCGGCCATATAGCTCATAAAACCGACAACCGATGGGAAAGAAAGGTTTTCGAGTGGCAGCCTCATACCGGTAGGCGAAGTGTAGGGCGACTCCCCACTAGATGGAGTGACGACCTGGTAAGACATGCAGGAAGTCGATTGATGCAGGTGGATCAGGACTGTGATTTGTGGCATTCTCTGGGGGAGGCCTATGTTCAGCTGTGGACTTATGAAAGGCTGTAATGATGATGATAATGAAGCCAGCCCTTATGTACGATCGCACCTAATGGTAAGTGGTGATGTAGCCTAAGATGGTGAAGCGCACTAACTTAAGAAAAGCCTATTCACTCTTGCCTTGAAGACACCCACACAGTAATCGGATGGAAAGACAGATGCTGGCAACTTATTCCACTCCTTTGCTGTACGCATGATGAACGACGTGGCCAACGGTTCGAAGTTGATGGTAAATTTATTAATCTTTTTCTTTTTAAATGTTCTGGTTTTTTAAGTAGGATTAAATGAGATCTCCGTTAGTGCAGTTTTCACATTTTCATGTTAGTAAGGCACACTCTTATGTTAACCCTATTAGTGTGCAAATAAAATTAAAATGTTACATTGTGTAAAAATTCTATTTTTGAAATTATGTGTGTATACTGTGAAAATTGTTTGGAAAGAAATCAATACGAAGTCAATATATATATATATATATATATATATATATATATATATATATATATATATATATATATATATATTGTGTTAGGAAAGAGGGTAAAAAAGTCTACCACTTATTTTGGCAGTATAAAGTGTCGCACGGGTGACTGAGAGGCGACAGTCTGTATTTCTACGAGTCTCATGTCGTTATTATGCCCGTTGGGCTAAAACATTACTTCTACACTGAGATTCTGCCTAAATAAGACAAGTGATGTGGTTCAAGGAAAGTCGTGTTGCTGAGAGGCTGCCCTGTGTGCATTGAGATCGGTAGTGATGCTGTTGGTCTGCATACTTTGGTGTTTTCATGTAAGGGTCCTGATAGTAAGCGGGGTTTGTTAACGAGTGATGTTCTTCTATTTAAATACTTTTGAGAGTAGTTTAAAACATCAGAAGTGAAATAGTTTCTAAAACGTGACGGCAGGTGCACCATTGCACGTGCGACAGCGTCGGTGAAGCTAGACAGAATTCTTGTAAACAACACGTGAACAGTACACCTGCGCCATTGCACCTGCGGTGACTCCCGTTTTGCTTGTATAAAACGGACGGAGCGGCCGCCGTTAAGACAGTTTTGGCTCTGACGTGGAACGTTGCGCTTGTCGTATTCAGTTACTAGTTTCCTTGACTCGTTGGACAATTTATTCTTGTCAATGACTTAATTACTATTCCTAACTACAAAATTTAATATTAAAATTAAATACTTAACTTACCTTTCTAAAATCAATATTATACTTTTACTTTATCTATATATAGCTATACTTCTTTTCAAATAATTAGGATTCTGTACTTTTAAGACAAGTTTCGTACTCTGGTTTTGTACTCTGACAGCCATTGTAGCCCTACTCTACAAACACTTTAGCACTTCGATATACCGACAGTCAACTTGGCTCTTACTCATAGTAGCAGCAAGACATAGTGGCAGATTTTACTCCCTCGGTCTTGTGTACAATGTGCCAAAGGGTATGATGTGGCCTTTCGTGCTAAAGATTTTTCGGAAACCTGCTTTGCTTAGCTCGGGAGGTTGGAAGTCGTCGAGCTTGCGCGCGAGACGATTTGCAATTACTCTTGAAAACGCACGATGCACAATGCACGTAGACGCGGCTTAGAAGAGAAATCTGTCAGTAGTTATTCAAGAGAGCGTTGTCGCCTTTCTTGAAGAACAAGATTACCACAATTTCGCTCCACGCCTCCGCTGTAGTGCCCCCATGGAGGACGGAATTAAAGAGCTTCTGGCGAACTTCAAGTACCGGTTTTCCACTCATTTTCAGAAGCTTCTACTATAATTTTATCCTTGCCCAGGGCCTTGCCGTTTTTAAGGTGCTGGAGAACTATTCTAATTTCGCTCAGACTGACGTCTGGAATATCATCGGAGTAGTGTCAGATAAGACTTGCCCTTGGATCGTTACTCATACTTGCGTGTGGCTCCAAAGATGATTTATACAGCTACCATAGAACCTCTCAATCTCACCAAAAATTTTAGGTGTCCCGGGAACAATGCTGCCACACTCGGTGTTTACGCCTAAATTTGGTCATGTTGAACATCATCCCATCACGGTCGACTAGGAGAATTGGCCGATGGTGCCAGGTGTCACGCGTGTGGCGGGGAGAAAGTAGTAGTTCAACGGCGCCTGGGCCGTGACTTAGTGCCTTTGGATGCCCGCCGCTGAGGTTGCGCGATACCGTGTTTTTTTTTATTAGGGTCTAGAATTTTGGATTTTGTGTGCATGACTTCGCTACGTAATTGGGTTTCGTGAAAACCGCCTCTGATTTGGTTGCCTCGGGTTTAAGTTCCTGGACAAGAGGCCTTTATTGGGTTTTACGTATTAAGTAACTTCTTTGAAAGTAATTGTGCAAATTAGATAGTGAAGTCTTGTTGAAGTGCCTTCTGTAATACTCAACTTGTTCGGGTAACGTGGAATTTTGCTTGCGCGCCGATTAAAAATACGGTTAGAATTTGAACAGCGCATTGCCCTTTGAGGTCGTTTCCCGGTTGATGCAGCATTTTGGGGCAGCCTGGAACTCGGCCGCTGCTGGTCACCTAGGACTTGCCAAGGTCGCAGACATTTACACATCACTGTACACTGTTCGCCAAATACCATTACACACACTCACGGCCTGTCCAAGCCTTGGCGCGAAGTTAGCTCCGGATACGGGTAAGTACTACGTGTTTCTAGCTTTCTCCCATATAGTTTATTGTGATCGGATATTTCCATGTGGCCATTTTGGGCCCGACCTGCGTCTGCTCGTGAAGTCTTCTGCTCATGGGCCCCGGAAGATTTGACCCTTGCTGGAGCAGCTGTAGGCCGTAACATTAGTGGTAGCAGAGTGTGTTTTGGGTTCGATTCCCGGTCGAGCCCGACCGTAGTATAGATAAAATAGTGCTTGATAAAAATTCAACAATTTTGGTAGCAGGGAGCGTTGGTTTGATTGGTTTTGTAGGGATTAACCACATTTTTATTATTTAAAATGATAATTTAATATGACATTGATAATGATAGATAAAATGACTGCTTGATATGAATGCTTGAAGTGCACCGATGGCCAGAGCATATTGATAATGATAAGGAGCTGCACACTTATTAGTACACATCGAAAGGCTATTGCACACGTCACTTAGTGCACTATGTCGCAATAGGTCACTGAGCGGAAACACTTTTTTTTCGGTCGTTAAAACCCGAATTATAAGTCCCTCTACGAAACGCACAAAAGGCCAAAAAAATGAATGCTTGTATTTGCTTGTGAAATCGTTCTGCTTGGTGTGCTTGATGAAAGCTTGGAGAGGGCTTGCTTAGTGTGCTTGGTGAATGCTTGCTTGTTTTGCTTGGTTTGCTTGGTGAATGTTTGGAGTGCTTGCTTGGTGTACTTGATGAATGCTTGCTTGGTTTGCTTGGTGAATGCTTGGACTGCTTTCTTGGTGAGCGCTTGACATTGTTACTGGTTCTCAGTGTATTTGTAGACTCAGTACACGTAGAGCGCAGTCTCAATTCGGCTGGTGAGACCCGCTGGTGGGAGGCCAACCAAACCGATCGCACTGCACTTGAGATCCACAAAACACTGATCAGTTTGCTCGAAGGAGCAAAAAAAATGTAGGGAGTAAAGACATTTTTATTATTTAAAATGATAATTTAATATGATATTGATAATGATAACATTATAACGACTGCTTGATATGAATGCTTGAAGTGCACTGCTCGCCGAGTACAGGGAGTTAAAGTGCTGTGTTATTAAGACTGCTAAGTTAACAAATTAAATACATTTAGGTCATTGTGAAATATGTACGTTTCACCGTACATCTTGCACCTCTCGAGAAAGACAACGAGGGGTGAATTTAGATTACTGATTAATAACATTGTAAGTAACTTACATACTTAATATTAACAATTAAAGTAGGTAGAATTTTTAACAATAAATATATGATAAATTATCCTAATGAGAATAACTATAATAAAATATTAGTGTCAAATAAGAAAAGAACAACTAATTAATAATTAAATGATTACATGGCAGCAAGCGATAGGATTTTTATAGTAACAACTATTTAATAGTTTCGGCTAGTGCAAATGACTAATAGATGATGCAATGTTTAATGAGAAATATGTAACAATTATCCTATAGTTCACGTGTTACAGGGCACGAAACATTCATTCACAAGGTACCTCAAACTTAATTAAACGATTAGTCATAGGAGAGTAGGTTTTTTCATATTTAATATGTAGTTTTGTATGTTGTTTACACTGTGCCAGTAGGTATTCATATTATAATAAAGTATAAGTTTCCATTCATTCCGTTATTCTTGCTTCAAAACTCTGTTGGCACCTACAAAGTTTGTTCCATTATCGCTATATACGTGAATGGGAACCCCTCGACGAGAACAGAACCGTTGGAATGCTGCTAAGAATGCTGAAGTAGTTAAGTCTGATACGAGCTCCAAATGAACCGATTTGCTGCAGAAACAAACGAAAATTGCAATATAACCCTTTGAAGTGCGTATAGAACGACCCTTGCTCATATTCAGTTCCACATGCCCTTCATTTAGAATGTGATTAAAGTCGTCGCTAAATTCATAGGATTGCGTGGTTTTGATAATGATTGTTAAAGCTCTATTTAGCTCCACAGGTGTTAATGTTAATGACCTGCTTATCACGCAGTTATTTGATGCGTCGCGCCGGACTCGAGTGCGTGCGATGAAATGTAATACCCATGCTATTGTTCTTATAATATGGGTGAGTGAACTGCAATTTTTTTGTTGATTAATAGACGATTTGATAGATAATCCGGTGACGGATGCTTCCAAGTCACGGAGATGATGCTGTTGCCAAGTGCTCCGGTATCCTAATGCATTATATGCGTCTTCTCAATCTCGTCGGTGAGACCCGCTTGTGGGAGGCCGACTCGACCGATTTGCTATTGCATTTCAGACACAAAAACACAAAGGCAAAAAATGCTTTTAGTGATTGATAGAGTGATGATTACCAATCACTTCCGTTCGTGATGATGTATCCTGTAGCACGAACTTGTTCACTGCGCAATTGCTTGAAAAAGTCACGTGTCATTTTTGCTGAATAGGCGGTAATATATGAGCAGCACTAAACGGGCGAAACGAAGACACGTTTTCGAACCGCGTGGTCCCGCTTATATCTTACCGGCACTAGATCAATGCTCGAAGAACCATAAAGATGTACGGAACACCTTTAAATGATATATGATATAAGAAAAAAATATTTTATTTAAACTTGATAATGATATTGATACAAAATTGATAATGATATAGAACGCGTCCGCCGTGTTCGGAATGCAAACGTACGTCCTGGTTTTTCCTATGTCAAAGGCTGATAGTTTCGTAGATGTGCTCTAATGCTGTCAAATCTCTCCTTCAGACTTTCACGTTCATGAACTATTCTTGCTCCGCCTGATACATCCGCTTGGTACCATAAAGATGTACGGAACATCTTTAAATGGTATATGATATAAGAAAAAATGATATTATATAAACTTAATAATGATATTGATACAAAATTGATAATGATATAGAACGCGTCACGTTCATGATCTATTCTTGCTCCGCTTGGTACATCCGCTTGGTACCATAAAGATGTACGGAACACCTTTAAATGATATATGATATAAGAAAAAATGATATTATTTAAACTTAATAATGATATTGATACAACATTGATAATGATATAGAACGCGTCTCGTTCATGATCTATTCTTGGTCCGCTTGGTACATCCACTTGGTACCATAAAGATGTACGGAACACCTTTAAATGATATATGATATAAGAAAAAATGATTTTATTTAAACTTAGTAATGATATTGATATAAAATGAAAATTATATAGAATGCTTCCGCCGTGTTCGGAATGAAAACGTACGTCCAGGTCTTTCCTCTGTCGAAGGCTGGTAATTCTTCTCATACTCCAACCAATAGTTGTCCACAGTGTTTAATCTGCGTTTGATATAGTCCGAAGTCTTACTATCAGACCCGTCCTTCTTGAAATCGGTATACAAATTTTCAATTGCTGTTGATAGCTGCTGCTGCGTAGTGAGGACATCGTTGTCAGACATCATGATATAATGATAAGTAAAATGTAAAGATCTTACTTGATATGATGCTGCTTGCTGATTGTGTTGAGGTAGTTGGCGCGTTCTTGCTGTATTGGTGGTGAGTACTCAGTGGAAATGCTGATACGCTGATACGCTCCAAGCTGCTACTGCTGGGTGCCGCTCCAAGACTCGCTACGCCCTCGAATCTGCTTGATACTTGATGCTTGGTAACTCTGATTGCCAGAGCATATTGATAATGATAAGAAACTGCACACTTATTAGTACAGACCGAAAGGCTATTGCACACGTCACTTATTGCACTATGTCGCAATAGGTCACTGAGCGGAAACACTTTTTCCGGTCGTTAAAACCCGAATATTAAGTCCCGCTACGGAGCTCGAAGGGCCAAAAAAACAAAAAAAAATGAATGGACTGCTAAGTTAACAAATTAAATACATTTAGGTCTTTGTGAAATATGTACGTTTCACCGTACAGGTTTAATTTTGTGCCTACAATCACGCCTGGCCGTAATACGTAAAAATAAAATTCTTTTCTTTTGTTGCTTTGTTGCTTGCTTTTTTGTTTGTAAGCGGGTAGATGCGTACGCCACGCCCGTAGGTTGCGCAAGCGGGAGTTTGCTAGAGCTAAATATGCGTTGGGTAGGTAGATGGTTATTATCACGTAATCGGATAATTATCGTTGTCGTATAATTATGGTTGATTAATTATCAAAGGGTCGGTTGTCTGAGCGAGGCATTTTTTGTAGATCGACTGTGATGTGTATCTTTATTTGTATTGTGGTTTATATTTAATCGAATAAATAGTAATTTGTATTTGTGTAATTTGTATTTGGCTCGATTTGATAGTAACGGTATTTGTTATTCGTTAATTCTTTTGTATTTGTTAATTTGTGTTTTGAATTTGAGCCGCGTAGTAATTTGTATTTAGAAGTAATGCCATCGCGCGGCCAGGGCTGTCACTATGCCGTTTTGTGTCTGGGTGCGAAGAGCGTTTCCTCTCAGAGTTCTCCTGGCCCTCGACTCCCACGGGCGGGGGCGCTCAGCCTTGCCCCCTGTCGGGAGTTGTTCCCCCAGGGGCGGGGGTCGTCACCCCTTCCCTCAGTATGTTGAGAGGGACTTCACTGCCACTCAGCGGTCAGCTAGACCCTTCTCACCCTCGTCAGCTGAGTAGCCGCGGCTCGGAGTACAACCGTTCCCCCTTTTATGTAGGCAGCCCCAGCTAGGTAGCTGCAGCCCTAGCTCGCCACACGGCCGCCTCCACTAATTCTGTGAGCCGTCAACAGCTCACTTGTCAATCTGTTCTATTGTCGACGGCCTCAGTGAGGGTGTACAACCCGAGCGTCGATTGTTTAACGGTACGTGCTTTGTCGGTTCCGCGTTCATAGCCCGGTTGGCCTCTGTTTAGTTGTTGGGAAGACAAGGGCTCCACGGGAGCGTTGAATTGCGCTATTAAGGATTGTTAGATTTGGTTTTGGTCGAGCACTTAATTAACGATGCTTTGAATTAAAATTAAAAATGTATTGTGCCTTCCGCGAAATGTTCATATTTGTGGTGGTTGTGATTAAGAAGGCGAATTTAGTGTGTTCTCTGAGTACTAACACATATGTTTTGTTATTGTATTTGATCACTGTGTTTGTTTTGTTGCACGGAAAATTGAAATTGAATTATGTGCCCTTTGAATGCTTGTGTATATGTTTTGTAATTGTATTTGATCACTGTGTTTGTTTTGTTGCAAGGAAGATTGAAATTGAATTATGTGCCCTTTGAATGCTTGTGCGAATGTTTTATAATTGTATTTGATCATTGTGTCTGTTTGCTGAAAGGAAAATTTGAATTCATTTGAAATTGAATGACGCGCTATTTATATATTTGTATGTATGTTTGTGTGGATGTGTTTTATCATTGTGTATTGTTGAAGAGAAGGCTGAAATTGGATAATCCTATTTGTGCCGAAGGGAATAAGAGTCATTCCTCTCTTTGTTTTCGCATTTTGTTGGCATTGTCTAAGATATTTATTTGAAATGAAAAATAGGGCTGTCTCTTACGTTTATTGATTTGTTTAATTTGTCAGTTGACCTATGTGCATCGGTGATTAATTTGTTTGAATTAATTCTGTAGTTGAACATTGATGCTTTTAAAAATTAGTTGAAATATGAGCATAGGACTACTTGTCTAAAAGGCTAGCTAGTTTGGAGATTATCAGATTGAAATCAGCTGCCGCACTATTTGAGTAAATGATTATATGATGGATGGCTTGGTTATGCCTACTTGTTTGAAAATTCATACTAAGGACTATCTGTGCGTTCGTTTAGCTCTCCACAGATGACGTTCATGTGGAATTTGTGGGTGCTCTCTGCACTGAAACTTAGGAGGCCACACTGGGCCGCCTTATGTCGCGTCGCTGTTTGCAGACCTGATCCGGTCGGATTTCGAAACGAATCATAGGGGCACAGATAGGTGTTTGAAAGAGGTCGTCGGACTTCTGTCCAGGAAAGGACTTGTTAAGGTGCTGCGATGCCCAGGAGGGTCATCCAGTGGAGGTTGACCCTCCGGCTTGCCCACATTGGGGCTGTCTTTTGAGGCGGTGGCTAGGGTTGCAAGATCTGATGGGGTGCCTACGGTGGCCTAGGTTTGGTTGTCGATTTGGTCTTGCAACGTGCCGTCGCGACCCTGTCCCGCTTGTCGGTGTGCACTCGGACATAAGACGGGGGTTTGTTTACGCCTAAATTTGGTCATGTTGAACGTCATCCAATCACGTTCGACTCAGAGAATTGGCCGATGGTGCCAGGTGTCACGCGTGTGGCAGGGAGGGGGGCAGCGGAAGGCGGCTCCCCAGCGTTTTGGCGCTGTTGGGCGAGAAAGTAGTAGTTCGACGGCGGCTGGGTAGGGAATTAGTGCCTTTGGATGCCCGCCGCTGAGGTTACGCGATACCGTGTTTTTTTATTAGGGTCTAGAATTTTGGATTTTGTGTGCGTGACTTCGCTACGTAATTGGGTTTCGTGAAAACCGCCTCTGATTTTGTTGTCTCGGGTTTAAGTTCCTGGACAAGAGGCCTTTATTGGGTTTTACGGATTAAGTAACTTCTTTGAAAGTAATTGTGCAAATTAGATAGTGAAGGCGTATTGAAGTGCCTTCTGTAATACTCAACTTGTTCGGGTAATGTCGAATTTTGCTTGCGCGCCGATTAGAAATACGGTTAGAATTTGAACAGCGCATTCCCCTTTGTGGTCGTTTCCCGGTTTATCGTTTTGGAAGTCATTGTAATTGAGCCATCGCGTTAAATGCCCTTTTTGTGTGTTGACGGTTTGTTCTTTTACGTGTCAACAAGGCGTATTTATGATTCTTGTCGCGGCGTGGTATTTGATATCGAACGAAGGAACTTAGTTGTGTTTAACGCTGAGCCGTGTGGCTCATGAAGAGATTTCGTTAGTTCCCTATTTATACTTTTGTGATAAGTGAACCCGGGACAATTTTGAGCTACTGTCCTTACTTTGCGGGTATCACGTGTTCGATTCTACGATGAATGTGGAATTAGGCAAATTTAAGTTAGCTAAATGTACAATGAAGCTAAGAGACTGAAATAGTGACAATGAAGAAAGAAATGGTCCAGCGATGGAGCCTGCTGGAGTGATGCAGCATTTTGGGGCAGCCTGGAACTCTGCCGCTGCTGGTCGCCTAAACTTGCCAAGGTCGCAGACATTTACACATCACTGTACACTGTTCGCCAAACATCATTACACACACTCACGGCCTGTCTAAGCCTTGGCGCGAAGTTAGCTCCGTATGCGGGTTAGTACTACGTGTTTCTAGCGTTCTCCCATATAGTTTATTGTGATAGGACTTTTCCATGTGGCCATTTTGGGCCCGAGCTGCGTCTGCTCGTGAAGTCTTCTGCTCATGGGCCTCGGAAGATTTGACCCTTGCTGGAGCAGCTGTAGGCCGTAACACTCGGTTTACAGCTTCGACAGTTGTCTCATTTTGGCAGACAGATCTCTGGCAAAGACTCTCTGAAAGACTGGAACCCTAGTTCCGCTCAATCGCTTCTTCAATACGTGCTATATTGAAGTTGCGTAAGTTCCGTCGCATGCATTTGAAGATCTTTCTGATCTATTACCTGAATGCTATTAAATGCTGTTAAATCATCTGCAGACTGCAGATTAGTTTCCCTTCTAACAGTCATAAGATTAAGCGTGTGATCGGAGAGTTTTTGTGATCTTCTGCGGCGTTCTTGCAAAACTTAGCTTCGACCGCATGGACAGTTTCTTCGAGCTTGTCATTCATATCTGGCTATCCGAGTACAGAACCAGAGTCCGAAACCTATCCAACTGCAGAGAGATGTAAGACAGAGTGACGTTTTATCCTCGAAACTCTTCACTGCTGCATTGATCACAGATCTTATTCGGAACGTATTCGGATTCTGCAAGCCATCTAGCATTACAAAGATTCATCACAGCACTGGATTAATAATGCTTCCTGTTCCTTTCAGCTTACTCTCTGCGCTACAGTGTTCGGTACGGCTCTAAGCCTTACTGCTCGCCTCTGATTCACGGCACTCGCGTAGATTATTTGCCTTCTCGACTCACCGCATACTACAAGGCATTTATCTGGCACTTTCACTTTCGTCGACATCTAGATTGCACTATCGACCTCCAATCTGAGTAGGAGAGTGATGTGGCGGCGCTGTCGTCACGTCACAAGCGAAAATATATCGAAGCTTAAATCGCGCTATCAAAGTTCCGAAGTAAAGCAGTATATAGAATAGCTCCGAACTACCACTCGGAGCGTTAGCCGCTCCCCGGGCAGAATACCTTGCCCGGCGAGACATCTCGTCTTTTCGTTTCACCGGCTATACTTATAATGTTTACATGCACAGCGTTTATATGGATAACATTTACTTAACATTTAGGTATCCATTAAGTAATGTGTACTTTGTTACCTTATTGATTGATAACGAATAATTAGTCCGATAATAAGCCGATATTGATATTCTGATCCTCCTGATACGGCACGTACACGTGGAACGTGGATGGTCAGAATATCGAATAAAAAATTTCAAGGAAAGAAAAAGAATGCAACTAATTGCATTGATTATGAAGGAATGGGATCCATAGTTAACAACACTGATATATCGACCAATAAGGATTTATTCTGGTGAAATTATAACGTATTTAATAAAATTACCTTATTAGTATCTAATCAAAGAAACGCTGGGAAAATGTTATTCCAACAGCTTTATAATTTAAGGTCTTGCAGTCTTCGCCTCACCATATAATAATACCATATAGTAAGTGCAGAGAAGTTTTCGGGTCTCAGATGTGATCGTTACTAACTAACTAAACATTTTCCTAATGAAGTATCCGAAAACGTTCGTCCTAATTAGGACGAAGGTTATTAAGGAAAAGCCTTAAAACAGCAGATGACCTTTTTGAAAAACTGCGTCATACGTCGGTTTCCTTCTTATCCATTTAACTAGACGGAGCCACATCAACGCGTAACCAGTTACAGCTAGTAATCTATACATATAAAACGTTTTGTCCTGAATGACGTACCGATGGACGGCACAGCCTAAACCGTTGATGTAGAGACCTGAAACTAGGAGGGTGTGTTCTTTGTATGACGTAGGCACCCGACATGAAGGAATTTTCCGAAATTGTACCCCTAGGGGTGAAAAACGGGGTAAATTTTGTATGGGAGAACGTGATTCCTTAGTCTAATCTACTTCAAATTTTGCATAAACATTTTTTAAAAGAATTGATGGAATTAGTGTTTCATATTTTATTGAAACTCATCTCCTAACGGGGTTAAAAAGGCGTGGAAAGGTATTTTAGGAGTGATTTGCATACCGAAATTGATATCAATACATAATCCTAAGGATTATTTATTGATATCAATAGCCTTTTGAATTAAATTACACTTTATTATGACACATGTTTGAAAACTCAAAACGTTGAACTCACATAAAAGATTGGTGCAGTGCAATGCAATACTCTTTAAAATTGGAATGTCAAATATAAAAGAATATTTAAGTCGGATTGGAATCCAAAACTTCAATTTTAAAACTTACCTTATACCTTGATTTTCCTTCGAAAATTCCTTGGAAATCTCTTAGATTACCTACTTAGCGAATATTTGCGATTGCTGTATAATTTGTTTGGAAGTTCATTTTCGCTATTTCATTAGAATATTTTGAGTGTAGTTAATTTAATTTCTTTTTCGTTTGTTGTTATAATAATAAAATAAGAAATTGAGTTTGATTTGTTAGTGTATAATATAGGTTTTTAGTTTTAATTGTAAACATATCTATTTTTTTATAGGATCGGGTAACAATCGAGCACACAGTCCACCTGATGGTAAGTGGTTGCTTAGGCCCATAGACATCTACATTTATTCTCGTTTGTGAATCAAAATGCAGATGCGTTGTCACCCGTGAGGACTAAGATGGAGTGCCTCTTTTCCAGTAAAAAGAGTTTCCGGTTCTCTACACTCACCATACGAAACACAGCAGTGGCTGCTATTTTGAGCTGGTATTCTGTGACAGCGTGGGCCTTCCCCGGTCGAGCCGACCTATTCGTGCTACAACTATACTACATAATATAGCTGCAGCAAGGCTCTACCACAAAAAAATCTATGTTTGATTTCTTGTGTATAATAATATAGTTTTCTTTTGGTTTTAATATAGATAGTTAGTTAGGTAGTATTTTGTCTTAGAAGTTTAATTTAGTGTGTATTTTTTTTCGAAATTTTCTTATGCTTATAAATTTGTCTGTGTCTATTTTTAAAAATGGGAGCAGAAATGTTTTGCAACAATGGGTAATAAATAAACCTTACTTATGTACTTGTAGAAAGGGTAATTGAGTACAGAGACTAATTTTGTAGTTAGGAATAATAATTAATACGTTTACACGAAATAATTATCCAACGAGTCGAAGATAAACTAGTAACGGAATACGACAAGCGTACCGTTCCACTTCAGAGCCAAGACTGTCCTAACGGCGGCCGCACCGTCCGTTTTATACAAGCAAAACGAGCGCCACTGAAGGTGCAATGGTGCAGGTGTGCGGAACACGTGTTATTTACAAGAATTCTGTCTTACTGCACCGACGGCTACCGCGCCGCACGTGCAATGGTGCTGATCCCGTCACGGCCATACTGACATGCGTGCGTCCTCGCACGCGCTCCATCACAATTTTAGTTATCTGTAGACAAAAAAACATCGTTCGACTATCCTGACATAACAGCGTCTGGCCCGGTCTATATTGACCCTTCAGACCTGGGTGACAATCAGTTTTGTTCCGGCAGTAAGCCCCACAAAACTTTAATCACCTTTATGCGAGTTTGGAATGATTAGTCTGTAGCTTTTCTATTTTCTCTTTTTTTTTAAGTACTGTTTTCGCTAGTCCGGTAACACTATTCCCTATAGCCACATCATTGGACCGGCACAAAGCCCTGCAATGATAGTAAGAACTATTTTTTTTCTTACTCCTTTTTTTTTTCAAGTACTATTTGCTCGTCCGGAATCACTATTCCCTATAGCTATATCATTGGACCGGCAAACGCCCTGCAATGATAGTAAGAACCACTTTTTTTTCTTACTCTCTTTTTTTTTCAATTCAATATAGAACAGGTACAGACCAAACATACCGCAAACATGTACCTGTCACAATCACACAAAAGTGTATCGTCAGGGACGTAGTGACATGATAACACCTAAGTATGTAAACCAACAGCAAGACGACACATCCCAGTGCAGCACAGACCAGCCTTCCTGCAACTCCATGTTCCTTTCCTGCACAAGAATAATTACTTCGTTAGAGTGTTGCAACGTCTCTAGTATTTTCTAGATGCACAGACACGGCTACCTCCAGGCAAACGCACTCCAGCTTTCCGTTCTGCTGCGTTCGTACCACATTCGCGCCAGCGAGCCGTCGTGCCGTACTAGCGCTAGCTAGGAATTCCGAGCTTTCAAAATTCATCACATGTTTTCTTAAGAAACGGCAACTGTATGTCATTTGAAAACATTGCAAAAAATGGAAACTATGTGTAGAGGCAAATACCACAACATATTTGAAAGGGAAGGAGGCAACTGCGTAAAATCTACGAAAGCTGACCTTAGACGTCCATTTACAGCGCCAAAGCACCATTTGTTCGGCGGCCGCTTGAATTGCCCTGCCATAAGATTAGCCGATAAGTTACCAATTGTAGCGGTGTAGGCTCAATCTTACCGGCGCTCGGCCGTACCTGACCATGTTCGATTAGCCGTCACAACATCTTCCTCATTGATCATTGTTGTAGAGACTTCGACGACACAATATTCGGAGCAAACTGCAACACTGATCAACACATTAGAACACAAAAATATCACTTATTATTTTCAATTCATAGAGTGTTAAAGTTAATCCTTTATTTTGGTACATCCCTTAAACGTTTTGAACTTCAAAATATAGCAAATGTTTCAATAATAATGTTTCAAAATAAATAATCATGTTTCGCGTGAACTATCAAATTACAACATAACTTGAATAAGTTAATTAGAAAGCCTCCAAGTTCTTTCGACATTTGTTAACACATTTAGGTACATCAAGAAATAATGAAAATACTTGCGGGGTACTTTTAATACAAATCGAACAAATTAAAACAAAATTGCTTAAATAATTTCACTTTATCATTTCTCTACACTTTAATGATACGAAAATATCGTAAGTAGCATAGCAAATTTCATTACGGTATTTAACATAAAAACAGATTCATGAATGCGGAATGCATTATAGTCTTCCACAAATGTAATAATCCTCATACTATTCGAAGATTATATGTGGGCAAAAATGGGGACTTTATTCCACTTCTGATGTAGAAAGGGTAATTGAGTACAGAGACTAATTTTGTAGTTAGGAATAATAATTAATACGTTTACACGAAATAATTATCCAACGAGTCGAAGATAAACTAGTAACGGAATACGACAAGCGTACCGTTCCACTTCAGAGCCAAGACTGTCCTAACGGCGTCCGCACCGTCCGTTTTATACAAGCAAAACGAGCGCCACTGCAGGTGCAATGGTGCAGGTGTGCGGAACACGTGTTATTTACAAGAATTCTGTCTTACTGCACTGACGGCTACCGCGCCGCACGTGCAATGGTGCTGATCCCGTCATACTAATAGTGGGGGATGACGCATGCCTTTTCCGTATTACGCTTTTGTTTATTTATTGTATGGCACACAGGAACGCTCAGTGAATATTCGTAAAGAAATTGTGCGTCATGTGACGAAGAATTGAGATGAAGTTGCGGTTGTGTCTCATGACCGTCATGGCAACAATCATGGGACAAAAGAAGAGTATGTTTTTATAGAGTTAACTTTAGCACTAACAACGTTTGATTGTTACCGTGCCATTTGTTAATTTAAGGGAAACCTGTTGTTGGCAATACTACATTAGACATAGTTACAAGATATATAATGTGTAAAGCTGTTGGTCTTCTTAATAAAATAAATAAAAAAAGAGTGTAGACATTAAATTTGTTATAACACTCTACATATGGCGGTTTCTCCAAGTTAGTTGCAACCGGTCAAATATACCCATTTGTATTTGAAGTGTATCGAAATGGCAACCTGTATGTCCAAATTGGTACAGAAGACCAACCTATCAAAAGTTTGCGTTTTTCCCAAAATCTTTCTAATGGTTACTTTGATATTCAAATGAATTTCAAAGGTTGCCATTTGGATTAATTTGATGGTCTTTTTGATCCAAATGGCAACCTTTATGTCCAATTTCGTACAGAAGACCAACCTATCAAAAGTTTGCGTTTTTCCCAAAAAAACTTTCTAATGGTCACTTTGATACCAATTCTGATGCCCATAGAGATAACAAAACTGATGAGCGTCCAATAGCTAAAAAACGAAGCATTGAAATGGATGTATCTCCGACGTTTACTCAATCTTCACAAATTTCTAATGTTGTGCAAAGCTTTTATTCGCCTACTTATAGAATTACTGAATCAGAATGTGAGTCAGATTTAATTTCTTCTTTGTCCACGAATAATTGCATAGAATCTCCAAAATTCACTACCCAAGAGTCAGTCCATAATGAAATTAGTTTAACAAATAAGTCACAAAATATTAAACAAAGAAACGAAGGGATAGGGCTATCAATTAGTTTGATAAAAAACCTACACCTTGAGCATGATCACTTTATGTCTGGCATATGACATTATAATAGTTGTCTTCAAATGTCCTCATTGGGAGCTAAAAAAATAATACAGGATAGTTTTATGTCTACATTCAAAGTGCAGGGCCAGGTGTATCATATGGGTGGAAGTTTGCTTCCGCAATCCCAGAGTGAACCACAGTTGAGTTGAACAATGAGGACGATAGACTATAGACTGGGTCAAAAGGTGGTGCTGCCTTCTTTTTTTACTAAGGAGCCACGCTATATGTACTCGTATGAGCGGACATAAGACGCCATGATGTACATAATTGTATCACTACGGTCGTCCCGATCTCAAAAAAACAAAGACAAATCCATTATAAAATACTTTCCAGTATCGACTTAGGTGTAGGTGATTTCTTTATTGGATACTGAACTGAAGAATTTTCTATTAAATTTACTTTTGGTCAAAGTGAAAAGGAATCGTGCGAATCAAAGCAAAGATGCTATAATTGACATCAAAAAACGAACAAGCCTCAGTCATAAATCAAATACAATAACAATACAATACAATAACTTTATTTCAGGCATCAAGGACTTAAAAATTAAGAACATTGGCCCATAGCAATATATACCTTAACCTAAAAATATATATAAAATATAGATATAACTTAACACTATCTAGGGAACTTTTTTCTTTGGCGCGTCCCTGTATCGGCGAAACACTACCCCAGAGGGCCAGAAATCGGGAGCGAGGAATATCTCTTTATGTTTTGCAGGAACCTGGAGTACGTAGGATTTGAAGTTCGTTGACCTATTAGGCTCCAGACGCTGCAAATGTAAAGAGATCGGATCCTCAATGCGGCATCGGCTTCGTTCTTCCACGAAACGCAGGACGTCTTCTCCCGACGTACTTTTGTCCAAGCGGGAGATGTAGAGTTGTATAGTTGGCTCCACAGCACGCAGAGTTGTACTCGCGTTTATCTTGGCGGTCCCACGCTGGTTACAGACGGGTCGCGACCGACGTCTCTTGTCAACAAGAGTAAACCCGTCCTTATCAATCTTGTCTTGGGTCACCACTGGAACTGATTTTATTTCCACATTCTTCCGCTTTCGACCACAAGAGGGTGCCGGTTGTAAAGGTTTTCGGGCAACATCCGCAAACGTCTTTCCTTGTTTTGAGGTTGGCTTCGGCGGAGGAGTACCAATGGGTTCAGGCAAGGGTTGAGGTGGTGATGCAATGACGACCGAAGTCGCCCTAGTTTCTCGGTCATCAACCCGCTGACAGACGGTATCGCGTGACGGAGTCGCAATCATCGGTGAAATATGACTCCTATTCCGGTTACCGCGTGTCGTATTTACATTCTGCGACGGCGGTGAATTTGCAGATGTTGCAATTATATTGTGCAACATATTGACTTGGTTCCTCAGCTCTGTTGCGGCTCGTTCCGATTCCTCAAATTTGGAACGAATGTCGGTAACATCGGCTCTCAACGTGGTGATGTCTTTCAACAATCTGGTGACGTCTACGTGATCGAACGTCACGGGAGGCAGCTTGTTGAGATCACGCGCGACGAAAGTTGGGATGTCATCAGGGTCGGTCTCATTGAATAGCCTGAAGATGTCTTGCAGGTCTTTCTTACCGCGTCCATCCCTGTGACGTGTGATAAGACGGATTTGGGTCACGGCTGAATCTGCTAACACCTTCTTGGCTTGGATGATCTCGTCCTCAGTGAAGCTTGTCATCAGTACCTGTTCCAGAGACACCTGGTCCATGACGTCCAATTTTTGTTGAACAAAGGCCAGGAACTCGTGGATTACGACGGTTTCGGAGCGTTTAGTTTGACACGCCATTTCGATTTATTTTTGCGCAGTAGGTATGCTTACGCTACAAAAATACTGTAGGTTCGGCATTAGAGCCGTCACGTCATTATGAAGCGACTGCACTAACCGGTAGTAAAATTGCGACTGCTAAATCAAATACGTTTGAGATCATTTGAAGGGGCAAATATCAATATAAATCCGTGGACTCAGTGATAAACACCGATGATGCCATTCATTATCCAGTCGAGTGTCTCCCGGTCTCCCAACTCACAAATTAAAATTGTGAGCTGGCGTGCCAATTAAGTTTCTGCGCAATATAAATCCACCAAAATTATGCAATGGCAACATATTGCAAATGAAAACATTACATCGCAATGTTATCGAGGCAACTATACTGATAGGTTGTTCTCAAGGAGAGTCTGTATTTATTCCAAAGATTCCCCAAACACCATCAAATTACCCCTTCGAATTCAAGAGAGTGCAGTTTCCTATCAATGCTTCGTCATAACCATAAACAAAGCTTAAGTTCAAACTTTTAAGGTAGCGGGAGTAGACTTGAGATAAAGCTGATTCTCCCACGGTCAGTTGTATGTGGCATGCTCTAGAGTAAGCGCACAGAGTAGCCTGGTGATTCTAGCATCCGATGGAAAAATATAAAATATTATTCACAAAGAAATACTTTCACCAGTTCAAAGGCCTAGCTTCGTGTTCATAAAACTTAACAAAATTTTATTTTATATTCATGTTTATTTTCATTTTAATTCCCTACACTTTAAAAAAGAATTTTATATTTTACATGTATTCAAACATCTTAACATAATAATTTATATGTTATACCAAAATAATAAACGCAAAAAACCACTTAAAAATCCAATTAGAACCATTTTTCTTATATGCGGGCGAAATCGCGGGCTAAAGCTTGTGTATATGTAAGTGCACGAGTTTCAATTAAGCATATTTTATAAAAGCTTTTTTTATCTTTTAAATATATATTAATCATCTATTATACCCTTCCTAAATTCTCATCTTAATTTATTCAGAGCCAATTTGGTAACATTCTTTGGAATCTTGTTATAAATTGTGGCACATTGATACAATAAAACCAGGACTTTGCAGGACAGCATTTATAAAGGCTACACTTTATTGTGATAAGTAAAGATGTCTTGCGCGAAATAAAGCATGATTACTTTAGGTATCTTTTGTTTCCTCTCGAAAGTCCATTGCTAAACATTTATGCCTTAATTGCAACGTTTTGCGGGCGGTCGGCTAACCCAGTTTTTTTATTATTTTTAGTTGTCTAGGTATCTGGAATATGCTGCTGTCCATCTCTTGTTCTATTTCTTTCTTTCGCCTCTTATAAAACCCACGATGCAAGCATGGTATGGGTATATTAATAATAGTAGTGTTATATTTAGAGATCATGTAAAAACATATTCTAAAATATTTAAAAAAGTGTGCGCCACAGCTAAGGCTTTACATTTAAGTAACAAAATTAAAACTGCATCTAACAAAATTAAAATGACCTGGAGAATAATAAATAGTGAAACGGGCAAGGTCAAACCGCGCAACTCGGAGTTTCAATTGAATATTAACAATAATTTAACTCGATCTGATCAAGAAGTTGCTATGGCTTTTGAGAAACATTTTACTGATGTTCCTTTTTTGACAACTAAATCATTAAACTCTTCTCCTACTGTCGCTGAATCATTGCTCAAACAAAATGTAAAGGCTTGTTCAAATACTTTTAAATTCCATAGAGTACTGCCAAAAGATATTGTTTAATATTTTAAAACTATTGATGTTAAGAAAACGGCAGATTTATGGGGGATTTCCGTTGAAGTTATTTTATCTATAATAGATATAATAGCACCTTATCTAGCCACTATATTTAATACAAGCGTCGAATCTGGTGTGTTTCCTGATTTAATGAAACTCAGTAAAGTCATACCTTTATTTAAATCTGGTAGTACATTAGACCCCGCTAATTTTAGACAAATTTCTGTACTACCAACATTTAGTAAAATTTTTGAAAAAATTATTTTAGATCAGATGTTAATTTTCTTTAATATTAATAAATTGCTACATAGAAATCAATTCGGTTTTACAAGGGGTCGCTCAACAACTGACGCTGGAGTTGAGCTTATTAAACATATTTTTTGTGCATGGGAGAATTCAGAGGATGCTTTGGGTATATTTTGTGACCTTTCCAAGGCCTTCGACTGCGTTCACCATGAGACATTAATCAGGAAGCTACATTACTATGGTGTCAAAAACACAGCGCTTAAACTTATAATTTCATATTTAACTAATAGAATGCAGAAAGTTATTATCAATGGTAAAAGTTCTTCCGGCTCACCTGTACTAATGGGTGTCCCTCAGGGCTCAATTCTCGGCCCATTCCTATTTCTAGTGTATATTAATGACTTACCTTCTATTGTAGAGGATAATCATGATATAGTATTATTTGCTGATGATACTTCTTTGATTTTTAAACTTAAACGTCAATCATTTAAATGTGACGAAGTGAATAATGCTATATCAAAATTAGTGCATTGGTTTAACGTTAATAATTTACATTTAAACGGGAATAAAACTAAATGTATTAAATTTACAATAACGAATGTTAAAAATCTGAGAACCAATGTGTTTTTAAATGCGGAAGAACTGAGCCCTGTTGAATCCACTGTTTTTCTTGGCATCACTCTCGACGCAAAGCTTCAGTGGGGCCATATATCCAAACTAGCAAGCAGACTAAGCTCTGCAGCCTATGCTGTAAAAAAGATAAGAGGTCTCACTAGTGTCGAGACAGTTAGATTAGTTTATTTCAGTTATTTCCATAGCATAATGTCTTATGGGATTTTGCTATGGGGAAATGCGGCTGATTCAGAAACTATTTTTGTTTTACAGAAGAGAGCCATTAGAGCTATTTACAACCTAAAACTGAGAGAGTCTCTTAGAGATAAATTTAAAGAAATAAATATATTAACTTTGGCCTCTCAGTATATTTACGAAAACTTAATGTATGTTCACAAAGACAAAGGTAGTTTTAGTAAAAAAAGTGATGTGCATTCTGTAAACACTAGGAACAAACACAAGCTAGTGATACCAGTTTCTCGACTCCACAGAGTCAGTAATTCATTCTTGGGGCAATGTATACGCTATTAAAACAGGGTCCCGGAAAGTGTACAGGCTCTCTCTATTAGCAAGTTTAAATGTTTTGTTAAGTTGAAACTGTATAAAAAGGGTTATTATAGTATAAATGAATACATGGTTGATATTAACCCCTGGGAATGAGGTGATCGCTTCCAAGCTGTTTCTAAAACAAATTTTGTACTTATATAGTTGTATAACCATTATTGTAAAATTTGCTTTAAAAAAAAGTCCCGCTGGGTTTCTTGCTGGTTCTTCCCAGGACGGAGGTTTTTTTTTTTCGAACCAGTGGTAAAGTAAAAAATGACTTTCAATAAGAATTACACATGTGATCTATATTGAATAAAAAATTATTCTATTCTATTCTATTCTATTCATCTCCGTCACTACACCGCCCTCAAGTTTAACTTACCAATTAAAGCGGTCGGTTACGTGACTCGCATCGCGTTTTAACGTTTATTGTTTACTCGCTCGACCATTTGCTGACTTGGATATCGATTTAAATGAATAAATATACGAAGATGACACTTTACCGTTATCAAAAAGTTGAGTTCCGTGCGCTTATCAAACATAACTCACGACCCTTAGTTAAGCAACAACAAATCTTAATATATTTTTAGACGTACCTAATCTTATAAATGACTCCAAAACTCATCGTTCAATAACATAGCAGGAGTTCTATAACATGGAAATTTTCTTACGTCATAGAGCTATGCTGTAGCTATTATGTTTGTAGCACGAATGGGTGGGTTCGACCGGGGAAGGTTCATGACCTCACAGAATACCTGCGTATGACATGACAGGTTAATGCTGCTGTATTTCGTATGGTGAGTAAAGAGAACTGGAGATTCTTTTAATTGGAAACAAGGCATTCCGTCTCAGTCCTCAGCTTTACGTGCTTTCTGAAGCACGGGGGTGAAACTCGCCAACTTCTTGATTCCGCTACTTAGAATGATTTTAGCCCGACCCGGGATCGAACCCGAGACTACATGATCACCAACCGCATTTACGATCACTAGACCGACAAGGCAGTCAGAAACCATCGAGAATATAGATGTCTATGTGCTACAGCATCCACTTACCATCAGGGTGACTGTGTGATCGATTGTCACACATATTCCAATCTATACAAAAGACAGACTGAATGTTTATGATACATTGTCCTGTGTTTCTAAAACTTGAGTATATACTCGTGGTATCGAATGCGTTCTTCAATTCGATCTCATTGTGGTAGGTTCATGCAAATATTGCAACAAATGAGTAAAATTCTCATTCATTGGCAGTGCATTAAGTTGTAAGCCAGCTGAGGATTCTAGTTTGATATTTATTTAATTTTTATATCATAAGGGTGACAAACGAGCATACAGTCCACCTGACGGGAAGTACATGCTGTAGCCCATAAACGTTAATATTTATCCTCAATTAAAAATCAAAATGCAGATGCGTGACAAAGCAATTCTATATTAATATCGATTTTGAAGGCACGTTGTTATTGTTGTTTTAATAACAGAAACATTTTTTTTAATATATATTATAAATAATACTTATTGATAGTCACCCTTTTGTTTAATTACCACTGGTTTGAAAAAAAACTCAGACCTGGGAAGAACCAGCATGAAACCCAGCGAGACCTTTTTAAAATAACAGCTTACAATCATGTAATCACAATTAACCACACAAAACAAATTAGAAATAGCTTGGTAGCGATCACCTCATTCCCAGGGCTTATTATCATCCATAAATTCCTTAATATTATAATAACCCTTTTTATACAAATTTAGTTAAATTTATAATATATAAGGTTATATACATAAAGGTTAAATGTAACAAAATATTACATGTAACTTGTTGTTTATATCATAGGGAATTTTTCATAGAATAAGGGTGACAAACAAGCGCACATACTACCTGATAGTAAGTGGGTGTTGTGGCCCATAGACATAACTATCCTAGATTAGTAATAAAAATGCAAATGCGTTGTCACTCCCGAGGGCTAAGATAGAATGCCGCCTTTACAGTAAAAAAGATCTCCAATTCTCTACATTGGCCATATCAAGAACATCGTAGTGGGCGATAGAAATCGTATATAGATACAATATCTAAGTATCGATAAAATATCAATAGACTATTAGATTAGTTTTTTTTGATTTTATTATTAGACTGCAGTACAGTGCCGAGGTACAAAGTCACTTTACAGAACAACAGCATCGATACTCGAAGAAGTAATAATAACGGAAAATATCTTTGATAAGATGATACACTGATTCGAAGTTCAAATAAACCATGAACGCATGAAAGAATAAGAGATATTATCAGTGACTTAGCTATGTAATCAAGGGTCTCGGGGCAAAAATGAAATTGGAGCCCTATTTAAACTAAACTTAATACTTTAAAGGCGCAAAACTCTTTCATCATCAGCTCCTTGTCGCCCACTGGAGGGCATGATAAAGCAAAGCTGCTTGTGCGAGCCACCGCTAGGCGAGTCAGTCACCCCACGTCACGAGCCCTCCTCGGTAGTTTGCCTAGGTAGTTTGCCTAGGTAATTTTCCTAGGTAGTTCCTAGATGGTTTCCTAGTTAGTTAACCCGGTAATTAAGACAATAGTTTAGAGTTTACGTACCTGTAATAATTAATATACTTACTTACTTACTTACTTATCGTCACGCAAAATCCCTGACGGGGTAGCCAGAGAGAACAGATCGCCAAGTGTAACGATCCTTACATACCTCTTTCGCTTCTTTCAGATTCATTAACTTCTTCATACATGCACGTCTAGGTATCCGAGTACTCTTGACCCTCCCTTCTTCGAGCAGTTTGCTCACATGGTCTTCGAAAGTTAGTCTCGGTCTACCTCGACACCTTTTAATATCAACTTTCGCGCTATATATTTTCTTCACCATTCGGTCTTCACTCATTCGCTAAACGTGCCCAAACCATCGAAGCACGCCCTTATCAATTTTTGTGATAAGGTCATCGTTCAAACCTGCCATATTGCGAAACTCTTCGTTTGGCTTCCGGTCGGCCATGGTAACGCCGCACATTTTACGAAGAGATCGCATCTCCACTGCATTCAACTTGCTTTTATGCTTCTTCTGGCATACCCAGGTTTCGCTGCCATATAACAAAGTCGGTACCAACACTGCGTTATGTATTGCAAGGCGTGCACTCTTCACTACGCCTTGCCTTTTGACTAACGCAGTCAGGGCACCATTGACTTTGTTACCGGCAGCGACACGCCTGTCCACATCTAAATCACATCTTCCATCCCGACTTAAAGCACTCCCCAAGTATACAATTTCATTTACCTGTTCTAGACATTCCTGATTTACCCATATTTCACACTTCGTTCTCTCTTCGTCCCTTTCAAATATCAGAACCTTAGTTTTATTAGCATTCAAACGGAGACCTTTAATTTCACATTCCTCTTTCATACACGTGACTAATGCCTGCAGTTCTGCCTCTGATGGTGCAATAAGTACTGCATCATCAGCATACAGCAGACAATTTACTTTTATGTCACCCAATTTCACACCCAAACAGCTATCTTTCAGCTTCTGTAAACAGCTGTCGAGATACAGTATGAACAGCCAGGAAGATATGACACAACCCTGTTTTACGCCCGTTTGGACGCTAAACATGGGTGACAGGTCATGCCCTACCCGCACACAGGCTTTACAGTCACAGTAAAGTGACTGCACAGCCCTTAGCAATCGACCATCCACACCGTACCCCGGCAACAGTTCCCACATTTTCTTCCTTACAACCTTATCAAATGCTTTCTCAAGATCCACAAATGCACAGAAAATCTTCTGGTTAACAGCCAGAAGCTTTTCCGTGATCATGGAGATCGTGGAGAGAAAACATTTGATCCGTGCATCCTCTTCCAGGTCTAAATCTGCATTGTGCCTCCCATAGAAATCTTTCCGATTTCTCTTGCATCCTACGTGTCAAAACCTTCGAGTAGACTTTACTTGCTAAACTGGTCAAGCTGATCGCCCGATAGCACCCGCAGTCAAAATGTGAACCTTTACCTTTATATAAGGGCACAATGACCGCGGATCGCCAAACATCCGGGACATCCCCCGTCCGCCAGCACAAATTGCACAGCAGATAAAAGCTGTACCAGACGCGAGGCCCACCATACTTGACCATTTCAGCAGTAACTCTGTCAAGTCCCGCAGCCTTACCACATTTCAAACTTCGAATCTCACGTTCAATCTCTTTCATACTGATGACCTCAGTGTCATCGAGGTCCAGGTCTGGCGTACCAGTCACGGCGTCATCCCCGGATCCCCCACTAGGATCATCACACGCATATATTTCTCTATAAAATTCGCTCCATCGCTGCATGACGTCCGATTTTTCTGTGAGGACGTCATTAGTTCTCGAAAGCACTTTGTTCATTTTTAAGGCCGTCGCACCACTTCGGGTCCTTCCAACCTCTTTCCAGAAGAGTTTGGAGTTCTCCTTAAAGTTGTGCGACAACCTTTCGTCCGCTTCTATTCTACACCTTTCACGCATTTCCTCAATCAATGCTTTCGTGTAAACTTTCTGCAGCTTATATCTTTCTTTCATCTTCTCTCTCATATCCTTATCATTACTAGAGGCCAAGTAGTCTAACCATGCTTTCTTCTTCTTCTTTACAGCTTCTTTCACTTCATCATTCCACCATGCATCTCTTCTTTTACTACTGCCTCTTTTTATTGTTCCACACACTTCTTCCGCTGCACTTACCATTCCATCCCTAAGGTTCTGCCATGTTCTTCCCACACATTCTTTTCTACCATAGATGGTGTCAAGCTTTTCGGCTACCCTTGCATGATATTTGTCCCTAGTATCCGCTTCCTGAAGCTTCCAGCTTCGGATGCGACATAATTAATATAAATATAATATATATAAACATTCACGCCTGTCATCCATAGGGGTAGGCAGAGACTATGGACTTCCATTTGGCACGATCCTGACACACCTCTCTCGCTTCCTCCACATCCATATACCTAAGCATACACGCTCGTCGGTTAAAGGTACTATTGATTTGGTCCATTTTCAATATATCGCCAATTTGGTCGATAAACTTTCGCCTAGGGCGTGCTTTCCCGACTCTGCCGTTCACCTCTGCAACATAAATTTGCTTTGTCACTGTTTCCTCAGTCATTCTTTCTACATGACCAAACCACCGAAGCATTTCTTTCTTAATCCTGGTTACAACATCATCTTGCAAACCACACTCTTCCCTTATCAAACAATTTCTCTCTCTGTCATTCAGATTCATCCCTAACATACTCTTTAATGACCGCATTTCTACAGCATATATTCTACTCCTGTGCTTCTTCTGCCACACCCAACTTTTACTACCATACATTAAAGTAGGGACTAACACGGCATTGTGAATTGCCATACGTGCCTTTTTGGACACATTCTGACTTTTCGCAATAGGGTGTAGAGCCCCATTCACTCTATTTCCTGCGTTCACTCGTTGTTCTATATTTCTATCACATCTAAATATACATACCAAATACACAAACTCATCTACTTGCTCGACCAAGTCCCCTTCTATTCTTATTTCACATATCTTTTTACTTTCTTCTCTTTGAAAAACCATAACTTTCGTGTTACTTGCGTTTAATTTCATTTCCTTTTCTTTTAATGTCCTGTGCATTAATGTAACCATCATTTGCAACTCGGCTGCCGACGATGTAAGTATGACTTGATCATCGGCGTACAAAAGGCATTTGACGGTTAACTCACCCATTCTTAAACCGCATTCTTCTACTTTCAAATTTTCCAAAGAACTTTCCATAAATAAGTTGAACAGCCACGGGGAAGCCACACAGCCCTGTCCGACACCTTTATGGATGCAAAACCAGTCCGAGTAGGCCCCGTTGATCATGACACAAACACTAAAGTCCCTATACAGAGACTTCAATGCCTGTATAAAACCAGCGCTCAACCCAAATGAGTTCAGTGCTTGCCATAACACATCCCTGTCCACTCTGTCATAAGCCTTTTCCAAGTCCAAGAACGTACAAAAAACTTTTTGGTTTATGCCCAAAAACTTCTCTGCGACCATGCGCATGGAAAAGACCTGTTCCGTACATCCCATTCCCTTTCTAAATCCCACTTGCACATCCCAAATTTTTCCATCAGTTTCTTCTATAACTCATTCAATTAGTACCTTAGCATACAGTTTTCCCACAATGCTAAGAAGGCTGATACCACGGTAGTATTTACAGCCCTGCTGTGATCCTTTCCCTTATATATTGGGACTATCACAGCTTTGCACGAGTCTCCCGGTACCCGCTTAAGTTCCTTACATAAATCAAGGTGTACAGCAGATCTGCCACCACTCCTTCTCCAGCCCTTAGCATTTCGAGAGATACTCTGTCATATCCGGATGCCTTACATGCTTTCATACTTTTCATTGATTTCATTATTTCATCTATGAGTATAGTTATGTCTCTATCTATTCCTTCTTCTTTTGGAATTTCTATTTCATTTAATTCAAACGCTTATTACTCATAAACTCGCTTTCAAAGTATTCCTTCCATCTCCTTAAACTCAAAACTTCGTCATTCAAAATGCAGCCATTCTGGTCTCGTATAGCATTCATTCTAGACTGTTTTGAATTTCCCCTGGTAGTTCTTACGAGTTTCCAGAACATTTTAATGTTTGCCTGGAAATTATCCGATATTCTTCTATCATTCTTTTCCGTTCTTTCTTGCTTTTTCCTTTCAACTACTTCTTTTACTTTCTTATTTAGATGTCTAAAGACTGCTTTTTTCCTTTCAATATCATCATTCATACCGCTACAATTACTAGCCTTGGTTGCTAGTAAATCTAGCCATGCTTTTTTCTTTGCTTCAATTTCCATTCGTACCTCTTCATTCCACAATAATGTGTTATTTTTCCTTTCATTCGTTCTATTAGTTACACCACACACTTCGGTAGCTGTATCCACCAATCCTTTCTTGACATTATACCACACTGCCTCCAAGTCTAAATCATCTATACATAATCTAGCCACACTACTTATATTTTCTCTCAATCTACATTTGAACTTCTCTTTCACACCTTCATCTTGTAACCTCTCTGTTCTTATACGCTGTAACGCAGTAATAGACACAGATGTCCGATGCCGCCAACATCTGAAAAGACTATTAATTCGGCATAAGACTAAGTAATGGTCCGTCCCTTCGTTAGAACCCCGGTAAACCATTATATCTACTACCGCGCTCCCCATTCTTTCATCAACAATTATGAAATCTATCATGCTTCTATCATCACCTCTTTCCCATGTATACGTGTGAATCTTTCGAAAGTGAAAGTGTTCGTCACAAAAAGATTATTTTCCACACATACGGTGAGGAGGCTTTCACCGTTCTCATTTATAATTATTAAGTGATTCAGAAAAGTATTGTGGAAATTATAATACTTGCTTATATATGAACCTTGAATTGACACCACAACTTCTGGTCTGCAGTATATGAACTAAACTAGAACCAACAAAGACACATAAAAATGCTTATTACTACGTATTATGTGTACCGCATAAATAATGACGAAGTAGATTATAGTTAATAAAATTTTATACAACATATCAGTGGAAGAGCCACACGGTAGCTTTTGCTGTTGCACGGGTGGGCCAGACTAGATGGGACTGATGACCTTGTAAGACATGAAATGTAATGAATGGGTGGACCGACTCGAACCGAGGAGGTACCACGAGCTTACAGATAACCAGCGTAAAGTAGAATTTTTCTTCGCCTGGTAAGTGCAGGTGGTCGGAGGACTAACCCCTCTCCCCTTTAACATGGTAGTGTAATTACATAAGAAACCATCCCAGGAGAGTACCAGCACCCCTGGTATTAGCTAATCCCTGTCTGACCACTCAAGCCCAAGCAACACTATTCTTCCTTGGCGTGGGTGCTCAGGCTGCCTTGTGTATCCTGGGGAGGGGAGGGGGTGAAATTCCGCTCAAGACTAATACTGCTCGTATCAAGTAGAGCAATAAGACAAAGGTGACCCCTGCCACGCTATCCCTAAATTTCTGCAACATCAGGGGATTTCATTCGAACGTTAACGAAGTCCACTAGGCACCATCGGAAGACAGCGAAGGCGACCTTGCTTTTTCTAACCGAGACGTAGGTGTCCTCTTCGATCCATACTTCTCTCATATCCGGGGTACAAATTAGAACACCTTTGTGCCACGGGCTGGAGTTTGCGTATACGTCAGAGAAGGTCAGCGACGACCATCCTCACATCTACGGGTGCTTCTATAAGTAATAATAATAACTCTACTGGAACCGGACCATCATCACTGACAGGACTATTCTTGCGAATAAGCCTGATATTGTGCTGATGGATCGGGCACAGTCAAGGATATTTTTGGTCGACATTACCGTTCCGTTTAACGAAAATCTCGTGAAAGCCGAAGCAGATAAACGTACAAAATATCTGGACCTGGCTAACGAGGTGACCGACATGTGGGGCGGACTGCCGGCCGAAATTATACCTGTGGTCGTTTCTGCGTACGGGTTAATCCCAGTTAGCCTCTCGGGTCATCTGAAGCGACTGGGACTCCGTGACGGACCGATCCAAGCTCAAATGCAGAAGGCGGTGCTCCTGGATATCGTCCGCCGGTTTCTTTCCCTTTCCCCCTAACCCTCGGCCGTTTAGTCTCCCCTGCCGAGGGCTTCCATCTGGTTGGGTGTTTATTCATTTATGTATTTTTATTTTTTTATTTTATTTTGTTGATATTTATATATGTTCATAATTTTCATTTACAATTATATATTTATACAGCTCAACCAGATGAGAAAACTATATAGATACCCCTCATAATAATAATGTCCTCCAGACCGAATTTCGGTCACAGCGGCCAGTCTTAACAGAGACTAGTCATCGGCGCAGGACAGGATTATAGTGCCCAAGTGTATGCGCAAGCACAGGTGCACTCTCTATTCCCTCACTTTCATAGTCCGATGGGACGGTAAACCGACACGACCGGAGAGAGATCAGGCGCAGGAACAACGACTTAACGTGGTTTCCGAGGCAAGGGGGTGAGACACCGCCAACTTCCTGACTCCAAGCAGCTACTGAGAATTTCAAATATATCTTCTATAAGTAATGCCGACACAGACCATCTCATCGACGACGTCCAATTCGCTGCAGACTCCGTGCTACAACAGGTCCCATCTGCAGAGATCGTGATCCTTGGTGATTTTAACAGCCACCACAGTGAATGGCTAGGTTCTCGTTTAATCGATCATGATGGAAGATCTGTTTATGACTTTGCTTTGGCATATGGTCCGACACAAATGGTTACTTCGCCTACGTGGATTCTAGATGTAGAGGATCTTGCACCTTCCCTGTTGGATCTTCTGCTGACTTCTCATTAGGATGGATATCAGGTCTCCGTCGACGCGCCTCTTGGCGCATTGGACCATTGTCTAATACGAACTATAGTGCCACTCACACTCCCATCGTGGTTACGTTCTGCTGATCGCCGCCATGTTTGGCACTATAGTTCGGCCTATTGAGGCAGGATGCGGTCTTTTTTGCATCCTTCCCTTGAGGACAGGGGAGAGTATGCTTCTCGCCGGATGATCCCAACGTGATTTTGTCGCTGACGTGGTACTTCAGGGAATGGAACTCTTTATTCTACCATCTCTGTTGTTTGGTTTGGTCGTTCCTAGAAAATCGCATCGCACTATATTAGGAGTGTTTCGCCAGCGCTCTTAAAAAGAAGTATAATTTCATCTTCAGGTCGGTACGATACGGTTCCGGAACGGAGTTCCTCCCATTGTAAAAAATATATACCTACTCAGACTCTTCGTTGTAGGATATATTCCTTTCAAAGTATCATAGATATTAAGCAATAATTATTAACATACTTGGATATTTTACAACAAGCGACCCGCCTTATCTCCGCATGGTTGATTCCTGGATCTCAACAGCAACGCCACATACTTGGTCCAATTGTGAATCTAAACCATTCTCTAATCAACTTAATCACACACACAAAATTTTATCAAAATCAGTTCAGCCGTTTAGGAGGAATTCAGTCACATACACACGGACAGAAGAATTATATTACCCATGTCTAAAAGAACAGCAGCATTAAACTGCTATGTCACGCTGGTATTTAGTGAATGCGTGGTCCTTCCCTGGTTGAGGCGACCCCTTCGTGCTACGACCATTTTATAGCATGGCTTTATCACGTGTAAGTTATTTGTTTTTAAAATAATATTATATTTTATTGATTAAATAGCACAAACAAAAATATAGAACACAATACTTCACTTTAAGCCCACAATATTATTTTTCTATATAAGTTACAGTTTTACCATTTTGTTTACTAAGCGTTATTCACCATGCTGTGAATTTCTGTTTCTGTTGTTTATTATTTCTAGGAATTATTGTTAAAATGCTCTTGGATTTCCTGATAAAACAAATGAAAACCTAGCTTACACTTCGTCTGATGATAAGAGGAGGCTGGAGGTCCATACGTGGTAGAGCCATGCTGCAGCTATATTAGTAGTATGTATATACTTAAGACAAATTATGAAGTTGCATTTAAACGATTGGAATCAACCACATATGGCGACCGTGACAGGACATACATACTATATACATATCTTATAAAGGTAGTAAAGGAAATGTTAAGAAGAATCTTGGGAAAACAATCTTTAACTTGGATTGAATTATCAACAATACTTTGTGACTGCGAAGCAATCATTAACAGCCGACCATTGACGTACGTAGCAACAGCTGATGACTCTCTTAAACCACTTACTCCAATGATGTTTTTACATCCCTTAGATAATAGTGAGATGCCTGATTTAGATCTGTGAACGTTTTAGAAACGAATATATTGCTTTAATTTGTAGTAAAGATAGATGTAAACAAAATTTGCCGAAATTAAACGATATTGTTCTTATTGAAACTGACACTAGTCGGTTATATTGGCCATTAGGTATTATAAAGGAGTTAATTATAGGTGCTGATGGTAATTGTAGGGTTGCAAAAGTACAAACAGCTACCGGTGAATCGGTAAGAGCTGTACAAAGTCTTTACCCACTGGAATTAACAACAGTTACAAACGAATGGCACAGGGCCAGCCCATCTACTAATAGAAATAAGACAGAGACTAACCCTAACATTAAGGATTATAGTCCCTAGGCGACTTTGAATTCGGACATAATATCATCTGATTTACCTCAAACATCTTCTATTAGTACTAGACATGGTAGAGTAATTAATGTTCCAAGAAGATTCTTAGATTAAGGTAACGAAATGCATTTAGTCAATTAGTTAGGAATGTTTATTTAAAATAATGCTCTCTAATAAACATTAAAAATTAATTAAAATAGGGTTGAATTCATCTATATTTGTAATGAATGTGTGGATACACTTAAAATTAACTTAATTCGATTACATGTTATGTTTAAGTATTTTGAATTATATTATATCGTCTCTACTATCATATTTTTCTGTGTGGGGAGGATGTTGTAGATTCAAGTAGGTTATTAGTCAGAGAAAAATACTGGCAGCTATTGCCTATGATTATACAAAATATATATATTACTTTTTATTCTGACTTTGATCTATGATGTTTTAAAAATGAAAAAGTAACTAAAAGATGTTTTAAAGATATGAAGAAAATATTATAATGCATAACTGTTTTAACTTGTTGTCTTGATTATATTGATTAAAGTAATAAATATAGAAAAATCTTTAATTGCAACAACCACAAGTATAGTTGTAGCACGAATGGGTCGGCTCGACTGGGGAAGGACCACGCACTCACAGAATATCAGCGTAAAATAGCAGCTCAACACTGCTGTGTTTCGTATGGTGAGTGTAGAGAACCGGAGACCCTTTTTACTGGATAAGAGGCATTCCATCTTAGTCCTCACGAGTGACAACGCATCTACATTTTGATTCGCAAACGAGGATAGATGTAGATATCTATGGGCCACAGCAACCACTTACCATCAGGTGGACTGTGTGCTCGTTTGTCACTCGATCTTATAAAAAAAATGGTCGTTTTGTTGTTGAATTTGGATATCGTAGGTTTTTTTTATAGGTTAGGGTGACAAACGAGCACACAGTCCACCTGATGGTGAAATGAATTAAATAAAAACAAATGAGTGAAGTAAAATCTATCCTCAATAAAGACTCAAAACGCAGATGCGTTGTCACCCGTGAGGACTAAGATGGAATGTTCACCTGGAACATTTATTTGTAGGTCATACAAACATTTGTTCCGTGCGGGATTCGAACCCGCGGTCCCCAGCGCAACAACTCATTGCTAAACCACTGCGCCACGGAGCCGTCAATCATAACAACAAAGTATTAATTTACAACAGTGTTTATATATATATATATATATATATATATATATATATATATATATATATATATATATATATATATTAAAACTGAAGCGACAAACGAACTTATATCACTCGTAATGGGTTTCCATCAAGAGTAGTTTTACTACAATCCATGAACATCTGCGTCTAACTTCATACAAAGAAGGCACTTCCCTTGTTGCCTCAGCCAGTAATGTAATCCTTGGCGTCGACATATCGAGTGACGTGCAGTTTCGTGGTTACTTGGAAGAGAAGACCAAATTGGCCTCTAAAAAGTTTAGCGTGCTCAGCAGAGCGGGACAGTATTTCATGCCGGCAAACCGCCTACAACTTTACAAGGCGCAGGTTCGGCCTCACATAGAATACTGTTCACATCTCTGGGTTGGTGCTCCCCAGTGGCAGCTCCTTCCACTTGATCGCATCTAGCGCAGAGCTGCTCAAATTGTCGACGACCGAGGCCTAACCGATCGGCTCAATTCACTGGGGCTGCGAAGATATGTTGCATCCCTTTGCATTTTATTTCGCATTTACCACGGGGTGTGCTCTGAGGAATTGTTCGGATTAACCCAGCCGCCAAATTTCACGAACATACATCGCGCCAAAACTCCCGATACCATCCACACCATCTGGATGCTTGTCGGTCCACCACTGTATGTTTCACTAGGAGTTTTCTTCAGCGTACGATCTCTCTGTGGAATTATTTACCACTGGTGATTTTTTGGACTGATACGATTTCGAGACTTTCAAGAAAATGGCTTTTTTAAAAGGCCGGCAAGGCACCTGCAATTCCCTTGGTGTTGCAGATGTTCATGGGCGGCGGTAGTCACTAACCATCAGGTGAGCCGTATGCACGTTTGCCCCTCTCCTATAAAAAGGCTACAGTGGCGGTGTCACCCCTGAGGATTATGATGGACTTCCTCCCAGCCTGTAACTGTACTGGTTCTCTATTCCCTTCAGACTGGTGGAATAGAGAAGTGCAAACACTACTATTTGGGAAAGGTAGTATCTACACAGACGTCTTCTAGGCATAAAAAAGAGTTACTACCACTTAGTACCACAGAGGTCGCCCTGAGGACTAAGGTGAAAGTTTTCGTTGCCACGAAAATCATGTCCAGTTCTCTTAAGTTTTCGTTGCCACAAAAATTATGTCAAGTCTTCTTCCATTACACCAACCCATTCCTGCTACAGCTGTAATACAGATATTTTATAGACACGCAGGACTTAGGCGGCCATTACACGCCTAGGCAAGCGTCAATCAGTTCGATCAATCATGATTGATGTTTGAATGATAGAATAATTTCAACATTCTTACTGATCGTCAGTCAAACCCAAAATTTTAAAGAGAAAGGATGGATATTCATAAAAAAATGCCTGCGCTGCAATTTTGAGTGCAATTTTGTGTAACAAACGTATAAAAGAAGGCACTTGGTAAAAGACTGGCTTTTAAAAAGGGATTTCTATACCCATATTAACTTATTAGACATACGGGTTTCAAAAGAGGATAAATAGTGCAAATTATTTTCGCATAAAAGAAGCTTGCTTTGATAAGTTACTGGTCTTGGTAACACCATACCTAAAAATACAAGATACATGTATGCGAGAAGCTATAACTCCCGAAGGAAAGATAGGAGAAAAGATATATGATTCACGAAATGCCATAACACGTTCAATCAAAATTCGTGACTGATAGTTGATTGACGTATAAATCAAAATATCTAGATATTTGTAAATCAATTTCATGCGTCCGTCAATCACCGCATTACACGGTAAGTTATTCGTCAATCACAATAGTGATTTTTGTAAAACTGACAGCAAAACTTACCGTGTGATGGGCACCTTACGATGTTTTCATTCATCACCGGACCAATGATAGATACGGCCTATCAATTTCATTGGTTCCGGCGGGAATTGAAATATATATCTATAATTTTTTATATAAGCGCCTAGTCCTTGGGTTTAAATACATGGCCCTCGCCAAATTAAGATTTTATCATATTAAAATAATATTATAAAAGGCTCTATAGTGGAGAACTATTGAAAATAATATAAATACAGAAATGCAAATCGTTACAAACTTGCCACCTCATGCCTTACGTAATGGCGTTGATTATTATGTTTATAGCTTTATCATTTTTTGTGGTTTCACTCTTAGTATTGCTGGTGTATCAGTGTACAGTGTACATCATATATTAAGTATAGATATATATTATATGTACTCGAGAGTGTACACACATTTTCCCAATCGCTAGCAGATGTTACTCGGAGTTTGTTGTTGTTAATTACCGTTGAAATCAAACAAATGTTTTAATAAGTAAGTACTTTTATGTACATAAATATTTTTTTATTTTGTGTTATTATATATTATTAGAATATAAATTAAAATTAAAATTTGGTTTCAATAAACTAAAAATAAACTTCGATAAGTTTGACGTCGAGGATTGACTTGCTCGAACACATATAAAATGTATATCAATGAATTGAGAATCTTCCTTCTATTATATAATAATATTTGAATTCTACTATAATATTTGAAGTCTCTTTAGAAGAATAAAATAGTTTCGACATAATACCTAAAGTCCATGCTTACACATAGCATTTTATTTAAATGGAATTTTTTTGAAAAGATACTATTTGAAAATTCTGAAGTCGGTGCCAAGACGTAGTGACGTAAGGGCTGTATTGAAAAATGAAAGCCCCGACTTCAAAATATGAAATTATTTTATTAGTTTTAGTGTGACTAGAAAGTTTTTATTAAAAAACATCTGGAAATTGTCATTATTGTTTAAGCACAGTCTATTTTTTGGCTTTTAATTAAATGAATACCGTTCTAACCTAACCTATCCCACAAAAATAGTAAATGAATACCGAATTCCGGGGACCCTTAATGAAGCATTCCATCTTAGTTCTCGCGGGTCACAACTCATCTGCATTTTGATTTGTAATAGGGGATAAATGTAGATGTCTATGGGCTGCAGCAACCACTATAAACCAAATATAACAAAACAAAATACCAACCAACGTAAACTATTAGCTCAATGCTGTTGTGTTTTGTATGGTGAGTGTTGACTACACTCACCATACATACCAGAAACTCTTTATAATGGAAACGAGGTATTCCATCTTAGTCCTCAGGGGTGACAACACATCTGCATTTTGATTCTTAACCGACCGTAGGTTTAGATATCTATGGCCCACAGCGTTCACTTATCATAAGGTGGACTGTGTGCTCATTTATCACCCCATTCCATAACAAAAGAAAATCTATCTAGATCATTAAACTCCTTTTCTGCCTAGATGTCCTTCTCATACAACCCTATCAACTTGCTCCTACTGCCAAATAGTAGTGCCTGTACTTCTTTGATTCGTCTGTTCTTTGTTCCGGTCTGAAAAATAGTGTCATCAATAATATCAATGTTTCAGATAACCCACTAGAATTACTTGAAGCATATAAAATGTTATTTCAAATCGGATTGGCCGCGTTAGCAGTTTTTGTTATATGGAAATTATTGTTTAATGAAGATGACAATCCCGTCGACCGACTTCCGGGACCAACCAAATGGCCAATTATTGGAAGTGCTTTAAGTTTTATAGGGACGACGAACAGTGAGTATATTTTTAAATATAAAGTAGTTTTATCGTTATTTTAGTAAAATATTTAAGATTTTCCTAAAGACTAAGTCTAAGTTTCATTAAGGCTCCGTGGCGAAGAGGCCAAGCATTTGGTTTGTAGCTGCAGGAGCTTCTAATCCGATACGAAACAAGTGTTTTATGGCATTTTATACCATATAGAAGAAAATTATCTAACAAAAAAGTGGTATAATTAAAAATTTTGTACAACCGACTTCGATATAATTAAAATGAGAACATCATCAATATAGTTAAAGTCATTTAAATACGCATTATTAAGGATAACACAAAAAATTTATATGGGACCATATGAGAAGCACCAGCTTTCGAATAAAAAAAGAATAATCAAAATGATTTCATCTAGAAAAAAGTTCTGAAAAATACAGACTAACTGAGAACCTTTTTTTTAAGTCATATCGTAATTCAAAACATTACAGTTGATTGATAAATGTGTCTATTCAAGTATGTATATCAAAGTATATATCATATCAGGGCCAGCGTCAGGACCTGGACCCTTGATAGCTACGAGTATGTCTATCACCAGACGTTGAGATGCACGGGGTGTAGCATCGCATATATAGTGGTATATTTCTTCAAACCACCTACGGTGCGGAACTTTTAGCCAAGTGAGGCCTAGTTCAGGGAGGCCTAGCTAACATAGCAAGCGCGAAGTGAATGATGAGACATTATTTGTAGTAGATCTGTGAATAAAATTGATAATGAAACTAATGTAACTTATTAGGCGTAGGCTTGTCAGGAGGACGAGCATGCAGCGATATGTTATCTTATACGTGGTAGAAACATGCTGCAGCTATATTATGGCAGTAGTATGAATGGGTCCACTCGATTGGGGAAGGAGCACGAATCCCACAGAATACTGCTGTATGTGAGTCTAGAAACTTTTAACTGGAAACGGGGCATCCCATCTTCGTCTTCAGGGGTGACAACGTATCTGAATTTTGATTTTTAATCGAGGATAGATGTAGATGTCTATGGACCACAGTATACACTTAGCATCAGGTGGAATGTGTGCTCGTTTGTCACCTTGTTTTATTAAATAATATTGCCTTACCTTATTAAATAAGACTTTTATTTTATTAAATAATAGCCTACTTGCTGAGTGCAAATATCTTCGAAGCGAATCCGTTGATAAACGCGTCTAGATTTTCCATCTGTAGACCACTGCGAATGGTAGCGTTTCCCAAAGAGTGGGTAGCTACAAAGATGGTTTGCAGGGTAATATTGTCCTGAGCATCAGAAACATCATTCGTCATCCATCTTCGAGGCGAATCGTTTGATAAACGCGTCTAGATTCTCCATCTATAGACCACTGCGAATGGTAGCGTTCCTCAAAGAGTGGGTAGCTTCAAAGATGGTTTGCAGGTTAATATTGTCCTGAGCATCAGAAACATCATTCGTCATCATTTTAACCATTTTACTGACCTGTGTGTTATATATGAACATTTCGATTGTTTAACTATTGGGTCTTTTTTTGCGGAAAAGGAAGTTGTTTAAAATCCATTGGATTTTCTCATACCACTTCTTGTATAGCGTAAAAATGCATGAAAAAAACTGTTAAACAAATGACTGGTTTATCAATTTAAGGTTGTTTCTTTGTCATAAGCTACCGACTTAAAAATAGCTTAGTTTTTTTATATGCACGTCGAATTTAAATATGATGAAACAAATCGCAATGAAGAACAAAATGTTATTTAGATATGGATATAGATCAATAGGCGGGAGAATTTAAGGTTGAGCTTAGCATGTCCATACGGTTAATAACATTATTATATATACAGTAAAAGCTCTTTATTCGCGGGGTATATGTTCCGTAAATATGCCGCGAATACAGAAACCGTGAATATGGAATGGTAATTTATATGGAATTATAGGGGATACGTTCCTAGGTGACAAAATAAAAAATAAATATATAAAAATAATCTATTTAATTAATTTTTTGACCATATTGATTTATTATTATCTTCAGGCTTAGGCAATGGTTTAAAGAATTTTCTAATTTTTTTTTATAGGATAAGGGTGAAAAACGAGCACACAGTCCACCTGATGGTAAGTGGTTGCTGCGGCCCATAGACATCTACATCTATCCTCTGTTACAGATCAAAATGCAGATGCGTTTTCACCCGTGAGGACTAGGATGGAATGCCTCATTTCCAGTAAAAAGGACCTCCGGCCACCTGCACTCACCAAGCGAAACGCAGAGGTAAACCTCTACTTCACGCTGGTATTCTGTGAGGTCGTGGTACCACCCCGGTTCGAGCCGGCCCATCCATGCGACAGCAAAAGCTGCCGCCTGGCTCTACCACTGTTAAATATTTTAATGTTAAATTTTTATTGCTTGGTAGTTTTTAAAAGTTCCATCAATTCAGACTAATATTCAGTAGTAGCATTAGCAATTTGTCTCTTAAAAATAAGACTTCATTCCGTAGACGGATCAATTTTCATAAAGAAATCACCAAGCTCATTTGCCATTATTAAACCTTCACTAAGACTTTTCAAATTAAATGTCACGTTTCCAGTGCTTGTTGATGCCTCTTCTTCAATGGGCTGTGAATTTAACATTTCCTCCAAGTCGTTTTCAGTCAAATATTCATCTTACGATTCAAGTAACTCCTGAATGTCACAGGAAATTCATCTTAGTCCTCAGGGGTGACAACGCTTCTGCATTTTCATTCTTAATCGAGGATAAATGTAGATGTCTATGCAGCATCCACTTTCAGTCTGGTAGACTGCGTGCTCATTTCTCACTCTTATTCTATAAAAAGAAAAAAAAATGCAACATCCCTTTGGAGCGGCAGTATATCGAGCTGATCAGATAGAACTCGGACGTCGAAGATTCTAGCCGCTCCGCACTTGATGCGATCAAGTGTAAGGAGCTGGCACTGGGGTGCTCCGTCCCAGAGATGAAAACAGAATTCCATGAGAGGCCGAACTTGTGCCGGCATGAAATACTGTGCCGCTCTGCTGAGAACGCCAAGTTTTTTACCGGCCAATTTAGCCTTTCCTTCTAAGTAACCATGAAAATGCATGTCGTTCAATATGTCGACGCCGAGGATTCCGATGGTAGCTGAGGCAGTAAGGGGAGTGCCGTGAAAATTGAAGACATACGAGAAAGGGGTTCTTTTTAGTGGTAAACGCGCAAAGCTGTGTCGTCTGAGGTTTACACTACTCTAGATTTAGTCATTCGGCAATCCGAAATTTTGTTTGACAACGTCTCAACTTCAGACACAAGTTTGTTCTGGTCCTCAACGACGTGATTCGAGAAATATTGGCACGAGCGATGTAAAAATCATCACTTGTGCTGTTGTCCGCATAGCAATGAATGCTCCTAGCAAAATACCATTTATACTATTACACCGCCCTCCCCCTCCCCCTTCTGTTGCAATGGGGCTGTTTGATGTAAAAAAAAATATAAATTTACGTGACTTTTAATGACTGTCACTCACCTGTGAATGGTGGGTTTAAGTTCGAGTGAAGTCCCCTGATGTTGCAGAAATTCACGAAAAGCGTGGCAGGGATCGGCTTTGTCTTATTAGTTAGCTTGTCATCAGCAGAAGACGCGTGGTAGCCTGAGCACCCAATGCTCAGGAGAAGTGCAAGAGCAAATTGTTGGTGTTAATCGAAAGTACTAATTCCAATAGAGCATTATTTATATCAACATTATTAATTGCTGCCGTTTGAGTTTCAATATTAAGGAGGTATCATCAGCAAATAATACTTTATCGTGATAATCCCCTACAAAAAACGTTAGTTATTAATATAGATTAAGAACAGGAATGGGCCAAAAATTGAATCCTGAGGAACACCTATTGATACTACCGATCCTGAAGAACCTTTATCATTGATGACGACTTTTTAAGATCTGTTACTTAAATATAAAATAACAAATCTAAGTGCATTATTTCTGCTACCGTAATGTTGTAGTTTCCTGATAAATGTTTCATGATGAACACAATTAAAAGCTTTGGAGAGATCACAAAAACACCCCAGGAATCTTGCGAATACTTCCAGGAATTAAATATATTTAATAAGTTCAAAACCCGCCTCAGCCGTTGAGTGATCCCTGGTACTACC
Source organism: Parnassius glacialis (assembly GCA_033319125.1). Taxonomy (NCBI): domain Eukaryota; kingdom Metazoa; phylum Arthropoda; class Insecta; order Lepidoptera; family Papilionidae; genus Parnassius; species Parnassius glacialis. The sequence continues at coordinate 8,328,131 of JAVANC010000028.1, read as the reverse complement.
AAATTAATTTTATGGAGTTAATTATTTCTATATTTTTTAACAATATTTAACAATATTTAAAAATAGTAATAAGTTAGTGGTACAGAAATAGGTATTAAATTAGCGGAGTCCAATGTACCACCAGGTTTAAATAAAGGTGTTACTTTACCGGGTTTCACTAAAACATACCAGGTTTTGATATTAGTAATAAAAATAATAGCAATTATTTCTTATACTGGTATCGAACCTGGTATACAACTAAATCTATCATAGAGGCAATAACTGAACCGAAATCCCATATAAACCTGTGGTATTCTTTACATCAAGGGTTTGGAAATATTTTACAATATCTTGAGGTAGGTAATACTTTTTGAAATCTAAATTATTTTATTCTGGTATTAACACTGTGTTTGAGTAATGTCTCGGCGACAGTTAGAGAAGTATTCAATGACTCTATTGTCAAGATATATAAGTGAAATATTTTTCAAACAACATTATTGATTTGATTTAGTCAACTCATTGCTAATTTTTAATTGATAGTATGTGTTACGAGGTTTATCTTTACCGGTTTCACTATTAATGATACTCCATGTCATTTAAATTTTATTCCTTATCGTATAAATTTTTTATTTATAGTATAAATGCTGCTGTGTTTTGTATGGTGAGTGTTGAGAAGCGAATATTCCTTTTTACTACAAATAACAAACGAATCTGCATTTTGATTTTTAACCGAGTATAGATGCAGATGTACATGGGCCTCGTTTGTGCTCGTTTGTCACCATTATTTTATAAAAAAGTTAGATCTTAGAAGTGGACAGTTAACACTTGTATCATTAAAAATAATAATAAGTATTCTAACCACAACACAGTAAACTCAATACGACATGAAACAAAAACCTTACCTACTTTACCTATAAAATTTGGAGGTATTGGTGTGAAAAATCTTTCTAACGTTGCATTGCCTGCCTTTCTTGCTTCCATTCATAGTGTCAGAGACTTATGTAACATAATTTCAAATAATAAAGTAGAGTGTGTGATGAAGCATGAATGTGTAAGCCCAAGACTCCTCTGGATTAGATTAAAAGTCGGACTCACTCGCTTATTTATCCTTGGGGTCTATGCACCGACGGATCTGCGTGGAGGTGGGTCACTAAAATCACAACAAGAGAGAGAGGAATTTTGGGATAGCATGAGAGAGGTCTTGAATAAATGCGGAGAAAATGAACGGATCGTGATGTTAGGGGACTTTAATGGATGGGTTGGAGTAAAGCGTGATGGGTATGAAGGAGTTCTGGGTATGTTTGGGGACGAGAGAGTGAATGACAATGGGAGAAGCCTGCTTGAATAGTATGCTTGGAATGGAATCTGTGCATGGCCAACACAATGTTTGACCACAAAAAGATCCATTTGTATACAAGAGATGAGGGTGAGTCTAGAAGTATGATTAATTTTGTAATTATGGATGAAAGACTGAGGAAGAAAGTGCTAGACACTCGGGCATACGGCGGTGTAGGCCTCGACACAGACCACTTCCTGGTCATAGTCCGAATGCGTGGCCTCTTTAAACGGTGGCGACACCGAGGGGCCGAGCCTACGAGTGTTTTGGACAGAGTAAAAGTGGAAAATCTACAAGAAAAAGAAAAGAAAGACGAGTATGTAGAGAAACTGAAAGAAAGTTTTAAAGGGATAGAAGAGATAGGAGTGATTGAAGATTTGTGGGAGACATTTAAGAAAGGGGTTGTAAATGTTGCAATTGAGGTATGCGGGATAGCTAAAAGAAGGAAAGGGAGAAAGAATGATAACGCGTGGATAGATAAAGATGTACAAAGGGTTGTGCAAGAAAAGAAGAAAGCGTGGTTGTATTGGTTAGCAACAAAAGCTAACCAAAAAGTTCAAAAGGCAACGGATGACGAGATAAAGGAAGCAAGAACGAAGTATAAAAGATTGAAAACAGCAGCGAAAGAAATTGTGTCTAGAAAGAAAGAAGAACGAAAAGATGATTTCGATAGGAGGCTCACTGAAGATTTCCAGTCAAACATTAAGTTTTTCTGGAAAACCATCAAAACAGCCAGAGGAAAAACTTCTAACTCGGAGCTGAGTACAATCAGGAGTCAAGATGGGAGCATTATAAAAGGAGAAGAATGTGTGTTAAAGAGATGGAAAGAGTATTTTGAAAGTTTGTTTGAAAGAGAGGAAGTGCAGGTACAGCATCTGCCATCTTCCACGGAAACTAATATAAATGTTGATGAAAATGAGATAAGCATGGATGAAATAGTGAAAGCGTTGAAAAGTATGAGATTAGGTAAGGCTGCAGGGTATGACAGGATTACCGTCGAGATGCTAAGGGCTGGACAGGGCCTGGTGGCTAGTCAGCTGTACCGCCTTTTCAATCTGTGCTGGCGAAATGGGCAAGTACCGGGAGACTGGTGCAAAGCCGTAATCGTGCCATTGTATAAGGGAAAAGGGTCACGGCAGGACTGCATAAATTACCGTGGTATAAGCCTTCTTAGCGTTGTCGGTAAATTGTATGCGGAAGTGTTGATTGAAAGGGTTGTGAATGAAACAGACGAGAAAGTATGGGATGCACAAGCGGGATTTAGAAAGGGAATGGGATGTACGGATCAGGTCTTTTCCTTGCGGTGCATAGCCGAAAAGTGTTTGGCTAAAAACAAGAAAGTCTGCTGCGCCTTCGTAGATCTAGAAAAGGCCTATGATAGAGTGGTGAGGAATGAATTGTGGTCAGCACTGTCCATTAACGGTGTGAGCAGTATCCTCATACGAGCATTGCAATCTCTTTATAGGGATTCTAGTGCTTGTGTAAGGATAAACGGGGCATACACTGAATGGTTTAATATCGAAAAAGGTGTTAGACAGGGATGTGTAGCATCACCGTGGCTGTTTAATCTGTTCATGGACAATTGTTTGACAGATTTAAAAGAGAATGAAAGTGGGTTGAGAATGAATGAGTTACTCGTCAAATGTTTTCTCTATGCTGATGACCAAGTATTACTTGCGTCTTCGGCCGAGGAGTTGCAGGAGATGGTAACTGCTATGAGTGGAGCTTTTGTTAGAAAGGGAATGAAGATGAATGTAAGGAAGACGAAAGTGATGGTGTTTGAAAAAGATGAGGCAGTGACAGACTGCAATATCGTGATTGAAGATGAACAAATTGAACAGGTGAAAGAGTTTGTGTATCTGGGGTCAAAGTTTACAAGAGATGGAAAGTGTGAGAGTGATATCGAAAGAAGAGTGAATGCAGGAAACATGGTGAATGGAGCTTTGCACTCCTTTATGAGCAGTCGGAAGGTGTCTAACAAGGCTCGATTGGCTGTGCATGAGGGGGTGTTGGTTCCGACACTCATGTACAGAAGTGAAAGTTGGGTATGGCAGAAGAAATATGAAAGCAGAATAAATGCAGTTGAGATGAGAGCATTAAGAAGTATTATAGGAGTTAAACTGAGTGACAGGATAAGAAATAGTGAGATAAAGAAACGTTGTGGTCTGAAAGAAGATGTAGTGACAAAAATTGAGAAAGGTATGCTGAGATGGTTTGGCCACGTCGAGAGAATGAATGAAGAACGATTGACGAAAAAAGTGTATAAGGCGAGTGTGAATGAAAGTGTTGGAAGGGGTAGACCTAGGCGGACATTTCTAGACCAAATTAGGGACGTCTTGAAAAAAGGCCAGGTTAAGAGTACCCTAAACCGTAGAGCATATATGAAGGGAATAATGAAGGTGGACGAAGCGAAACAAGTATGTAAGGATCGTAGCAAGTGGAAAGAAGTAGTCTCTGCCTACCCCTACGGGAAAGAGGCGTGATTATATGTATGTATGTATAAAGTAGACCTGTACTTTGCTGCGGAGGCGGGGCAGACATGGCAAATGCACTGTCCCAGTGAAAATGTTCCACTAGAAATTAACCAACAAAAACAGTGGAACGTTCCGCTGGTACGGAGTGTGCAGCAAGATTTGTTTCATAAGCTTCGATTAAGAAATCTAGTCACTGGTTCCATCAAATAATCTTGGCACATTATTTGATGGGGAAAGCTTGCGCATCGCCGTAGGAATCCGACTAGGAACGACGATTTGTCAAGCTCATCAGTGCCCCTGTGGTATCAGCGTCAACATATTTGAGCTCAGTGAACTTTCTTGTAAGAAAGGTGCTGGTTGGTTTTAATCATTTTATCATAGTTTTTTAATATTGTATATTTTTCTTTTTCGAAATGAAAGTAAATTACTAAAGTAATATTATCTAAATAAAATATAAGCACCCAAGGAGGAATCAAGTACCTACATAGTTTATTTTACTATTACACTAAGATTTTTTCCTGTATCGTGGAGAAAAGTCAAATGCATAAATTGCCCAAAGACAAAAAACTATTTAGAGGCTATACAAATATTCGTTTCGTACGGGATTCGAATCCGCGGCCCTCATAGTCACAACTCAATACTAAGGCGCTGCGCCATACATATATACGAGCGAGAATTGTTCGCCTAAAGTATATTTATTTTATTATTATAAGTATATTTATTAGTAGATTTGAATGTTTTAAATAACTAATATCTTATTGGTCTTAAAACTAAAAATGAACGAGTGCTTTACAAATATTAGGATATAAGTAGTATATTTTTTTACTATCTTATCGTCTACCCAATTGCCAGATAGGGCACAGGCGGGTTATCTTTAACTAGGTATCGATAAAATGTTTTATTTTCTACTTAAATGAATCCAGATATCTGTTACGTAAGATATTTTATACATATCATGTAGGTACTAATATTGAAGTAAGAAATGCGTCAAATCAATTTTGTCTAAAGACAATGGCATGTAGGATATCTACTACGCGCTCAGCCATAATAAGGAAGATATTGCGAGAAATCCTGCATGTCTGAAAAATTTAAATATTTTGAAGACTTGTGAAGTCTACCTAACTACATTTTAGCAACGACAAAATTTATTTGTAACGATTAGACTTCCCGAAATTATATATCTTTTTTTAGACTCTTATTGTGAGAAGCAGTAAATGCCATACAATTAATAACTATCCAAGAGAACGTATTAAAAATATTTCCTTTAAGATCTCATACGATGCGATGCACAAAGAGTATTGGCAGCTATTGCATTTACCACGGAGAATGCTCTGAGGAATTGTTCGGAGTAATTCCAGGCACCAAAAATCACCAATGCATTTCGTGACAAAACTCACAATACCATACACAACATGCCTTGTGAATGCTTCGCGGTCCACCACTGTGTGTTTCACTAGGAGTTTTCTTCCTCGCGTGACTTCTATGTGGAATGGTTTACTAGCAGCGATTTTTCTGGACCGACAAGACTTAGAGACCTTCAAGAAACGAGCTTCTTTTTAAAAGCACGCACCTGCAATTCTCCTGGTGTTGCAGTTGTTCATGGGAGGCGGTCGACACTTACCACATGTTCACTTGTCCCCTCTTCTATAAAAAAGATGATGATAATCTCAGGCATTAAGTCCGCATATTTTTATTCGATTTAATGTGTAAATGAAGGTAAATAAACTAATTACTATTTTCCTTTTCAGCTGACATCCTTGCTATGTTGCGTGATTTTCCAGAAAAGTACGGGTATAGATACATGATCAAGGTGTTCGGTCAGCGTGTTTTACATATCTATAACGTAGAGGACATAGAGGTACTTTCTTTCCATCTGTTTTTTTTTCCTTTGAATTTCTATAATCGTCAACGCTAATAGAAAACTACTAATAATTAATGGAAACGCGTTCTCAAAATAGTCTTTTAGGTGGTAGGACTCCTTTTCTGACTCGGAGTCCGCGCCACCCTCATTTCTATTTCTGACGCCAAACATATTTAATACATGGGAGAGCGATGCTGCAGCTATATTAGTAGTATAGTTGTAGCACGAATGGGTCGGCTCGACTGGGGAAGGACCACGCTCTCACAGAATACCAGCGTAAAATGGCAGCTTAACGCTGCTGTGTTTCGTATGGTGAGTGTAGAGAACCGGAGACCCATTTTACTGGAAAAGAGGCATCCCATATTAGTCCTCACGGGTGACGACGCATCTGCATTTTGATTCTTTATCGAGGATAAATGTAGATGCCTATGGTTCAAAGCAACTACTTACCATCAGGTGGACTGTGTGCTCGTTTGTCACCCTATCCAATAGAAGAAAAAAACAGCAGTGCTTGAATGCAAGCACTGCTGTTTTTTTTCTGACCGGAACATAGTAATGACTATGTTCCGGTCGGAAGAATTAGAAGCCAGTGTGAGGCATTCTCATTTAGTTCTCAGAGGTGACATAGGATAATATATTTCTTATATATAAAAAAAGTAAAGCAAAGTTGCAGCCCATTTACATCCCATTGCTGGGCACAGGCCTCCTCTCATTTCTGAGAGGGTTTTAGGGCAAGGAAATGTCCGCCGCGCTGCCCCAATGCATATTGGCGAACTTCACATGTCTTTGAAATATTTTTTCTTATTTCTCAGACATACCTCCATACCATATCCTCATGATGTTTTCCTTCACCGCCGAGCACGTAGGAAATCAACACTTAAAATTGCAATTAACAATTTCATTGGCGCCGGCGGGGATTGAAGCCGGGTTGCTCGCGTACTGTGAAACTTACAGCGAGCGCTTACCATCTGAGCTACCACGGCTCCTAGCTACATATAATAATATACATCCGCTTAGGCTTAGCCTGGCCTCCTGGCCTATTAATGTGGCGTCATTTATATTTGACACCAAAGAGATGGGCTGGCCCGAACCGGGGTGGTACCACGACCTCACAGAAAACCAGCGTGAAGTAGAGGTTTACCTCTGCGTTTCGCTTGGTGAGTGCAGGTGGCCGGAGGCCCTTTTTACTGGAAATGAGGCATTCCATCTTAGTCCTCACGGGTGACAACGCATCTGCATTTTGATTCGCAAACGAGGATAGATGTAGATGTCTATGGGCCGCAGCAACCACTTACCATCAGGTGGACTGTGTGCTCGTTTGTCACCCTTATCCTATAAAAAAAAGATGGAATAAAAGCTCTTGCTCAGCACGAGTGGATGAGCACTGATTATTAAAGCCCTGGTAATGTTACTCCCTACTACACTGCATGATGTAACATCATTGTTTTGTATGAATTTTTTGTCAAAAGTTGGACACCAGAGCTTTTTACAAGTATTTTGTTTATTATAATTTAATATAATAATCCGCTAGTTACGAAGGTCTTTCAAAATCCTTTTCTGCGAGCCTTTTATACAACACCTATGTTAGAAGTAAGCTAGAGTACTGTAGCACAGCAAATTGTCCAAGTTATAAAGCGCACATTTATACGATCGATAGAGTACAGAAGAAACTGACTCCTAAGATAGTTTTAAGATGCCTAAAACAATCAAAAAATACACTAAATGTAGGCTGGGCTCACACTACATGAAGTGACGAACTAGTAAGAGATGCAGAAAGCAATCCGCATTAATCAAATGCGAGTTGATCATGAACGTGCTTTGGGGCATTCCTTGGGGGAGGCCTATGTTCCGCAGTGAACATGTGAACAACTGTAATGATAAAAATGATGACGATAATGTTTAGAGTAAAAATATCAATAATAATATTCTATTTTTATGCTACGCACAAGTAGATTATGTGTATGTCAATAAGGTTCGCGATGACTAAGACAAGTATTGGCATTTTGAATGTTGTCCTTTCCTGAGATTACGCAATAGAAAAATATTGAAAAAAACTCACGTAATTTATAAGTGATTAATTAATTAATTGCCCTACACGCATATACACAGTCATGTTATATCTAAACTAACTTATTTAATTTCAGATTGTTTTATCCAGTTCAAGGAACATTACTAAAAACCAGCCATATTTATTCCTTGAACCATGGCTCGGGACTGGATTGTTGATAAGTACAGGTGAGTGAAAATCAAAATGCGAACATGAAAAAGTGTTTCTTCCGGAAGCAATCTTTCTTAACCCTCAAGGGCGACAACGCATCTAAATTTTTATTCTGAATAGAGAATAAATCATCAATCTATAGGCTACAGCAGGAGAGGATTTGTCTTTTGTCATGCATGGCAGGCGCATTATCACTGTACCACACGTCTTCCACATTTTAAGCTGCTACCCGTTAACATTCTGGATATTTTACGTCTGCCATAAACGAGATGGTGTGCAGCCGTCAAAATATCTCTTGCGTATTCCATAGTCGCCTCTAACATCACCCCGGGATGAATTGCATTGATTTTCTCACGTCACCATATATATATATATATATATATATATATATATATATATATATATATATATATATATATATCATTAGTAGGTATATGTAGCGTGTAGTGGCGGTGTAAGAATATCCACTAACCTATATCGGCCCGTGGGTGTCGGGTGTCGGAGGCGACGGATAGAAACTAAAATAGGGAAATGGGCAGAAGCATGTTCCTTCGGGTAGGTAGCAAGTGATGGGATTGTCTAATGCTGTCACAACTCAAAATTATTATTTGTTTCTGATAAATTCGATTTTTAACAGTGGTAGAGCCACGCGGCAGCTTTTGCTGTCGCACGGATGGACCGGCTCGAACCGGGATGCTACCACGACCTCACAGAATACCAGCGTGAAGTAGAGGTTTACCTCTGCGTTTCGCTTGGTGAGTGCAGATGGCCGGAGGCCCTTTTTACTGGAAATGAGGCATTCCATCTTAGTCCTCACGGGTGACAACGCATCTGCATTTTGATTCGCAAACGAGGATAGATGTAAATGTCTATGGGCCGCAGCAACCACTTACCACCAGGTGGACTGTGTGCTCGTTTGTCACCCTTATCCTATAAAGAAAAACAGGTTTACCCCACAGTGGGCTTATTTACTCGCACGAAACATCTTCCGTCTCAACTGAGCAGCTATTGTTTTCACTAGATGTATGTAAACTAATGTTTCTTTATTTATAAATAAATATTTCTATTTTCTTATAAATATTCTATTTTTATATTGAAATGAAATTAAATTAAAATTTTCATCATTAGCTTACTGCTTTTTACTGAATAACGTTCCCATTTTAGCTTATTTTAACTATGATTAATTCCAATTTGTTTTATCTTTAGGTAAAAAATGGCATCAACGTCGGAAAATTTTAACCCCAACATTCCACTTTAATATACTCAAGAATTTTTCAAAAGTATTCGAAGAGAATAGTCGCGACCTGGTTCGTAGACTGAAGCAAATGCCTGATGAAGTGGACGTTGCATCTGTTTTTAGCGATTTCACGCTCTATACAATATGCGGTTGGTACAACTACAAGCCTATGATCGTTAAATACAATATAAATTTTAACTTGGAGACAAATCCAAGTCTGAAAAATAGCAGTAATACAAGTGAACGCACACAAAAAATAAACTACCTGTAATTGACTAGTTTGTGTCATTGCGATTTTGCAAGGCGTTGGAATTCGTTTTCGTTTACAGGGTTCTGTAGGCTTTTACTACATAGTGACATTTTTTTTACGTGCGCATACCCGCCTCGTAGTGGCAAAAACGGTTTATGTCCAACTCACACTTACTAAAACCCCATAGTGTTCCACCTTCGCCACACATTGGCAGGGTCACGGGAACGATTTCATATACATCCAGGATCCCACCAGCGCAGGCTTTTTCTCGGGAAGGGACTACTCCTTCTTCTTAAGTAAGGCGCACTAGAACATAAGGCACGCCTACCTACCAGCTTTTCATCTTGGGCCAGCCATATGGGTTGCTTTTAGTTCACCGTGAGTAACCAAGCCACGGTTACTAAACTTAACCCCGACAAGGTGGAAAGTCGTACGGAAGGGAAGGCATTTCAACTTTGTTCTCATATGCCTCTTTAACATAACTGAAGCTTTAATGAATATGACTTCGAGTTTGTATAGTATAGTCAGTATAATTTTCGAAAATCTATTATGTCCTTTATATAAATCATCATAATCTTGTTCACTGCTGAATATAGGTCTTCCACCAAGGATTGCAACATATTTATATATACTGGCTTACTAGCGGACTATTTTACCGTGAGGAAAAATAAGATCTTACAAGTGAATAAAAGTAGAATCGTCTAGAATCTTCGTCGTAATATTTATATCTATATAGATATTTTTCAAATTGATTGCTTCTATTCACAGAGCAACACGAACCGCTGACGTATCGGAGGGGAGTAGCCATAGCGTTTTGTTCCGATACCGAACTCTCTGTCATTTTTTGCGGGGGAAAATCTGCACTACGCAGACTTTCTCAGACACCAACACAAAAATAACCGTCTGTCACTAAGAAACTCACACATAACAATTAAAATTATACACTAACAATTTCACACATACATAGATACATTTTGTGTCATAACAGTGTAATGAAGTGCCTGCAACTACATTGATATGTTGCTCACAGCCGTGGTTGTAACTGTCGATACGTATTATCGAAGAATTCGAGAACTCGATTACAGAAATCAGATTTAAAAAGTGATAAACAGGTGGATATTATAATAAAGATAGAACTTTTTATTACTACTATAATCACCTATCATTTAACGAATAAAATTAATGTTTATATCATTCTAAAAACCGGTGATAGCTTTATCTATCACTGGGTTTTAAAATGTGGGAAGCTAATGTTTTTTTTTTACATACTTCTACTTCGTTCACCAATTACACCCTATTTTGTCGTCATGGTATAAAGAGTCAGCCAATTTCAAAGTAATATGTCGTACTATTACAAATAGTAAAATGTATATTTTAGATACCGTGCAATGGCCGTGTAAGAATATCCACTAGTCAATATCGTCCCGTAGGTGTCATAAAAGGCGACAGAGGGAAACTGAATCAGGAGATGGGTAGAAGTATTTTTCTGATAACAACTCAAAATTATAAAAAACTGCAGTTGCCAACTCACCTGCCAAGCGTGGCAATTATGGCAAAATTGCCTTATGAGGAAATCTATGGAGGTCTATGTTCAGCACTGGACTTTATATGCTGCAATGGATAATATAGATATCGTGAATATGCCATATTTAAATACTGTTTCATATATTACAGAAACAGCTATGGGAACCCAACTCGATTTTGAAAAATCTGAGAGTAGCGTTAAATATAAAGATGCAGTTAAACATATTGGAAACCAAGTTTCAAATCGTCTTACAAAATTTTGGCTCCATTCCGATTTAGTATTTTATCAGACAACATTGGGGAAACAATTTGTTAAATGCTTGAAAACAGTCCATTCATTTGCGGACAGTGTCATTATGGATAGAAGGGAGAAGAAGATAAGTCAAGAAGACTTTTTAATGATGCAGAATTTTGATGACAACTCTTTTAATGGAACTAAAAAGCGGCTCGCCTTATTAGACTTCCTGATTGAAGCAGAGAAAAAAGGAGAAATAGATTTAGAAGGAATTCGAGAAGAAGTTAACACGTTCATGTTTGAAGTAAGTTCTCTATCTGATGAATAATAAATTTCAGTTATTTAAACATCTTTCTTTATCGAGACTCAATCCTCTGAATGCTCTCAGTGCTGTCGGTGTCAACAAAAATATTTCATTAATTTATTAATTACTATATTTATTTGTGTTTTTATTGAAAACAACTTAACCTACGCCAGTATAATATATTCTAAGTCAGCATAGACTTTGAATATATTATACTGACAGTTATGTAAAAAGATAAGAAGTAATATATCATATATAATACAATGTAAATAAATAAAATGTCTACTAATCATTAGATAGGAAAATATAAAAAAAATATTTACAAAATATCAGTAAGAGGGAAAAGTTGGATAAACTTTTTCTTGCGTGTAGGGCGTTCCAAAAAAGTGAAGACTGTACGATAAAAAATACACAGAAAATACTACAATTACGTAATACCATAATTTCAAGTTTGAGGAATTCGTTTTGTGCATTTTATACTACTTTATCACTTGTTTTTACATAATAGGTTTTATGTAAAAATGTTCTGTTTTCTTACTTAATATACATCACTATATTTCGTCCCTTGAGAGTAGTCTTTGGGAAAAGGCAGAAAAATCTCATAGCCTCCGACAGAGGGTGATATACCCTCTCAAAGCTAAATGTAAAATATACAGACTGGAGACGTTTATATAAACGAGATATTTGTTACTGTGATCGCCAAACCAATTGCCAAGCATGACGATTACAAAATAAATTCTAAAATAGAAGAACAGAAACAGCAGCAGTAAAATATTCATGTCTGTAGCTTGCTGAACAACTTGAAGTTTCCCTATCCGGCTATAGAAGGACCCAATCGCGGTTATATGACCCATATGGTTATCACTAGAAATACGCACTGGTTGTACATTAGTCGTGCCTTGTACAACAATCAAAATAATTAATTGCCTGTTATAGTTGGTAAGTGCAAGGTCATAGCCGTTCGAAGAAAGCATTTTGAGAAACCCACACCGAGAGTGTTCAGATCTCATTTTATATGCTGACCATTAAACCAAACAAATACACTACAAATCTGTTTTTGTCATACTTTTACGTACTTAACGTCAATGATGCATTGTTTTAGGGTCATGACACCACCGCCATGGGCTTGGCTTTTGGTGTAATGCTGTTAGCTGATCACGAAGATATTCAGGTATGGCTCATTTTAGGCAAGCTTTTTACACGCAGCTTCGCTCGCGTGAACTTGAATTTAGGAATTTATTTATTTGCTTTTAAGGGAAACATACAGTACAATAATAAATTACACAATAAACATATAAAAGTAATCCTAAAAACCAATGAAGTTTCAACAGATTCCACAGATATCTAACACATAATAAAAGCTTGCCACCACAATATTATGTTGTATAAAAATTAAAAATATGAAAGAATAAAACTAGCTAAATGGTATTCATAAATTAAAACATTAAGTAGTAAGTAGTTAAAAGTAACATTATATATACAACTCAAAGTGATACTACCAATTATATATTAAGTTTTACAATATTTTCTTTGCAACTATCATATTCAAGGTGAAATATATCTAATTGACAATATTTTAAGTTAAAGTTTTTGCATGTACGAGATACAAAACTATTTGAGGCATACCTTGTTTTAATTTTACGTAATGCAAAAAGAGGTTAATTTCGTGCACCTAAACTGTGACACGCAAGATTCACTTTGCTTAAAAGTAGGGGAGAGTCGATGATATTATGAAGCAATTTGCACAACAACATTTGATCTCTTATATCACGGCGTTTCTCGAGGGTATTGCTGTCTAAGTTACAAATAATAATGGAGTCTACAGAAGAATTATATGATAAATGCTGTTTTGTGGCAAATTCGATCACTTTTAGAGTCACCTCGGTATCGGTGTGTCTATGTTTGTCAAATATTTTTTTGTATTCTAAAAGACTATTACACGTGGATTAGGTATTTGGTATAGATACTCGTATAATATGCTACAGGAAAACGTGAATATATATGTCTAGAAACAACTACTATTTTTAATATCGGGCGTGTCTTCCGATGTATCCATAAGAAAGGTAAATTGTCTCGGAATCAAAATTTATTACTACTATTTACATTTTACTCTTTACATTCACTCATAATTAAAGTTAATTTAGTTTGAACTAAATAATGATAAGTTTCATTTATTCTATCAATTTACAGCATAATGTTTATTTGAGATATGTTATTCACGTCATTGATCGTATTTAATATTGATTGACACCATAAAATACAAGTAGATATTTTTTTACGTTCGAGTAGAATTTAAAATTCCATAAATGCAGTTCAATAATGATGTAAAGTATATATCATTATAGAACTGCATTTATGAAGTTATGAAATATAGTATACAGTATACTACACATGGAATGAAACTTATGTTAGTTTTTTACGTGGCGTTTTTTTTACGCATATTTGGATGAAACTTCCATAAAAACCTACGTAAAAAACATATCGTTGGTTGGTTGCCCGTCGAGTGGGCTACTCATGGGCCCTAGTCCAATCGACTCCTGTCAGGGCAACTGAGGGAGCGAACACCGAGGCTATTGAAATTTAAAAAGCATCCTAATTTTAATAGGAAAGACGGCGGAGTGCTACCATCTGCTAAGGATCCTATAATTAATAAAATTAAATTCAAACCCAAGCATATTACTGCATTTATTATATTCTATTCTTATTCTAATCTATTCTAACTATGATATCAGGTCATCAAACATCTCAGTCCTCCCGTGACCATGGGTGCTGTAAAGTGTGCAGATCATCGAGAATTAAAATAAATTAAAATTACACGAGATAAAATCATTAAATTCAGTTTTATTCCTTATAAATTTTATTCTCAGTGAATATGGAAAGCACTAAAATCATAAACGGGAGTGGAAAAATGTTTGCCTTGTTGTGGCAGTGAAAGAGAGTCCGCCACCTCATATCGTCCCGTCGTAAGAGGCGACATAGCAAAACAAACAGGAAATGGGCAGCATCACCTTCCTGGCAACAGATCAAAATAATAATAGCTGCGGTTGCTAACCCGCCTACCAAGCGTGGCAACTACTTGACAATTTCTGTGGGAGGCCTATGTTTATTTCAGTGTAATTTTTAATAGGCAAACGATAATGAGTTCTACTCATCTTTGCAACCCTAAATATTCTTACGAGCTTGGGGTCCGAGAAAACTAAAACTGCCGAGTGAATTACCAAAATTGACGCTTTAATTACAGATCACTAATTACAACTTAAAACGACACTAATAATAAACACAATTGTACTACTGACCACTTTAGTTGCAGTTATATCACTTTGAAATATTCGCTTATATCGCCAATTCAATACTGACTCGGTCGTGGTCTATACCGGCCTTATATAGCGACATCTATAATGTTCGAGTACATATCGGTCCCGAAATTTCTAGGATCTTGACTCTCCTAGTTCTGCTACTGGACACTAGAGGGCGCTAGTGGTAACTAGTGTTGCTATGTACAAGACATTAAAAGTGGCGCGCAACACTGCCCCCTCCTAACTCATGCTCGTCCCGAGCATTAATGGCCCCATAATAACATGCCAGTCGATCCACATGGACGATCTTAGGAGTACCTCTGGCACCTTTCTCTGTCTAGTAGGTTACGTCATTGATCCTTGTCACAATCCGGTACGGTCCGTCCCATTTAGCTTGAAGCTTAGAAGATTTCCCTTTGCTGCAAACTGGATTGTGTAACCACACTAGTAAACCTTCGTCAAACCCTTTGTTGTTTATTTTGCGGTCATACCGTGTTTTCATCTTCTCAGACGTTTGCTGGCCCGTCTGTCTGACGTACTCATAAATGTTATTCATTTTGTTCGGCAAGTCATTTGCATAATCGGTTATTATTTATTGTTATTGCGTAGGGCATCAGGTGGTATTCCCCTGATCAGGTCTGCTGCAGGCAGCCGTAATTCTCTCCCAAAGTTTGCGAAAGCTAGTGTCACTGATCTACTTTCGTGAACAGCGCTGCGATATGACAACAAAATCGGTGGTATGTGCCTGTCCCAGTCTCGTTGCCGTTTTTCCACAACTTTAGCTAGGTACCTCTCCAATGTCTGATTAAATCGTTCTACCATGACATCAGGTTGTGGGTGGTAAAAAGTTGTTCTTGTTTTATGAGTACCCATAACTCGGCAAGTTTCCTGGAATATTTGAGACTCAAAATTCCTTCCTTGATCGAAGTGAATCTCTAAAGGAACTCAAAAACGACAGGGGACTTCATGAACTAGTTTATGCCATCAAAAACATAACTTGTAAAAAAGCCAAGTCTCGCAACTCAGTTCTTCTACCGTAAAAAGTTGTGAGATCCATGTAATACCAAGTCGGTTAATTTGTTCAGTCCATAGATTGATACATAGATTGACTTGGCAATCGCACTAAACAATCTAATTTAATATAATATGTATTACTTGTAAGATATATTGTGTTTTATGCGATTATGCGATACAAGTAATACATATTATATTAAATTAGATTGTTTAGTGCGATTGCCAAGTCAATCTATGTATCAATCTATGGACTGAACAAATTAACCGACTTGGTATTACATGGATCTCACAACTTTTTACGGTAGAAGAACTGAGTTGCGAGACTTGGCTTTTTTACAAGTTATGTTTTTGATGGCATCTCATTTCTTTTTGTAGATAGTTATATCTAGGTAGCTATTTACACCTATTATTCCATTATACATATATAGGTACACTGATTCATTCACTGCAAATGTAACTTAGTAATACTATATGTTTATATGGGATTACAAAGTTATTTATGCAGTTGTTGTATCTCGAAAACTGGACCGAAATTGTAAAATATTTTAATTTTTCCTTGATTTATATATTAAACAACAATTGTGTTCCAAATATGAAGTTTCTATGTCTGCTAGAAGTGCCTAAGAGTTTTGATGATCGGTCAGTCAGTGAGTGACAAAATTAAGAAATTTTGACTAATTATAATTCTTAAGCTACTGGTTCAAGTTTAATGTAATTTGAAATATACCGAGTTTATACAATGCCTATTTGGTTAGTAAAAATTCAGGCTTCTACTTTTGTCCATAACGAAGTTATAGGGTTACGGAAATGGCCTGAAATGCTTCGAGAAAAGGATGGTACGGCCGTGCCGCTTTTTTGCTCGACTTGGCGGGGGCACTGCCGTGCCCCCAGATATGCAACTCTTGAAGCTTCTTGATTTTGAATGGCGAAGACTTCTGGCCACTTAGTGAAGTAATTTATCACAACCATGAAATACCCTTTACCACTTTCACTTTCCGGAAACGGCCCCGCATCGTCAATGGCTATCCTCTCCCATTGTGCACCAAAATTATACAATTTCAATGCGCCTCTACTATGAGTTTGAGGTACCTTTACAGCCACTTTACAGACCCAGTAAAACCGTTCTCGGATCTTCAGTAGAGTTCGTTTAAATCCCAGGTGGCCTCCTGAACAACCACTATGGTACAAATGTAGAAAATCCGGTACTTTAGCTTTAGGGACAACCATTTGCAAATGAGATCTGTCTCCCCGACCATTTTCTTATTACGGCACAGGACTCCATCCTAAATCAGCAAGCTGTCCCATTTTTGTGTTCGTGTTCGAACTCATCACTGAGACGTCGCTCCACTTGGACATAGGAGCACTGGCCTTCATGCATTCCAGAATCGGCTTAATGTTCGAATCTTCCTGCTGTGCATGTTGTAGGCTGTCTTTCCACTCATTGCTGAGCTGTTCTGTCTAAGTATCTTCACAGATACTACTTCCTTACCCTCTTGCCTAGTACAATGCTAGCAATCTTGAGGGCAAGGTCTTCTTGGCAATGCATCTGCATTGCCATGAAATTTCCCGCTGCGATGTTCGATCACAAAGTCGTATGCCTGCAGTAGTTCAATCCATCTCGCAACTTGTCCTTCCGGATTTTTGAACTGCAATAGCTATTTCAGTGCAGCATGGTCAGTTCGTAAGTGGAATTTCTGCCCCAAAAGATATTTGCTAAAATGCTGCAAGGACTTTACCACAGCAAGCAATTCCCTTCTTGTGACACAATAGTTCCTTTTCAGCTTTCACAACGACTTGCTGAAGTACGCTATCACAATCTCTTGATCACCATTCCTTTGAGACAACACGCCGCCAAGAACTGTATCACTTGCGTCTGTGTCAACTATAAATTCCTTGCCCGCATCAGGGTACCCTAGGTAAGTGATTTGCACAGACGGTTCTTGAGCTCCTGGAGTGCAATATCGAAATTTTCATCCCAGCAGAAATGTCGCTTCTCCTCGGTTAGCTTGTGCAGAGGTTTGGCTATATCTGCAAAGTTCTTCACAAATCGCCGATAATAAGAGCAAAAACCCAAAAATGCTCTAACCTGTGTCTTGTCTTTTGAAACCGGCCAATCCTTGACAGCGGCAATTTTCTCCGGATCCGTGCGGATACCTTCTTCCGACATTACATACCCCAAAAAGCTAACTTGCAGTTTGAATAGTGAGCGTTTCTTCGGACTCAACTTGAGGTTGGCACTCTGGATCTTCATGAGCACGCGTTTCAGGTTTTGGAGGTGTTCCTCAACTGTACGGCCTACGATGATGATGTCATCCAAGTAGACCAAACAGGCATCTCCAAATAGCCCGGTAAGTACAAGCTCCATCAACCTTTGAAACGTTGCTAAAGCGTTGCACAATCCAAACGGCATGACTTTAAATTACCACAGGCCTTTTCCTGAGGAAAATGCAGTGTTCTCCTTGTCCTTAGGGTCAATTTTAACCTGCCAGTAGCCACTTTTTAGGTCCAGCGTACTAAACCACTTTACGCATGTAAGCATGTCCAGCGTGTCATCAATTCTTAGCAAGGGATAGCTGTCCTTCTTCGTAACGTCGTTCAGACGGCGGTAGTCAACACAAAACCGCATGCTGCCGTCCTTCTTCTTTACCAGCACAACAGGTGAACACCATGGACTAGAGGAAGGTTCAAAAACACCATCCTTCACCATTCCCTCAATCATGGTTTCCACTTCCTTTTCACGTGCTACAGGCAATCTTCTTGACAGCTGACGAGTAGTCAACTCTCATCCTGTGTTTATTTAGTGTTGAACTAAGCCAGTCTTTCCTATGTCAGTTTCGTTTGACGAGAAAACATTGGCGTACTTGAGTAACAATTTCTTCGCCTTGACCATTTCATTCGGGGAGAGAAATCTGCGGCATTCTGCTAAAAGTGTGGTCACTCTCGTTTGCTGGGGGTCCCAGTCGATAGATATTGGCACCGACTCAGCCAATCCACTTCCTCACTAGTATCAACCCATGTACCTTTTTCTATAATCTGTTCCTGGTCACAAAGGTTCAGCATACGTACTCTTGAGATGTCGACGGTTCTGACCAAGGTTCGAGCTACTTTCCATGAAAGGTCATTGTCTACCCTTTCCACGAGTACACAACGAAGAGTTTGCTCAGAATTCCGAGGATGTGTAACCGGCACAATCGTTTCCGATCTCGGAGGAAAAACAATCTTCTTAAGGCTGTATACACTTCCTGGTAACGCCCCTGTACACATTCCCTGGTAACGCCCCTTCCACGAAAAGTTCCTCTTGTCCACATTTCAAAACACCTTGCTTAACGTCGATCTCACAACAATTCTTCCTCATAAAGTCTAGGCCCAGGATGCAGTCGTCAATTATATCAGCCACGATAACATTATGCAGGTAGATCATGTTGCCTAGCTTCAACTCCATCTCCTTCTCTCCACGGACGGGTATGCGCTGACTGGTGGCTGTCACCAAACTAATGCGTTCTCGGTTGTATGCGGAGTCCCCAAGGAACAGACTTATAAGTTGGGAACTGGCAATCGTGCGAGAGGCTCCAGAGTATATGGTCAGTTTATACGGCGTTCCGTTGACCTCGCCCTTGATGATTAGGCTGTTCCCATCATGGATTTGTGAGATTGAAATCCTTGGGGCCTTTTAACATCAGCCACCACCCGCCCCGCAATCCTGGCTTTTACTCATTTCGCTGCTGATGCTGGGCGGTGCTATTAGCCGCACTACCCTCTCGAGATCAATCACCTACCCTTTATACAGTTCGCTTAGGGCAGCTGAATCGAAGATGGCCCCTTTCCCCACAGCCGTAGCACCTACGGCTGTATCCGTTAGTGCGGGTCCGAACTGTAGCTGCTGCAACCTC
The DNA here is from genome assembly GCA_033319125.1 of Parnassius glacialis. Taxonomy (NCBI): domain Eukaryota; kingdom Metazoa; phylum Arthropoda; class Insecta; order Lepidoptera; family Papilionidae; genus Parnassius; species Parnassius glacialis. The sequence continues at coordinate 8,308,513 of JAVANC010000028.1, read as the reverse complement.
CCTGACGCGATGGGAACGATGATCCTACCGCACCGCTCCCACCTCCAGTGCATGGGTCAAGGCCTCCATCAAGCGTCTCATGGTGCCCGAGCCTCAAAGCAGCTCTGACTTCAAGGTCGCGGATGCCATCGATGAATGTCTGCACCAGGTTACCTACAATGAGCGCAGGTACAGACTGGTACGCTTTTAGAACCAGCTTCTCCACCTCAAGGGCTCACTGCTGCAGGTTTTCGTTACTGCGTTGCACGCGATCTTTGAGCTGCGCACGAAAGACGTGTTCCAGGTGAATGTCATCATATCTCGCCTCCAATGCCTAAAGAATCTGCTCGTAAGTCACTTTCTTACCGAAAGCTTCTAGAACAGTTAAGGCCTGGTCGCGCAGGCCTAGGGTGAGAGCAGTCATGGCCTGACTTTTATTCCAGCCGTTCGCCTTCATGACAGCCACGAATTGGATTTTGTAGGCCGACCAGGAAGAAGTCCCGTCGAACGGCGGTACTTTGAATCCACGTAGCGAAGGTGTTGTAGCTACCACGGGAGCTGTAATACCATCCCCAATTTTGAAGTCGTCCAGCGTTTTCTTCACGTCAACCATCACGTTGTCAACCCGATTGTTCTCTTGGTCGATTCGGGTTTCAGCTTCCGACAGGCGGTTGTCATGTTGAGCAACCCTATCCTTTACCTCCTTTATCTCTTTCCCGAAAGTAGCGTGAAGGTCCTTCCTGAGGAGCATCTGCTCTTCCATTCCGCGCTGCAGCTGCTCTTCCAACCTACGGGTCTGTTTCTCCTGTCGGCGGGCCTGTTCCTCCTGTCGGCGAGCCTGTTACTCCTGTCGGCGGGCATGTTCCTCCTGTCAGCGAGCCTGATTCTGCAGCATCATCATCTGCACCTAAGTCAGGTACTGCAGATGCAGGAGCTGCTGACGGGCCGGCCTCCGTGGTCTGCAGCTGGCCCTCCGACGTTTGCGGCGTTGCATCACCAAATCGTCTCTGGTCTGTCTTTAGCTGGCGTTGACTTTGGGTATGGATACCCTCCATGTTGTCCTTTGGTAAAATCGGCATGATTTGATCCCACTTCTGAGACCAATTGTTACGAGACTTGTAAACTAAAACTGCCGAGTGAATAACCAAAAATTGACACTTTAATTACAGATCACTAATTACAACTTAAAACGACACTAATAATAAACACAATTGTACTACTGATCACTTTAACTGCGGTTATATCACTTCGAAGTATACGCTTATATCGCCAATTCAATACTGACTCAGTCGTGGTCTACACCAGCCTCAGAAATCTAGAATGTTCGAGTAAATATCGGTCCCGATTGACTAGGTGTCGATAGTTCCAGAAAATTCTTGACCCTCCTAGTTCTGCTACTCGATACTAGAGCGCGCTAGTAGTATTAATTGCGTCGCACAACAATATCATGAAATGACTACACCATTTCACGAAACGATAGACTTCTTTATGAGATAATGATTAATTCTACGATCTGGCCACGATATATATAAAAAACTCTTTCATTAAACTATAATGATAATGAATATTTTGCAATAATTGCAGATAGACCAGTTTTAATCAATTTAAATATAGATTAGTAATTGAAATAAAAAACTTATCAATTTTCATATTTTTGATAGACGTCAGTATTACCTACTGAAATTATTACACTTTTAAAATAAAATAGCAAAAGTACTAAAAAAATAAACTTTAGAATTCTTAAATAATTTTCAAATGTTATTATTTAAAACCTATAAATGTAAGTTATTTAAATGATTTAATTTATTAATAACTGAAGGCAAAATCTCAAAATATACTACTTTTTCTATTTGATGATAGATGGCGCTGTTACGATAACTAAATCGGTTTAGTTTCAAATTATTTTACCAAATTTATAACTATATCTAATCTTTAATTATAAATATGGTATTTATTTGAAAAACATCCGTTATCCCGCCTATAACTAAGACATTATAGAAAATTAACATAAGGGAAGGAAAATACTTAACCTTCTTTTTTTAAGTTCCATAATCGGATAAAAAGTAGCCTATAAGTTGCCCGAGGTTACTTACTAACGTTCAAAATTTTATGTAAAACGGTCCAGTAGTTTTTGCGTCAATCCGAAATACACAGACAGATAGACAGAAATTCTAAAAACTACTGATTTGGCTTCAGAACCTTTTATTTAGTTCTCTGGACTTGGACTTTCAAGAATATATTAGAATAAAAGACACGAATTTTCTAAAGATTTCTTATATGCATAGATAAAATCTCTAACTCCATCACTAAAGCTGGTAGTTCATCACTAGTTCGGAAAAAAGTTTCTTGCTTGTGTAGAACCAAGAAGAAACCAAAAAATGTAAAATTGTTATTATTATTGATCCTATCTAAGCAAAATTAGCGCACTGTATTTTAAACTCAAAAGCCTATTATTAAAATAAAATAAAAGTAGTTTCATTTTACTGTATTTAAATTTGTATATAGAATTTTTGAAATATACTTGCTTGTTTATACCTTTGTGTTGAGAATTCAAGCGTCTGTATTTGTTATGTATCAAATTGCTGCTATACTAGATTTTTATAGGTCTTTATGCTATTCGTATTGTAACTTAAAAATGGACAGGTGTCAGGAGAATGTGAACGTTGTTCAACGATATAACAATTAATTACAGGAGAAAATTTACGAAGAATGTAAAAGTATATTCGGTGATTCGGACCGCACTCCAAGTTGGTCCGATTTGACGGAGATGAAATATCTAGAAGCGACTGTTAAGGAGATATTACGGCTCTATCCCAGTGTACCATTCGTTGGAAGACAGGTTACTGAAGATTTTATGATGGGTGAGTTTATATGTTACGAAATTATTACTTGTTTGTGAAGCCTTTTGAATGTTACCTGTTGCATTTATACATGGAAAGGCTATGCTGCAGTAATATTAGTAGTATAGTTGTGCCACGAATGGGTCAGCTCAACCGGGGAAGGACTATGCTCTCACAGAATACCATTGTAAAATAGCAGCTTAACACTGTTGTGTTTCGTATAGTGAGTGTAGAGAACCGGAGACCCTTTTTACTGGAAAAGAGGCATTCCATCTTAATCCACACGGGTGACAACGCATCTGCATTTTGATTATTTAATGAGGATAGATGTAGATGTCATGGGTCACAGCAACCACTTACCATTCGGTGGACTGTGTGCTCGTTTGTCACCCTATCATATACAAAAATATCTGACTTACGCAGTTTTCAAAGACTTGTATGTTGAAGACGAATATTTGTAAACTAGGAAGCAAATAATTTAAGAGCCCTCTTACATTTCCGCGTTTCGCAAATTTAGGTATTTTACGCACCAAGCGGGCGGCAAGTTACGCGACCGATACTTTCTTTAATATCTATTCACTCGCTCGCACTATAATACTGTGAGTATGGCGACTAAACGATCTTGATCTTCCATAATACAAAGTTTTCTTAGGATGGACTTCAGTGGATGGAATATTTTTTGGTGTGCCATTTTAATGTTATCTTATTAATTTATTATTATATAATTATATAATTTATTATTTATTATTATATACCATTTTGATACATTATTCATTATTTATGAAATTTAGTGTCAAAATAAGTACACATAAATATTTTAATTGTTACGCTGTAATCGAATGTTAATAATCGATTATGTCTACTACCGGTAGAATAGTGGTATAAATAAATAAACGGTTGCAACCTGTTTTAATAAATATAACAACCAAATGTAACTAATATTTTTTTAATCGGTACTTACAGTCAATTACTATATTTTTTATAAGAAAAATATTTGCTGCGACGGCATTGACCGAACTTTTCTCGATTCGATAATTTCAGGCTTTTCATAAAAAGCTTGTAACTTGGGTAACATATTGAAAATCTAAAATTGGTCGTATTTGTAAATTTTTAGTACTTTTACTGCATTAATCTGGGCCAATACATATTATGGCAAGTATTCAGACATTTTTATTTGCTAAATGAAGCTGGACTTGGATTTGGTAAAACCAGTCATTATTTTGATTTAATGTTACACTTGAATCACTGAATTTATAACCTTTAACTTTTTTTTTTGTCGAAAGGCCGTATCAAAATCTATTCCGAAAGCTGAAATAGGACATTTAACTTCAATAAGACCGTTGCTGTATAAACTATTAGGTGAAGCCCTCAAATAACAATAATCTAAGTCAATGAATAGACCACATTTTTGAAGAGACGTAATCTAAATTATAACTATATAAAATAGTTTTAAACCGATCGATCAAAATTGCGGTCGTAGTTGACGATATTCTAGTATGCAGGTAATCGACGCACACTACGGTAGTATCGAAACGATGCAGCGCCCGAAATAAACTGACGCAGGTCCACCATCGGCAAGCGCTCGCGCGTTAATGATCGCAGATGGCCGGCACAGTGAAATATATAGTACTTTTATTTAATTAATTAAAATATAATAGTATCGATTTAAAAAGTAAAAATAATAACATAGTGTAAGCAAATGTTGGTGATTATTTTGGTATAAATTTTACTTCTAAATGATGTAGAACTTCGGAAATATAGGGGCTTGTATCGAAGCTTTTTTGGTCGATTTTTGAATTATGTTGATTTTTTTTTCTAGCGTGAAAAGCATATAACGAAAATGTATTCCATTATTATTAAAGTGTAGGATATTTGGGAGATAAAAATATTTTTTTTGATGGTCGATATTCAATAGAATCTACAAATTAGAGCTCCCAAATCATGTCTTCGAGAGTTTTTGCCTAAACATGCATCGGGAGAATGATTATTACTGATTAAATAAATAAGTTATCTAAAATCCATTCCGAGCTTATTTGAGGAGAGAAAACGAACTATTTTTACCAAGTAATTGTTATTTCAAGCAATGAACGATAAACATAAAATTTCAACGAGGAAACCTTGTAATTTCGCGTTTTTTTGTAATACGCCCCTTAACTAACAGTGTAAGAGAATCCCTCATCCTATTTTTTTCCATGGGTACTAACGTAAGCAGCGACTATGACAAGTTCCGGGAAGATCTTATTGTTTCCAATTGATGGCTATAAAACCGTTTCTTTTAGGACACACTTAAAATATCCAAACTGGAAACGGGCAGTAGTACCAAAGGTGCGAGATGTCGACTAAAATATATCATTCCCACAATGGTAGACGCTCATGTTGAGAAGTGTAAATTTACGGGCTGTAATGAATTAAAAATATACAAAGAATAAAGGGTAGTTCAGGAACTTAGTGCATAAATTTCACAGTACGAAAGTAAACCAGGTTTAATTCACACCAATAAGAATAAAATAGTTAATTTGCAATCTATAGTACTGGCCAACCACTTGCTTGGCGGTGAAGGAAAGCATCATAACAAAAACCAGAATGTTTGAGAAATAAAATAGTTTGAGGGAATGAGAAGTCCGCTAACAAGCACTGGATCAGCGCTCCAGACTGATTGCTTCATAACCCTCTCAGAAAAGAGAGAAGACCTGTGGACTGCAATAATATTGACTGCTAACAAACAAAAGTTTGCTCCATTTATGATTCTAACTGAGAATCTACCATTCATCAGTAAGGTAGAGTATCTTCTCAAGCATGGATTCATTACTTTATTTTGAACTAAACATTTGTTTTTAGGTGACGTACTAGTGAAGAAAGACGTTGAAATACTTGTACATATCTATGACTTGCATCGTCGTGAGGATATCTATCCGGAAGCAGAGGCCTTCAAACCGGAACGGTTCCTTGACGGAGAAGTTCGTCATCCGTATGCTTATATACCGTTCAGTGCTGGGCCAAGGAACTGCATTGGTTAGATTTTGATTAATTAAAAAACTGCTCAATAATGTATTTGTGGTGGTGATTTTGTTGCCAAATAGCGTAAAGGGACCGAACAAAAATTGAACCTAATCAAAGATTTGGATGACTCTGCTTTAATATTTTGCAGAGGACCAAATATTTGAACAGTAAATTTAGAGAATAATCAAATCGTACATTGGTCAAATACATGATTTGACAAAATTCACTGTTAATCAAACACGCTTTTGTGTAGTCAGTCAGTTAATGAGAAATGTAAATGATAATCTTAATCTTTATTATATTATTTGAAACAAAAGTTTCGAAAAATTACATTCTTCTTCAATGATCTGAGAATCTGAAATCTTAATAAACTTAATTTTATAAACATTCGTATGAACTTGGTTGTTGTAAGAGGCGACAGAAGGAAACCTACAAAGAGAGCAGCATCTTCATAATAAAAAAAATAAAACACTGCGGTTGGCAACCCCACCCCACCAGGTGTTGTAACTATGGCACATATCTCCCCTATAAGGCAATTTATTGGGGAGGTCTATGTTCATCAGTGGACTTTTAATAGGACGTAACGGTAACGGTTTGAGAATGGCCGGGAAACGTTTCTTACATAAAATAAGAAGCTTTCGACTCTTTTTTGACTTTTCTTTTTCGGTGCAAAAAATGCTAACTAATATTAAGTCCACGCATTGTAACCTTTACGGATAAAACAATAAAGTTTTTAAATAAATAAAGGTAATCAGTTTACTCTAAATAACTTTTGCCTATATTACGGCTGGGACTTAAACCCTGGCTCATTAAACTGAACAATAGTATGTTTCATTATATGTACTTACCCCATTGTGGTCGCGTATGTTTGAAATCAAGTAATTAAATTTCTTACTCTTACAATTATTTTATAAAAGGATTAAAAGCAATTAATTGAATAAATAAATTAAAATAAGAGTTTATCAGATTACTTAAGGGAATTATAATATAGGCGCTCGTCAGATCTGCATATTGTCTGAGGGCGAGCGGCCTGTGTACATAAACAAATCCAAAACAACACGACCATTATTATTGTAATTTTTAAGTTTTAAAAGAAGTGAATAGTAATGTTATTAAAATTACATACATACATACATAAACACTCACGCCTGTCACCCAGAGGGGTAGGCAGAGACTATGGATTTCCATTTGGCACGATCCCGACAGACCTCTCTCGCTTCCTCCACATCCATATACCTCCGCATACACGCTCGTCGGTTAAAGGTACTCTTGATTTGGCCCATTTTCAATATATCGCCAATTTGGTCGATAAACTTTGGCCTAGGGCGACCCTTCCCGATTCTGCCGTTCACCTCTGCAACATAAATTTGCTTTGTCACTCTTTCCTCATTCATTCTTTCTACATGACCAAACCACCGAAGCATTCCTTTCTTAATCCTGGTCACAACATCATCTTGTAAACCACACTCTTCTCTTATTAAACAATTTCTCACTCTGTCATTTAGATTCATCCCTAACATACTCCTTAATGACCGCATTTCTACAGCATTTATTCTACTCTCGTGCTTCTTCTGCCACACCCAACTTTCACTACCATACATTAAAGTAGGCACTAACACAGCATTGTGAATTGCCATACGTGCCTTTTTGGACACATTCTGACTTTTCACAATAGGGTGTAGAGCCCCATTCACTCTATTTCCTGCATTCACTCGTCGTTCTATATCCTTATCATATCTACCATCCTTGCTAAACACACATCCCAAATACACAAACTCATCTACTTGTTCTACCAACTCCCCTTCTATTCTTATTTCACATATCGTTTTACTTTCTTCTCTTTCAAAAACCATAACTTTCGTCTTACTTGCGTTCACTTTCATTCCCTTTTCTTTTAATGTCCTGTTCATTAATGTAACCATTATTTGCAACTCGGCCGCCGAAGACGCAAGTATGACTTGATCATCGGCGTACAAAAGGCATTTGACGGTTAACTCACCCATTCTTAACCCGCATTTTTCTAAAATTACATATATTATATTATGAAAGATTTGTTAATTTGACGCGGCTCTTGAGATCTCTTTTTGCAGCAATAAGCCGAACAATTCTATATATTTGTAGGACGTTATCTAGTGAGCAATGTGGCTGCAACTAGTTTTATTGTACACATAGGATCTCATGGACTTATACTTTGACAGAGGGGAATGTCTGTGTATGGCTACTCCCCTTCGGTCCACTGGTGGCCCTTGTTGCATATGCTAAATATATATAGTAGTTATTATAAATATGTGTATCACGTATGAATAAAGTACAACTTTAAATTTTAATATTATACAGGTCAGCGATTTGCGATACAAGAAATGAAATGTGCCCTCAGCGAGATTTGCCGGAACTTCAGACTAACGAGAAAGGCGAAAGGGGTCCGACCAATGCTTAAGACTGATATTATGCTGCGACCTATCGAGCCGATTTATGTAAAGTTTGTACCACGTTAGTTAAATAAAGTGATAAAAAATTAACATCATTAATGTTTTTATTTTTATGCATTTGTTTTTGTGAGAAAGAGAAGAAGCAACAAGAAACAAAAAAAAAACGCTTTATTTTCTTTATAATGTATTTCTCGAAAGAACATTATTCATATAATGAGGAGTACATTATATATAGGCTTAGATAATTTAAGTGATTAAGGCCCTAACAGCTAGTGAAATACCGAAATTCTTGGATATTTAAGTAAAAAATCACAATAAGTGTTCATTCAAACCGCAAAGAATACAGGGTCACCCTAAAGAGGATTTCATAAATGTTTTTAATTGAATAAAAGTGTATCTTTAAGGGGTTTACAAACACTTTATTTGAAAAAAAAAATCTTCTAAGAGTACCTATCTTTGTCATATTTTGCAAAATTTCTCCAAAACGGCACAAGCTCTTCAAACAGTTTTCACACTAAAAAAAGTTCTTAAAAATATTAACATCTTTAATTGAGTTTTATTTTTATTCCCTGTTTTACTCTTTAATTAGATATTAGTAAATGGGTGGTACCTACCTAGACCAAGGCAGAGTTCTAGCAAGGTTATCTTTTCGCAATGATGCTGTTAATCTTGAGGTTTTTATTGCGTCGTCGGACCCATGAAAGCCCCGGGTTTGAATCCCATTTTTGCTGCCCGACTTCTCTGTCAAAAAATTTTTAGTAGCTGCTCGGAGTCAAGAAGTTGGCAGTCCCTGTGTCTCACCCCCGTGCCTCGGAAAGCACGTAAAGCCGTTGGTCCTGCGCCTGATCTCTCTCCTGTCGTATCGGTTTACCGTCCTATCGGACTATGAGAGTGAGGGAATAGAGAGTGCACCTGTGCTTGCGCGTACACTTTGGCACTATTATTCAGTCCTGCGCCGATGGCTAAGCTTCGTTGAGGCCGCCGTGAACGAAATTCGGTCTTGAGGACATAATTATATGAGAGATAGTGTATGTGATATGTGTGAAAAAAGATAATGTTATATTATTTTTGGTGTTAACATGTAGTAGTTAAAGCCGTAATAGACAGGGACTAAGCACTTGCTTTGAAATGCGCGCTACCTGGGTCCGACTCCCAACGTGCCAGCGGGTTTAAGTACTGCTTTACCACGTGCTCGGCGCTGAAGGAAAACATCGTAAGGAAACCAGCATGCCTAAGTTTAGAATTAGAGAATTCAAGAAAATATTTCCAAACAGACATGTGTAACCCGCCGTATAAAGGCTGTACTTTAGTTTTCTACCGACTTCAAAAAGGAGACAGTACTCATTTCGACTGTATGTTCTTTTTTTTAAGTGTGTTACCTCATAACCTTTTACTGTGTGAACCCATTTCGTTGGTTCTTTTTTATTTGAAAGCTGGTACTTCTCATGTAGTCTCGTATAAATTTGATCAAGGTGTAACCAAAAGTTTTTGAGTTATTCTTTTTTTTTTAATTAAAAATTAAAAATTTTGTACAACCGACTTGAATATAAATTTTTATATTCAAGTCGGTTGTTGAATATAAATTATTATATTCAAGTCGGTTGTACAAAATTTTTAATTTTCAATTATATCTAATAATGATGTCTATCAGATCCCATGTGTGGTTGTAAACAGCACGTATTATGATATTATGGTTAAATAGTAATTGCAATAGAATAATAAGAACAAGCAAGAGAACAATAGTTCAAAATAAGTCAAAGAAAACAATAGTTTAAAAACCGAAATACCTTGTAATTCGGCTTAGCTGTTATGTCACGTGCCCGTGTGTACACGGCCTTCATATTACAGCAATGGCATTCAGGAACCCAATTTTAATTATTTCATTTAAAATATAATTTTTAATTTTTTTTTATAGGAGAGGAGGCAAACGGGCATGCGGCTCACCTGATGGTAAGTGACTACCGCCGCCCATGAACAACTGCAACACCAGGGAGGGAATTGCAGATGCGTTGTCGGCCTTTTAAAAAGGAGTACGCTCTTTTCTTGAAGGTCCCTATGTAAATTGTGTTGAAGTAATCTATACTTATAATACATCTGTAGAGAGGTCAATTCTGTACATGAAATATATTTTCAAAATAACTTTCAGGGGGTGATTAGTGATCGATACTGATGCCAAAAATGTAAACAGTTAAATTTTTGTCTGTCTGTCTGCCTGTCTGTATGTTCGTTATAGAAACAAAAACTACTCAACGGATTTTAACAAAACTTAATACAATCATTCTTCATACTCTTATGCAGGTTATAGTATATATATATTACGCTACGATCAATAGAAGCAGAGCAGTGAAGGTAAAGGTTGGAGAAACGGGAGAAATTACTCCATTTTTTAAGCTTCTGTCGCGTGTGCAGCCTTAATGGTTAAAGCTACACAGAAACCATGTATAATAGAAATGTTCTCCTTAAAATTATATAAAAAATATCCCACGACAGCATATGTCTATCTTTTATGGTTGACTCACAATAACACGTGTAACTCCCGATAGCTTAGCAGTTCGGAGCTTTCTGATTATATTTGTCTACTCTTACGTTTATAACATTCACTCACTCTCACTCATCCCTAATTAAAAAAAGTTAACATTATTATCTATTCAATAAAAAAGGAATCATAGAAATCGGTATAGAAACACCAAAGTTATACATGAAATACGCTAATAAGCCTTCGCGCGTGAATTCTGAATCATGCTATAAGGATTATTTTTGTATAACGGTCGCCGCGCTCGACGCGGCTCGCGGCGGGGCGTCCGAGTGCGAGCTTCATACAATATTTGGCTGTTGTCGTCGACGTCGAGTGGTCGACCTTATTGACAGACAATAATTGATTTTAACAAACCGTGCTTATCAGCGCGACTTTTAGTCTACTCTTACGTTTAATAATTTATTTTTAGATTTCTTTGGTTGTTATTTTATAAAATAGGTATTAGTTATTTTGGTAGTGTTTAAATATTTCTTAGTATTAGCTTAATTATAAATTAAACTTTTTTTTTATTTAGCTGTAGTTTTAAATAGGTACCTATGTATCAAATAGATTATTTCATTCTATTAGACGTAGTTTAGATACCTACTTATATATTTTTAAGAATTTAATTTTGGATTTAAGGATTTATTTAGGATCCATTTTATTATTTAAGTAGGCATTTAGATTTTTTTAAGTGTATGGTAGCTATAGTTAGGACCTCTAACGTAGATTATTTTGTTAGGTAACTGAATGCCGTCGATTAAAAATAAAATACACAATGCCACCTAAAAAACGATCATCTTTATCTCGAAATTCGAGAGAAGCTAAGAGAATGAGAAATGTGCGTTCTCAAGAATCGGCAGAGGAAAGAGCACATCGGTTAAACTCTGTGAGCGTTAGTGCCTCAACTTCTCGAGCCAATGAAAGCTCTCCAGAAAGAGAGATGCGATTAGCAGCTGACAGAGCGAGACGAGCTACATCACGGGCGTCTCAAAGTTCTTCTCAACGAGAGCTAAGGCTTACCAATAACCGACACGACCGAACAACGTACATTATCTCGCGAGTCCGAAACCTACACTGAGAGGGAATAACGTCTCACAGCTGATCGCTAACGGCATGTACTGTCCCGTGAGTCCGAAACCTACACTGAGAGGGAATTACGTCTCACAGCTGACCGCGAATGGCATACATTATCTCGCGAGTCCGAAGCCTACACTGAGAGGGAATTACGTCTCACAGCTGATCGAATACGTCATATTTTATCTTGAAAATCTGAAACTTACTCAATATGAAGACCGTTTGACAAATGATAGGGTGCACCAAAATGTTATTCGATCTCTTGAAGATGAACATGTGCATGAACAACGACTAGAGTCGGGACGCGAATATTACAATTCTTTGATACAAGAACGATTAATAAGTTTGTCTAATGAAAGATTAAGAATTGAAAATATTCGGTCTCTTGAAACGGACCAACAGTGAGAGGCCCGTCTTACTGCAGACAGATTTCGACATAGTCTTAATGACTTAGATGTACACATAGGAGATCAATCTACAAATTCGGTGGCGTGGTCCGACAAATATAAAAGTGGGTTTGCTTATAACCTCACAATTGATTACAGATCATCTTCTGTAATAGGCGATATGAACGTAGTATGTTCTTTTTGTAATTCTTCAAAGTGGAGTAAAGAGTCGGCTGGTTTCTGTTGTTTTGGAGGTAAAATAAATTTGCCTTCGTTCGAAGAATCACCGAAACCTTTGAAGTCACTACTTTTAGGGGAAAATGTGCAATCTAAACAGTTCTTAGACAATATTCGCACTTATAATAGTGCGTTTCAAATGACATCCTTTGGTTCTCAACAAATCTCAGAAGGTCCTTTCATGCCTTCCTTGGAAGATACAAGGTCAGGTTTACCATTTGATAGGATCCCTTTTGCCTGAAGACCAACCTAAGTTTCTTCAAATATATTTTGTATCCGACTACAACGAACAGTCGAATATAAGAAATCAATATTTCCCGAATTTAAATACTGAACTTATTTCACAACTTCAGAATATATTGCATCAGGTTAATTCGTATGTATGCAGTTTTAAATCGGCATTAAAGGCTCTTCCTGAAGACGGTGAAAACAATTATAAAATTGTTAAAAATGCCGATAGGCGTCCAACTCAGGAACACCCTGGGCGTTATAACGTTCCATCCACGAATAAAATTGCTGTAGTATTGGTCGACTAGGAATGTGGTAGGCGTGATATCGTTATCCGTTCCAGAGACAATCATTTGCAACGTATTTACGAAACCCACAGGGCTTACGACAGTTTGCAATATCCTTTGATATACTCTCGAGGGGAAGATGGTTATAATTTCGCTTTATACCAAACTGAGAACCACGTACAGGCGCACCTAATTATAATAAAATTCAATTTTATTGTTACCACTTGCAACTGAGACGGAATAGATTTGTATACTTTCAACGTTTTCGTGGCTTATTCAATCAATTTATTGTTGACATGTACGCAAAAATTGAAACCGAAAGATTAGTTTATATACGATCTAATCAAAGGCAGCTGTGCGCTGAAGAATACGTGCACCTTCGCGACGCCATGCAGCAAGATAATGATACGGTGAATATGGGCCGTTTAGTCCCCCTCTTCTTTTACTGGTGGTCCACGCTACATTCACGAACGTACTCAAGATGCTTTTTGTAACGTAAGAAAATATGGACGTCCCGACTTATTTATTACTGTAACTACCAATTCCAAGTGGGATGAAATCACTCGAGATTCACTCTTATTTAGGGTCAAGCACCGCATGACCGCCATGATATTATCGCAAGAGTTTTTTTTATTTAAAATTAAAATCAATGATAGATCTACTTACCAAAGATAACATTTTTGGAGATGTATTGTGTTATATGTATAGTGTTGAGTGGCAAAAACGCGGCTTACCTCACGCACATATCCTGCTTTAGTTAAAATGTAAGGTTCGATCTAATGATGTAGACAGTTCAATCAGTGCTGAAATTCCAGATTCAATTGCTGATCCCATGTTATACGACATTGTTAAAACTCATATGATACATAGTCCATGTGGTGCATTTAACGAGAATGCTCCTTGCATGCAAGATGGTCGTTGCACTAAAAGATATCCAAAAGCATTAGTGGATGAAACTGTAACAGGATATGATGGATACCCATTATATCGTCGCCGTTCAACAAACAATGGTGGTTTTACTGTTGAAAAGCGAGTTTCTGGACAACAGGTTACTTTAGATAATAGGTGGGTCGTTCCGTATTCGCCTGTGATGTCTAGAGCATTTCAAGCTCACATAAATGTTGAAAAGTGTAATAGTGTAGAGTCAATAAAATACATTTGTAAGTATATTAACAAGGGCAGTGACCAAGCTACATTTGCGTTGAGAAATGAACATGATGAAGTTACTAGATTTCAGTCAGGCAGATATATCAGCTCTTCGGAAGCTGTGTGGCGGATCTTAAGTTTCAATATTCACGAAAAATATCCACCTGTGACTCATCTGGATGATCATCTTGAAGGCGGTCAACGTATATATTTCAACGCCGAAAATGTTACAGAACGATTACAGAACCCTAGAAAAACAACTTTATTAGCATTCTTTCGGTTTTGCCAAACTGATGATTCTGCAAAATCTCTTTTGTATGAGGAAGTTCCATCGTATTATACCTACGATAAGCAACGAGGTATCTTTAATCGTAGACGCCGTGGCAGGCCTGTAGATGGCGAGTCAGGTATTTTCAAAGAACATGTTCTTGGTAGAGTGTATACCGTTCATCCTAACAACGCTGTGTGTTTCTATTTGCGATTATTATTACATACAGTGCGAGGATCAACATCATTTATAGATTTGAGAAAAGTAGACGATGTTGTTTATCCAACTTATCATGCAGCTTGCCAGGCGCGTCGTTTGCTTGAAAATGATGAGTATTGGGATAACGCTTTAGCAGAATCCTGTGTTAGTGATAATCCACGACGGTTACGCAATTTATTTGTAACATTTCTCACATTTTGTAATTTGTCAGATGCTGTACAATTGTGGGAAAAATATAAATAAAAATTTGTAGAAGACTTTCTTCGGAATATATCTCACAATGATGAAGGCGCAACTAATGATAATTTTCGTCATCTTGCCATAAATCTGTGCTTATTAGCTCTTCAGAAAGACTTAACAGCAGTAGGCGGTAAATCACTCTGTGAATATGGTTTGCCAACACCAACCTCAGTCGGAGAGGTTACCAATAGGGAATATTCTGCAGGGATTGGTTACAACTCAATGTAACTTCTGGAAAAATTAGAAAACGGTGTCCCAATGATGACTGCAGAACAACGTTTAGTCTATGATCGCGTGTGCGTGAGTGTTCAGAATAATTTGGCAACAAAATGGTTTTTAGATGCACCTGGAGAAACTGGGAAAACCTTTTTGACTAAATTAATATTAGCTTATGTTCGAAATCAGCGTAAAATTGCTCTTGCCGTGGCTTCATCAGGTATAGCTGCAACATTGCTACCAGGAGGTAAAACTGCTCACACTTTGTTTAAAATACCAATTGATTTAGATCGCACGGAAAGTCCAACCTGTAGTATTTCAAGAAATAGTGACAAAGCTAAGGTATTACGTGAGTGTAATTTAATCATATGGGATGAATGTACGATGGCCCACCGAAAAGGAGTAGAAGCGGTAGACAGAACTTTAAGGGATATAAGACAAAATGATCGACCAATGAGCGGTGTCACGGTTTTTTTTTTGTGGTGATTTCCGACAAACCTTAAAGGTAATACCACGGGGAACCCGAGCTGATAAGGTTAGGGTTTGCCTAAAAAGCTCTTATTTGTGGCGTGATATATAATCGGTACATTTGACTATAAACATGCGAGTGAGAACTGGAGATAACCCGGATGATCGTCAATTTTCTGATAAATTATTAAAGATTGGGGAAGGTACCTATCCACAACTACACCTAGGAAAACTTATTCTGACGCCTGAGTTATGTTGTATAGTGCAATCCCAACCACATCTTATATCGTCGGTTTACGGTGACGTAACAATTATATTAAATAGGGACAATTTTTTGCTATGCGAAAGATCCATTTTAACTCCTCGCAATGACCAGGCACCTGAGATTAATAACAAAATACTGTCGAATATACAGGGGGAAAGCAAAGTTTATAGTTCAATAAATAGAATGGTCGATGAACAAGAAGCCACTAAGTACCCGATAGAATTTTTAAATTCGTTAAATATGCCCGGACTTCCTTCTCATGAAATTTGTTTAAAAATTGACATTCCGATTATTCTGCTCCGAAATTTAAGGCCACCAAAACTTTGCAATGGAACTCGGCTAAAAGTAACCCAGTTGCAACAAAATATAATCGAGGCTCAAATTTTAACAGGTTGCGGTGCAGGAGAAACCGTCTTTATTCCCAGAATTCCCATAATACCAAATAATTTTCCATTCCAATTTAAAAGAACGCAATTCCCAGTATCATTGTGTTATGCAATGACAATTAATAAGGCTCAAGGGCAGACTTTTCGTGTTTCTGGAGTAGATCTCGGTGTCAGTTGTTTCTCGCATGTTCAGTTGTACGTCGCTCTTTCCCGGGTTAGCAGTTCTAGAAATCTTTATGTTCACGTGCCGAACGGGTCAACTTTCAACATACACTCGGCGTCAAAAAAATCGCACATCCGAAAAAAAATAATTTAGATACTATTTTAACACAACAGGTCAATGGCAATGCTGTGGTTTGAGGGTATCATTCGAAAGGTAATTTTATTAGCTTTCAGGAATTTTAATTGAATTTTACTTTAATAACGAGACGAAAGAGAAATTAAAGAAAAAGACAGGTTATGTACAAATTTGCAATTTAATAATTTAAAAAATAAATAAATACAAAAACGTTCTTAAAACCTAGTGTTACCCCCCCTTGCCTTGATAACGGCTTCCATGCGATCTTTTATGGACATTACAAGGGTCGCAACAGCCTCTTGTGTATTTGTTCCCATTCTTCAAGTACCGCATCTTGGAGCTCTTGAAGAGTGGTTGGAGCTGGATCTCGAGCTCGCATGCGCCGTTTTAGGTCATCCCAGAGATGTTCTATTGGGTTAAGGTCTGGACTTCGTGCTGGCCAATGCATAACAGGGATATCGACCTCCTGTAAATAATCCCGTACAATAGCCGCGGTGTGGCAACGAGCATTATCATGCATTAACATGAATCCATCACCGACATAACCAGCATACGGGACCACATGTTCCTCCAGGATTTTAGTAATGTACCGACCAGCATTTAATGACCCTTGTCCACGGCCACCCCGAGTCCGGGAAACGCACACAAGTTCTGTTTTCCCGTCGACGGAAATGCCGCCCCCAACATACACGAGCCACCCCCGTATTCGACGAATTCCTCGAAGCAGGGTTGTGTGAACCTCTCCCCCTGTCTTCTGTAGACCCGTCTACGTCTGTCATTGCAGAAGAGACAGACCCTCGTCTCATTAAAGAAGAGTACGGTCCGCCACTGTTCTAGAGTCTACTACTACTAGAGTAAACTCTAGGCGATCTCTGCGATGCTGTGCAGTAAGTTTTGGACCTTTAGCAGGTCTATGGGCTGTTAAACTCTTTTCGTGTAACCTTCTTCTTATCGTAAAATCACTCACAGATGTTCTCCGAGTTGATCGAAGCTGTTGTTGCAACTCAACAGCATTTGTAAAACGGTTTTGTAAAGATGTCGTAACGATGAAACGGTCATCTCTTTCTGATGTGCACCGTTTTCTTCCAGATCTCGGTTTTCTAACATAACCACCAGTCTGCTGAAAACGTTGGAACACCCGTCGAATTGAAAAACGGAACAGGTTCAACTGTCGAGCAACGTCACACTGCCGCATCCCCGACTGCAATAGGGCAATCACTTGAGCGGCTTCTTCAGAGCTGGTGTCCATCTTTACTTGTTCTTACTTGGGTTACTTGTTCACGTGTGTTCACTGCAAAGTCTAAATTACGACTGACCCATATTTCATCCAGATCGACCCTTTTATACCCTTTTTAGGTAGTGTAACTAGCGTCCTTACTAACGAGCATTTGACAGTGTTTACTTTTGACGCTCTATAATGATAAATGTTTTAATGATTTCATATTTTTTTTATTATTAATGTAAAGCTATTCAAATACTCATTTCAGACATACCAATATTTATATAAATATAATTCGTTTCTAGCCATTACAGCCATTTTTCGCGCAAACTCAGAGAGGTGCGATTTTTGTGACGCTGAGTGTAGTTTACCCGAAAGTATTTTTGTTCTATAAGTACTTAAGCCTCATGTGGACGTGATCTAAACAATATTACCAATATATTAACTTAATAACACACAAGGAGTTACACTCCATCCAAAGCCCAGCGACACTATAACATATATAGGACTGACGTCTTAGCACAAGTTGTTTAGTCTGATGGGCATTTCCTGTTGATTTACAAAAATGAAATATCTAGAACGTCTCGAATCGTCTCGCGAATCACGTTGTTTTCCCGTCCCCGGGCTCTTAGAATTCAACATCAGACGTTTCAGATCTTCGATTTTGACGACCCCGATGTCGCTGGCATAAGCAACAGGATCCGCGTACGAAGTCGCGGGCAGAAGCTAGGTATTCATGAAAATAGATTATTGCAAAAGTGTGGAATTTAAAATTTAAAACTGTTATATTTTTGCCTCTAGAAAATATCGGACTGACTTCAAAGAGCAACAGAATTCATAACTGAGTCTTGGATGAAACCGCAACTAAATTAAACCAGGTTCTTTGAGTGTAATAAAACTTTTTTATAGCTAATATTTTTGACTCGAGTTACGAGCTAGTTATGCATTCTTTCAAGTAGTTTGCGATTATGACTAAGCGTCTAGCATTTGCAAGTAGCCATAACTTCACAACATAATGGTCATGAATTGACACGACTAAGCTTTTGTTACTAAATTACACGTCTATTATCCATTCATTACAGCCTACAAATGTCCACTGTTGAATGAGGGCCTCTTTCATAGATTGCCATTGCCTCGTGGGTGGATTTTGTCATAGTTGCCACACTTGGCAAGCGAGTTGGCAACCGCAGTATTTTATTATTTTTTGAGTTGTTATCAGAAATATGCTGCTGTCCATCTTTTTATTTCATAGAATGGGAGTGACAAACGAGCAGACAGTTCAGTTGGATGCTGTGGCATCCACTTACCATCAGGCTACAGCCCATAGACATCTACATTTATCTTCGATTAAGAATCAAAATGCAGATGCGTTGTCACTCTTGAGGACTACGATGGAATGCGTCGTTTGCAGTAATAATTTAAAATTTTGTACAACGGATTTCAATATAAATTATTAAGAATAACTCAAAAACTATTGGTTACACCTTGATTAAATGTATATGGGACTATATAAGTAGCACCATTTTTCAAATAAAAAAAGAATCATCGAAATTGGTGGAGCCACGCGGCAGCTTTTGCTGTCGCACGGATGGGCCGGCTCGAACCGGGGTGGTACCACGACCTCACAGAAAACCAGCGTGAAGTAGAGGTTTACCTCTGCGTTTCGCTTGGTGAGTGCAGGTAGCCGGAGGCCCTTTTTACTGGAAATAAGGCATTTCATCTTAGTCCTCACGGGTGACAACGCATCTACATTTTGATTTGTAATAGAGGATAAATGTAGATGTCTATGGGCAGTAGCAACCACTTACCATCAGGTGGACTGTGTGCTCGTTTGTCACCCTTATCCTATAAAAGAAAAAAAAATTGGGTCACCTAACACACATAAAAAACATACAATCGAATTGAGTACCGTCTGCTTTTTAAAGCGGTAGAAAAGGGTCTCCGGTTCTCTACACTCACCATATGGAACAGCTGCATTAAGCTGCTATTTTACGCTGGTATTCTGTGAGAGCGTGGTCCTTCTCCGGTCGAGTCGACCCATTCGTACTACAACCATAATATAGCTGCAGCGTGGCGTAACGACGTAACCACGTAAAATAATCTCCTGTTTCATTTTCCATCTGTCCCCTCTTACGATACCGTCAGGGTTAGTGGATATTGTTACACCTCCACTACACAGTTAAGATTATTTGTAAATATGTTAAAATGAAATGTAATTTTAAAAAGATACCGCTAAAAGATGCCAACCGATAAAAAGACTTAGCTGTTTAATTGTTATTATTTTTATTTTATTTTATTTTATTTTATTTTTATTTGCTTGGAAAACTTACAGCTAATTTACAAAAATAATATAATTATAACAAAAATGAAGGCCATTTACAAGTTTTCACTTATATAATACTTTATATGACAAAAGCGTGTCAGAAGAGATATAGTAACAGTATACTTAAATATAAATTACATTATCAAAAAGAAAAGAAGTTGTTAGAAAGTGAACGCCTAAGTTGGATAACGCTGGAATGAAATAAATCAATATCCACATTATGAGTATGTGCTGTAGCATTAAAAGATCTGCATGATCGAATAATAAAAGAGTTTTTCCTGTAATTACTTTTCACGTATGGTACATATAAAAGTGTAGGTTTCCGCAAACCAGATGATGAGGTATGTAAACCTATTTTACTTAGTAGTTCAGGACAATCAACATTACCATTCATAATTTTAAAGAGGAAAGAGAGATCTGCAATATTTCTACGCTCATATAAAGGTAATATGTGATTTTTTTTACATCGAAGAGTATAGCTGGGTATAAACTTTTTTGATTTAAATTGAAGAAAACGCAAAAATCTTTATTGTATGCGCTCTATCCTATCCACATATTCATTATATTTTGGATTCCAAATTTCAGAACCATATTCCAAATGGCTGCGTACAAAAGCGCTATATAGAATTTTGAAGGTTTTTATGTTTTTAAAATCTGCAGATAATCTTAATATGAAACCCAGCGCTTTGTTAGCCTTTGTAACGATGTTATCAACGTGATTGTCAAACAGCAATTTAGAGTCAAAAGTAACACCGAGATCTTTGATAGTGCTGGTTCTATTTATAGAAATATGGTGTAATTTATAATTATAAATTATAGGATTAGGTTTACGAGTAAATGAACAGATAAAACATTTGGAAACATTCAGATCGAGTTTATTGTTAGAACAGTACGCTTCTAAATTGAAGAGATCCTTTTGAAGGCTAGAACAACTTTCCAAACTTGTAATAGGACATAAGATTTTCATATCGTCAGCGTAAAGAATAATCTTGGAATTTTCAAAACACGTATCGATATCATTGATAAAAATTAAGAAAAGCAAGGGC
Organism: Parnassius glacialis; assembly: GCA_033319125.1. Classification (NCBI taxonomy): domain Eukaryota; kingdom Metazoa; phylum Arthropoda; class Insecta; order Lepidoptera; family Papilionidae; genus Parnassius; species Parnassius glacialis. The sequence continues at coordinate 8,287,441 of JAVANC010000028.1, read as the reverse complement.
CCCAATAGGGATCCTTGTGGTACGCCAGACGATATATGGATTGCAGACGAACGATATCCACCAAGGACGACAGATTGACTTCGATTTCTGATGTATGACGTAAACCATCTGAATAAGTCACCCCTGATACCCATTGCAAGGAGTTTACGTAAAAGAATTAAATGATCGATTCTGTCGAATGCTTTGTAGTAGTCTGTATAGACTACATCTACTTGTGCTGGTTTAAACATAAAGCTAGTTAGATAGTCGGAACAAATAACAAGGTTTGACACGGTGGATCTGTTTTTTAAGAAACCATGTTGATTTTCACTAAATGAGTGGCGAAGGGAAGAATACACCTGGTTGTAAATTATTTTTTCAAGTACTTTAGCGAATAAACAGAGCTTGGAAATGGGACGATAATTTTGTACCTCATCCTTAGGTCCTTTTTTATAAATTGGAGTAATAAACGCACTTTTCCAAATATTTGGAAAAATGCCTTCCTTTAAGGAACGGCGGTACAGAATACTCAGAGGCAAAGTAAGAGAGTCCGCACAACGTATGATTAAGATAGCCGGGATACCATCTGGTCCAGCAGACTTGTACAGGTCTATAGCCTTTAAAAGTCTTGATACCTCTGCTTCTTGCACCTCGATGGAACTGATATCAATAGAAGATTGATCAATTTGCAAGTCAATAATATTAAAATTAATTGTGTCGGAATCGTTAAGAAAATTAGACTTAAAAAACTGATTGAAAAAATCACAAATTACTTCACCTTTGCCTGAAGAATACTGTCTGAATTTCATATTAGAAGGATATGAACTTGGAGATTTTTTACTCTTAACAAAGTTCCAGAAGGCTTTCGGTGATTTGCTTATATTATTTTCTATATCACTAATGTAAGCTTCGTACATACTTTTTTCAAGAACCTTCCCACGTTTTCGTAATAAAACAAAAGAATCAAGGTCGGAAGTATTTCCATATTTTTTATACTTTGAGTGATACTTAAATTTTTCTTTTAATATTTTAATCAAGGGTGTTTTATACCAGGGAGGAAATCTGGAAGATGATTTTACAGTTTTGCAAGGGACATGTTTGTTAATTAGCATTTGTAACTTATCATACAGTAAGGATACAGCCTCCTCTAAAGAACCCATTCTGAGGCAACTGGACCAGTCCGTATTATCAAGTTGTTGACATATTTTAGTGTAATCTGCAAAATTATACAGGAATTTTGTTCTGGTTTGCGGTGAAAGCGTATTTTGGTGGATGAAGTCAACAGATATACATAGTGCTATGTGATGAGGATCTTCCGGAACTAAAGGGTCTATACATTTATTAACATTTATAAAATTGTTGCAGAAAATTAGATCCAGAATTCTGTTGTTACAGTTTAGTTGACTATTATATTGAGATAAGGAACATAAATTAAGAGTATCAAAAAAATCCGATTGAATGGGACCTTGAATATTAAAAGGGCATTGAGATTGCCCATCGTCAGCTGGCTGCCATATTATATTCGGCAAATTAAAATCGCCTAAGATTAAAAAACCATCTGTCAAGTTATTTAACACAATATCATTTACATTAGTGGAAAAACATTGTAATTGCTGTATTAAGGAATTACCTAAGTTTTGACAGCATATATAAACAAGACAAATATTTAATTTGTAACACATATTAGGCGATGCACGTTTTAGGGTCAGAGTAATCCATATATCCTCAGCTGATGAACGCCATTCACTGCGTTCAAAAACTATAAGCTCTCGTCGAACAGCTATAAGAACACCACCCCCCATGCTTTGACCTGTATCAGAATAATTCCTATCACGCCTCCAAACTAGATATCGGTCGTCAAATAATTCAGTGTCATTGAAGTCCTCATTAAGCCAAGTTCCCGTTAAGCATATTAAGTCGTAATTATTCAATAAGATATTCCTATATATAGTTGCTACTTTAGTCCGTAAGCCCCGGACGTTTTGGTAGTATATATTATATTTTTTTATGTGAGTGTTTTCTTAACAGGATAAGCACTAAAATAACGCGGTAGGTAATAGTAGCAACTACAAATAACTTACGTTGAGGTATATTAGAAAATAATCTACTATTCATTAGGAGAATGCATAAATATTTCACGATATGAGCATACAAATAATACATATAAGCATAAGCAACGACGCGCAAGCAATGAAGTAGAAGTTTTAGTGGGGTAATAATAGTTAATCTCTTACACTCTAAAACTGATGCTAAGATATGACATATATAAAATTTACAGTAAATGTATATTGTGTACCCTAAACGGCAGAGCAAATGATTACCAATTACAGTTACCACGGTGCAAGAGTTACTGTAGGTTAATATAAGTATTTTTAGCTTAGTGAATATACAAAGCACACAAAAATAATTCATATATGCGTATAAATAATAATAAACAATTACTCGTAATCTATAAAACAAATAACATAGCACAAATATAACAAAAAATCTAGGATATGCGAAAGAAAAATTAAAAAAGGGTATTATAGAAACTAAGCAAGTGAGATTCAATATGCAAAACGTTACGTTAAGTACAACAGCATAATGAGCATAATAGAAATAAAAATAACAAACACAGGTAGCAAGAACATGTCCATTCGTTACGCCAATAATAGCGAGGTGCGAGTACATCATTAATGAATAGACGATACCAACGCTTCTCAAACTTTGCGTTTGCACAGCAAGTAAACTTAACAGTAACTTGTGAATCCTTAAACTATTTTTCTTAAATCCGACTCCGTTTTTATTATAAGAACAGGTGATGTTGTGCTTTTCCGTACTAGGATTTTGCAGTTCTTTACCCAAACGTACGAAAAATCCCGCTCCTTGGCCAAAGACTTTGTTTTGTTTAATAGCAATTTGTTTTCAAGCGTTAAATGGTCGTTGATAAAGATTCTGTTACAACCATTAAGACCTATATCCAACGGCGTTAGGGATTTACATTTTCTCGCTGCTGCAACAAAGTTGTCTCTGAGATATCGATTGTGCATAGACACAATTATGCTTTCGTCATTTTTATTATTGCGGGAAGGAACCCTAGCAATGTAATTAATGTTGTTATCACTAATATTGAAATCGATTTTGGTTGCTATTTTTGATATAATAGTAAAGAGATTTTCCGTGTTAGTTATAGGAACTCCTTTGATTTCAATATTGTTCAACCGCGATCGCTGCTCCCCATCATTAAAAACAGCTTCCAATTTTTGCAAACGCTGTTCTAGACGGGACACATCTTCCTTGGTCTTCTGAAGGGTTTGAATTTCACGATCCACCTCGGCTATCCTAGCTATAAGTTTGTCAACTGAAGCGTGAACGTTGTCTAGCGAATCTTTCACAACCGACAACTCACATTTAATCGTTTTAAGATCAGCCAAATCAGCTTGAATATTTTTTACCGAATCCAGTAACTTAGGCAATGATGACATTTGTTCAGAGAGTCCACGTAATTCACCACGAATAACATCGAGATCACTAGGAGCGCAGGAAGTGGAACGGCCAGGAGCTGGACTACCGGAGCTAGTATTCTTACAAGTGTTACATTTCCACGTTGCTTTTCTATCACCAAGTTTTTGAAAACCAATCTTGGTTATTCCAGCACACGGAAAGTCGTATTGTTTCAAACACAGGGAACACTGAACACCATCTCTAGCTTCAATCTTACAACGGTGGCAAGTGAACATTTTATTAAAAGATAAGGTTTGAGAACTGTAGACAATTGCAGCTTGCAACAGCGCGAGACAATATTGAACGTAACGTGCGTACTGTTTACGATCTGACAACGTACTGTCAACGTACGTTTTTTATAGGAATAGGATGACAAACGAGCACACAGTCCACCTGATGGTAAGTGGTTGCTGTGACCCATAGACATCTACATTTATCCTCGTTTGCGAAAAGTTTCCAGTAAAAAGGGTCTTCGGTTCTCTAAAGGTGGTCGGTGGTCCTTCCCCGGTCAAGCCGTTCGTGCGTCAACAATACCACTAATATAGCTATAACATGGCTCTACCACGTAAATTCTCTCCTTTAGAAGAATCAACTTTCTATGTATTCGAACATACTGGTGTACATAATTATTTGAATCTTAACTGTTCTGTCACCTGGGTAATGATAAACAGGTCTGATGTTATGTAAACTGGGAAGGATACGTCATTTTTAACTCTGTCGGTTGATTAGTTCTAGAAGGCAGAACTAAAGAGACCTAATTAGTGATCAATCATCATGTTGGTTAAGACGCCTCTTACGATGCCGCGAGATAAATTGTTAAATGGAACGTTCTAGCATCATTACTTTTTATCCAACTGCCCTAGAAGGAGGGTAAAGTTTTTCGAGTGTATGTATGTATGTATGTGTCGATTTCTTTGGCACACTCTGTCGTCTAAATGGCTTGATGTATCCTTTGATCCTCCCGTGTAACATATGATGCTAGGAATAGTCTTAGTTGTAAAATTGACATAGGAAACAAAATTTTACTATTTTCAGTAAACTTTTTAGATCGTCGGTTGTTTTTTAATTACTGTTTTAACCTTTGTAGTTGTTAAATAATCACGAGATATACTGTCTGAAGTATTTGTATTTGTATATTTTTTTTATAGTAGAAGGGGCGAACGAGCGTGCGGCTCACCTAATGTTAAGTGACTACCGCCATGAACAACTGCAACACCAGGGAGGGAATTGCAGATGCATTGCCGGTCTTTTAAAAAGGAGTACGCTCTTTTCTTGAAGGTCCCTAAGTCGTATTGGTCCGGAAAAATCGCTGATGGTAATCGATTCCACAAGGAAGTCGTGCGAGAAAGAAACCATCTTCTAAATCGCACAGTGGTCGACCGCCAATCATCCAGATGGTGTGGATGGTATCGGGAGTTCTGCCGCGATGTGCGTTCGTGAAATTTGGCGTCTGGGATTAATCCGAAAAATTCCTCAGAGCACTCCCCGTGGTAGATGCGAAAGAAAATGCAAAGGGATGCAACATCTCTTCGGAGTGCCAATGAATCGAGCCGATCGGAAAGGACTCGGTCGTCGAGCCGCTCTGCGCTAAATGCGGTCAAGTGGAAGGAGCTGGCACTGGGGAGCCCCTGCCCAGAGATGGGAACAGTATTACATGTGAGGCCAAACCTGCGCCTTGTAAAGTTGTAGGCGGTGTGCCGTCATGAAATACTGTCCCGCTCTGCTGAGCACGCCAAGCTTTTTAGAGGCCAATTTGACCTTCTCTTCCAAGTGACCACAAAACTGTACGTCACTCGATATGTCGACTTCGAGGATTCCGATACTGTCTGAGGCAAGAAGGGGAGTGCCTTGAAACTGAGGAGACACGACAAAGGGGTTCTTTTTATGGGTTCTTTTTTTGATTTGATTTGATTTGAAAAGGACACTAGATGGAACGATGTCCAGGAAATCTCTAACTGTTAAATACAAAATGATTACGTCGCAATGCATTAAAAAGTGAATGAGATTCACTTTTTAATGCATTGCGACGTATATTTTGTGGGCCGTAATAGCTCAGAAAATCGATATTTGATGTGAAAGAAGTAAGCACATATTAAGCTTGTAAAAAAGGGACATGATCATTATTGATAACATAGAAAGATAAATTTCACAGGAATGTTGAAGAGATTTATGAGTTATAATTTTGAGATAGCGACGAAATCTTTTTATTACTTAGGTATGAGGTAAAAAAAGACGAGCCCCCATGTTAACCGTTTCATAAGTAATTCAGGATATAAATTACTGATATTACATTACAAGACATAAAGTTGACTACGGTGGTTTATTCTTTGAAATAAGAAGGTACTATTAGAATATTTTTCTGAAGTGATTATTTTTAATAAAAATCATACGTTTTCATAACAACTATCTAATATAATCATTTCTTATATTTACACATTGTAGTAAAGCTAATTTTAAAGATTTTATTGCGTTTAAATAATTTTATTAATTTAGTAATTGTTGGCGACGCATTGTTTTGTATGTAATATTTATTATTAATTTTCTAATGTGTTGTATCTTAGGTTAAGGTTTGTTTTGTATAGTATAGTAACAGTTATTTTATAAATTATGTGTAAGTTAGCTTGTATGTGTGATATATGTAGGTATAAATTAATATTGTATTATGTAGGTAGGCGCCACCGCGCGTTTTCTCTCGTCAGTCGCTCAATACATGTTATGAAGTCACACCGTGTTTTATTATTTAAATACCGAGTTATCCAGAAATCTCTCAGTGGCGACGAGGATAGCAACGAACTCTTGGAAAAGTAGTTGTAAACGACAGTATTTAATTAAAATGTCGATTGGAAAAATTCCTGAGTTTGACCTACATAAGGACGATTGGAGGTCATACGTCGACCGCCTCGAACAATATTTTGTTGTCAACAAAATTTCGGAGGATTTACAAGTTCCGACGTTAATTACCGTGATGGGAGCCGAGTGTTACGAACTGTTAGTGAATTTATGTACTCCAACCAAACCAAAAGATAAATCTTTTTTGGAAATCACAAACATTCTAGAAAAACATCTCCAACCAAAACCAAGTACCCTCGCAGAAAGATATAAATTCCGGCATAGGAAACAAAAAAGTTGTGAAACAATAGCGGAGTATGCAGCAATATTGAAGAAAATGTCGAAATCTTGTGAATTTGGTCAATGGTTGGAAGAAAGTTTAAGAGATCAGCTGGTGTGCGGTATTCTAAGTGAAACTATAAGGCAACGACTATTCGCAGAAGGCACGTTGGAATATGGGAAAGCGTATAGCTTGGCAGTGAACATGGAGGCGGCGGAGAAGGATGCAGCGGCTGTGGAAGGATACGGGCAAGGTGAATCGTCGGGCAGCTCGAGCACGGCTGAGTGCCAGGCGATGGCAGCGACTCGACGGGTTAAAATTTCCAATATGGACCATCGATTTAAATGCCCATATTTTTTTTTGTATATAGTACTCACTAAAAGAAAACGTTTTGCAAAGTTTCAATGTGCGGAAATGCGTACATTTTGAGAAAAAAATTATTGAAAATCAGTTATTTTTGCAAATTTATGTCAATGGTACGACTTTCAATTGCTGCCATTCCGTCGAGTTGGCGGTTCATACGTACTTTTACAGAAAAGTTACACTATTATAAGCACACACACAAAGTTAAAACATGCGGAAGCGCGTAATTTTTGAGAAAAAAGTTATTGAAAATCAATTATTCTTGCATTGTTTATGTCTAATCCTACAATAAAATTGACGCCATTTTTATTGTTATTGTCAGTAGAGATGTCGATTCTTTCCGAAAAAGATCGATTTTTTAAATAGATTCGAATTGTAAGCTGATGTATCGATTCTCAAAAAATCGATTTCTAAAATATCTATATTTTTTTCATGTTTGCATTTATAACGTAAATATATATCCATTTTATGAGAAAAAAAATCCCTTTCATCATAAAATATAGGGGGACTGATTCAGAAGGATTTCTGTATCTATTTTGAGACTGCTACGTCTCCGGCGCTGCGGGAAGAGCAGCCTCTACGCCTTAGCGTAACAAATCGTAGGCATCGGACGAGCCGGAGCGGCTGAGGCTGGTCGCCGAAGGCGACCAACAAGCCGAAGCTGCGGAGGCGAGGAAAGAATCGACATCTCTACTGACAATAACAATAAAAATGGCGTCAATTTTATTGTAGGATTAGACATAAACAATGCAAGAATAATTGATTTACAATAATTTTTTTCTCAAAAAGTACGCGTTTCCGCACATTGAAACTTCGCAAAACGCTTTCTTTTAATGAGTACTATCTACAAAAAAAATATGGGCATTTAAATCGATGGTCCATATTGGAAATTTTATCCTTAAAAATTATCCATAGAAGAGTGTACACCGCTATGTATTTCAATCAACGTTCACGGAAAAGATATTGACATGGAGTGTGACACGGGTAGCGCCGTATCTTGTATAAGTTACAAATTTTATAAACATAATTTTAGTGATTTACCTATCAGCAAATGTAATGTTTTACTTAGATATTATACAGGTGAAATAGTTCGTCCGGTGGGGGTGGCTACGCCACTAGTGAGGTATAAAAATACACAAAAAAAATTAAATTTGTTCATAATCAGAGATGGTAAAACCGTTCTTTTGGGTCGACAGTGGTTAGCCGAACTTAAAATTCAACTACCAGTGTTTCAGTATCACGATGTAAACAATGTTAATTATAAGGATTTTGACGAAAGTAATTTTATGTATAGATTCAGTGAAGTATTTGCGGATGGGCTTGGACGGTTCAGCGGCGGGCGGGTTAGCATCCACCTGCGGCAGGGGGCGCGGCCGGTGTTCATGCGCGCGCGTCCTCTGGCGTATGCGCTGCGGGAACCGGTGGAGCGAGCGCTCGAGCAGCTGGTGCGAGACGGCGTCCTCACGCCGGTGGAGCGCTCCGACTGGGCCACACCCATTGTACCCGTTCTCAAAAAGGATGGTAATATTAGAATATGCGCTGATTATAAATTAACACTGAATAAAGTGCTAGAAGTCGACCGTTATCCCTTGCCACGCATAGATGATTTGTTATCGCGTTTACATGGCGGTGAACGTTTCAGTAAGATTGATTTATCTCAGGCGTACGCTCAGTTTGAGCTTGACGAATCAAAAAAGTATACGGTTATCAATACACATAAGGGTTTATACATGTACAATCGACTAGTTTACGGCTTGTCGTCGAGTCTGGGAATTTTTCAAAAACACTTAGAAGAATTATTGACAGGGTTACCGAACGTGGGTGTATTTTTAGATGACGTAATTATAACGGGTCCTGATAGGCGTAGTCACATAAAAAATTTATATAAAGTGTTCGAGCGATTGCAGTCTCACGGGTTGCGCGTTAAGAAAGAAAAATGTGTATTTTTCGCAGAATCTATTAACTACTTAGGGCACGTCATTAGTAAAGAGGGTGTTCACACGTGTCCGGAAAAAGTCCGGGCAATTGTAAACACGCCTGCACCCACTAATATTTCAGAACTGCGATCTTTCATCGGGCTAGTAATGTATTATGGTAAATTCGTACGAAATGTTAGTTCATTGCTGGCCCCGTTATATCGTTTGCTAAAAACCGGGGTTCGATTCCTGTGGAGTACTGAGTGTCAATTGGCATTCAATGAAGTAAAAAAAATATTAAGTTCGAGCGAAGTGCTTGCTCATTATACGTTAGACTTACCCGTGGTACTGACGGCAGACGCCAGCGGGGTCGGAATCGGCGCCGTGATATCGCATATCACTGAGGAGGGAGAGCGGCCGATCGCATATGCGTCGCGTACTCTCAGCGCGGCCGAGCGGGCCTATGCGCAGATAGATCGAGAGGCCTTAGCAATAATATTCGGTATTAAAAAGTTTCATCAGTACTTATATGGTAGAAAATTCGTTTTAAGGACTGATCACAAACCCTTGACGTATATTTTCGGCAGTAAAGTGGGCATTCCAGTTATGGCCGCTTCGAGATTACAGCGTTGGGCAGTATTATTGTCGGGATACAATTATGACATAGAATATGTAAGTTCACACAAAAATTGTGCAGATGCGTTATCTCGTTTGCCGCAACCGGTACATAAACAGCTTCCGAAGTCGGAGGGAATGAATTACATTAATTTCGTAGAAAATTTTCTCCCGGTCACAAATGATGACGTCAGAACGGCAACAGCAAGCGATCCGGAATTAAGTAGAATTTTAACCTATGTTCAGTCCGGATGGCCCGCGTCCTGCCCAAAAGAAGTGTTGCAGCAATATTATATTAAACGTAATGAACTATACATAGATAGGGGCTGTATTATGTGGGGTTACCGCTTGGTGATACCGCGCACTTTAAGAAAAAAAATACTTATGCAATTACATACTGGTCACATGGGCATTGTTAAAACTAAGTCCATAGCTCGAAGTTACGTATGGTGGCCTAATATAGATACAGACGTCGAATCCGAATGCCGAGCATGTGAGACGTGCGCGGTGGAGTCACAAGCACCCCCGCGCACCCTACCGCAGCCTTGGCCGTACCATTTGCAGCCATGGAGCAGACTCCATATAGATTTTTTAGGCCCTTTTAACGGAAAAAAATTTCTTATTTTAATAGACTCCAGTACGAAATGGCTAGAAGTGTTTGAAATGCCAAAAACAAATGCTACAGCGGTTATTAAGGTATTACGGTGTACGTTCGCAAGATTCGGCTTACCACTAGAGCTAGTATCGGATCAAGGGCCACCCTTCACTAGCGCAGAATTTAAGGAGTTTTTAACACGAAATGGTATTCAGCAACGTTTCTCGCCTGCTTATCACCCGTCTTCGAATGGCGCCGCGGAAAATGCTGTAAATATTTGTAAAAAAGCAATAAAAAAGCACATAGGGAATCAATCGATGTCGACGCCGCGTTGCAAACATTTTTACTTACTTATCGTAACAGTATACATAGCAGCACAGGTGAAAGCCCTTCAATGCTGTTACAAAAACGAACGTTACGATCACGGCTAGACTTATTACGAAGCGATCGCGCGCTCATAAATAAGGTAAATCAGGCTCAAAGTAAGCAAGTGGAGTACACGGGCGGGGTGCAGCGCTCGTTTGCACCGGGGGAACCTGTGTGGGTGCGAGAGTACGGCCACAAGGATAGGTGGGTGAAGGGAACGATAGTTCATGGCGAAGGTTCGAGGAGATATGCTGTGGACAAGGGAGACAGTCGACAAGTAGTTAAGCACGTTGATCAAATCAAGCGCAGATCAGGGTTGTACGATATACCATACCCTGAGGAGCAAAGCGAGTCAATGAGGGTACAAATACCTGATAGTAGTGGCTCGGCGAGAGACGGAATGTCGAAGGAGGACGACGGCCCGGACACATCTCCGACTACGGTTGTGGGTGATTCGGGAAAGGAGAGGTAACGGGTTTCGAGTGAACGCATTAAAAGTCCTGGAATCGAATATAGTACACCGCCAACGTCACCTAGTGCACCGTCGCCTGAACCGCCTCGAGCCCGACCCGGGCGAGTTCGTAAACCTGTTGTTAGGTTTCAAGTTTAGCTTAGTTTATTAGTTTATTAGATTTAGTAACTAAGTTTAGTTTAGTTTATTAGATTTATAGATAATGTATTATATAGTTAAGGTATTATTATAAGTAAGGTTAGGTTTAAGTTAGGTTTCAAGTTTAGCTTAGTTTATTAGTTTATTAGATTTAGTAACTAAGTTTAGTTTAGTTTATTAGATTTATAGATAATGTATTATATAGTTAAGGTATTATTATAAGTAAATTTGTGATTACATAATTTATGTACTTACTTAATAATATCTGATAATACCATATATTAAGAAGGGAGGTGTGATATATGTAGGTATAAATTAATATTGTATTATGTAGGTAGGCGCCACCGCGCGTTTTCTCTCGTCAGTCGCTCAATACATGTTATGAAGTCACACCGTGTTTTATTATTTAAATACCGAGTTATCCAGAAATCTCTCAGTATGTATTTGTAATATTATCCCTAAGGTAGATAAGAGTGAGCGATCCCCCCAGTTGTTGCCCAGTCTCCGCTTGTGTGCACATACATACGTTTAAGTTGTCCCGCGCTTTGAAAAATCTAACGGTCATTTTGTATTTTCACCGTGTGGCGCAATAAACATTTTATGTAACCAGCACGAGTTCTTGATTTGCTATCGATTCACTTCAGTGGTCCTTCAAGCCGGATAATAAATTGTAATGTTCTACAGTCCACCGCGAATAATGACAAAAACTCGTGCTACAAGAAGGAAGGAGTTGGAAGGCACACAAGACCAGGGACAGTCAACGGCTCCGCAACTCCCATATGAGGTTAAAAACAAACGGGATATAGAAAGTGACTCAAAGCCAAAGAGTTTGATTGCTAAACCTTCGGCATCGTTGAAGTCCATACATTCAACATCATCGTCAGTACGTGCTCAGAGAAAAAAAATTAGAGCTAGAAGCAGCGGAAGCAAAAGCACGTATACAAATGGAACTTATTGATAAAAAGCTTGAGGCTGATCTAGACGATTTGGAACATATTTCACGCTCATCGAGAGGTCGCACATCAACGAGGAAGTTGAGAAGTGTTTGGAACGCAGTCAACAGCCTGAACATCCTGCCCCCGAGAATGGATTTACAAAGGGTAGGCCAAGTGCGCCGGCAGCAGGTGACGCCGCCGCCGGTAACGATAATGGTACAGTGCAAATGTTTGCCAGCGCACTCAAGATTTTATATAGAATAATGGTAATTTATTGAGCCGTATATCCACACCGCAAGATTGTGATGATTGTGACCAATGTTTAGTGGTGACCCTATGGACTGGTTACAATTCAACTTGGCATACGAAGAATCCACACAGGTATGTAACTTCAGCCCTAAAGAAAATTTATGGCGTCTACGAAAATGTCTTCGTGGACAGGCAAAAGAAGCAGTTACGGCTCTTCTTATCACAGCTTCATCACCTCATATAGTGATGTCAACTTTAGAGTTGCAGTTTGGTAATTCAGACATAACCAGAATCATGCAGGATATAAGGAAGCTACAGCCCATATCACCTGATTACCATAAAGATATTGTGTCATTTTCTATTAAAGTAAAAAATTACGTCGCGACTGTACGCGCATTAAACAGACACGAATATCTTCAAGATACAAGCGTCACTACAATAATATTAAGTAAGTTACCTAAAGTAATTATTTCTAAATGGGCAGACTATAGTTATGCATTTATTGCCGGCGGCGTCACGGCGAAACTGGATATTCTGTCAGAGTTTTTAAATGTAGAAGCCGTAAAAATTTCTACATCTTCGGTGCAGTTAATCAGCAATGTTCACAACATTAATAAATTTAAATATTCTGAACGCTCGCATAATACATTGTTAGGGAATAGTGAACAAAATAAAATCGCTATGAAGTGTCAATACTGCAAAAAATCTCCGCATAAGTTAACAGAATGTAAACAATTCAAACGGTCACTACGCAAGGACAGATGGCGGTATGTAAAACGTTACGATATCTGCTACAAGTGTTTATTATCGCGCCATAATAGGGATACGTGCCCAGCGCCGGTGTGTGACACGGACAACTGCGGAGAAGCACATCATCGGTTGTTACACTATTCGGTAAACAAGGAACAAACTGTAAGTAACTGTGAAAATCTTAACTTAGTGCCTGTGTCTGAGAATGTAAGCCAATCCGAAACGATTACAAATATTAATACAAATTGTAAAGCGTTATTAAAAGTAGTCCCTGTAAAAATTCACGGTCCGAACGGAACAATTAGGGCAAGTGCGCTGTTGGACGACGGTTCGACGATATCGTTAATAAGCAGCGCGCTCGCTAAGCGCGTTGGACTCAGCGGCCAGCGCCAAACGATGCGCGTGAGTGGCGCGTTCGATTCTAGTGAATTAGTGTGTGAATCGACTGTAATGAACTTTAAGATATCTAATTGCAATGGCGACGTGTATACTTTAATTGCACGTAGTGTGGATAAACTTAATTTGCCTAAATTTAACATTTTTTCTAGAAGTAATTGTAATCAATTTAAGCACCTTTGTAATATTAAAGATACACTTTGTAATGTTTCTTCTGCACCTGAATTGTTGATAGGCCAGAATAATTGTGTAATTTATTATTGCCTTAAAATGTAATTGTAGGTAAGGCTAACGAACCATGTGCGACCCTCACTTCGCTCGGTTGGTGTGTGCATGGACGTGTACCTGCTCATTTGGCTTCGGAGATGACCGGTCACATTAATTTACATCTTGGTGAGGTTTTGGAAGCAGCTCAGGTTGAACAGCGCATGTTGGCGGAACTCCATGATGAGGTACATCGATCCTTTAACTTAGATTCGTTGGGGGTGTCACTACAGCCACGACAAAACAAAGAGGATGTCCAAGCGTGGTCACATCTGGAACGGACAGCGACCCTGGTTGAAGGCAGATGGGAAGTCGGCTTACCTTGGATCAATGAGAACAGTAAAATGCCTGAATCCTTCTCCAACGCCATGGTGAGGTTAAGTGGTGTCGAAAGGAAAATTAAATTAAATAGCGATTACGGGGAAAGGTATAGGGATAGGGTGGCTCACCTGTTGAATAATGGATATGCTGAGGTAGTGTCCAATCCAGCAGCTGCTCAAAATAGTCTCAAGACCTGGTATCTGCCCCATTTCGGAGTCGACAACCCTAATAAGAAAAAGCTTCGTTTGGTCTTCGACGCGGCGGCCAAATCAAACGGATTGTCGATAAACGATTACCTACTTAAAGGTCCAGACCTATTAATGTCATTACTCGGGATCATGTTCCGCTTCCGGGAATATAAGGTGGCATTAACCGGAGACATAAAAGACATGTTCCTAAGAATAAAAATTCGTCCCGAAGACAGAAACGCTCTTCGTTTTCTTTGGAGAGACAACCCAAAAGATCCAATCAAAACATACGAAATGTCATCTTTAATTTTCGGTGCAAACTGTTCACCCTTTATTGCACAGTTTGTAAAGAATAAAAATGCAATGTGTTACGAGTCATCGTTGCCATCGGCTGTGGATGCGATTTGTAAACAACATTACATGGATGACTATATAGATAGTATGGAGGATGAACACACTGCAATGAAATTAGTACAAGATGTTTCTTTCATTCATAAACAAGGCGGTTTTGTTATCCGAAACTGGACAAGCAATAGCTTAGTGGTTTTAAACACCGTACCAAAAGAGTCTCTCCGTACAGCGGCCGTAAGGTTTAAAATCGGTCAGCACGAAGAGGGTGAGAGGACACTTGGAATGTTTTGGTATCCGGATAACACGTTAGGGTTTGATGTCTCGTTCAAGCGCATTCCGGAGAACATTAGTAGTGGTAAAACGCGGCCTACTAAGTGGGAGATGCTCAGAATAATTATGTCAATATTTGATGTATATGGAATTTTATCTCCAATCACTATAAAAGAAAAAATAATGTTACAGGAAACTTGGAAGGCTAACATTGGATGGGACGAAATAGTTTCAGACGCTATATCCAAAAAATGGTGTGAATGGATGAAAAAATTAAAATGGATAAATAATTTGCGCTTACCGAGATACTACCAAGCAGCCGCGAGTGGAAGCGAAACGGCAATAGGATCGATGGCGAATACATACAAGTCGCGGGCGCAACGGGCTGCCATCGCTTATAGCAACAAACAGTTACATATATTTTGCGATGCATCTACGCAAGCTATGTGTGCGGTAGCGTACTGGCGTTGGGTTCATAATAACAAAATATATGTATGGTTTATAGCTAGCCGCTGTCGTGTAGCGCCGGTGAAGTTCGTTACGATTCCGCGCCTGGAACTTCAAGCCGCAGTACTTGCTGCTCGTTTATCGCGTACAATAATTACCGAACATAGAATCAAGCCTCAGAGGAAAATATTCTGGAGCGATTCTAGTACTGTCTTACATTGGATAAGGAACAATTATAGAAACTATAAGACATTCGTAGCTAACCGTTTAGGAGAAATTGACGAGCTTACGAAAACAAATGAATGGAGATACATTCCTACGAAGTTAAATATAGCTGATGTTGCCACCCGGGAAGCAGTTAATTGCAATTCAATTTTTTTTTTATATAGGATAAGGGTGACAAACGAGCACACAGTCCACCTGATGGTAAGTGGTTGCTGCGGCCCATAGACATCTACATCTATCCTCTATTACAAATCAAAATGTAGATGCGTTGTCACCCGTGAGTACTAAGATGGAATGCCTCATTTCCAGTAAAAAGGGCCTCCGGCCACCTGCACTCACCAAGCGAAACGCAGAGGTAAACCTCTACTTCACGCTGGTTTTCTGTGAGGTCGTGGTACCACCCCAGTTCGAGCCGGCCCATCCGTGCGACAGCAAAACCTGCCGCGTAGCTCTACCACTGTTAAAAATTTCAATTACTACAGAGTGACTCAATGGTCCAAAGTTTCTGCAATGTTCTGAAAATTAGTGGCCCGTAGAATCTTTTACACCCGATGTATGCAGTTCGCAGTTGGAGTATGTGAGTACAATACAGGAACATTCTGTAGTAGACTTACCCGTGCCAGATCCAACTAGGTTTTCTTCTTGGCTTCGCCTGCTGAGGACTACCGCCTTAGTATTAATATTTATAAAAAGATGCAGAAAATTTACAAGTAACTGTCAGATCAATTGTACTGATATGGTGGAAGCTGAACGACTTCTGCTCAGATACGCTCAGCTGCAGTCTTTTCCGGAGGAGATAGCTGCAATTAAGAATAGAAAACCGTTAGAACGAGTCAGTAGGCTACACATCTTAGCTCCGTATCTTGACGATTATGGAAGTTTGCGCGTTAGTGGCCGTATCGATCCTGCTGCTGATTTATATCTGAAGATCAAGAGACCTATCATATTAGAAAGACGGCATTCCATATCCCGACTAATCGTTAAGCATTACCACAAGAAGGCAGCATACGGATTAAATTAAATGGTGGTAAACGAGCTAAAACAAAAATATTGGATCTTGAAGCTACGACCCACTGTACGTACCGTCGCATCCAGCTGCATGTTCTGTCGCATGCAAAGGGCTAAGCCAGAACCACCACGAATGGGGGACTTACCTCAGCCCAGATTGGACCACCATCAACGACCATTTACAAATTGTGGCGTTGATCTGTTTGGCCCACTCGATGTGACTATCGGACGAAGAAGAGAAAAGAGGTACGGAGTACTTTTCACTTGCCTCACCGTGCGTGCTGTTCACATAGAGGTGGTCAATTCTTTGACTATGGATTCTCTTATAATGGCATTAAGAAGAATCTCAGCACGTAGAGGTTGGCCCAAACATATTTTCTCTGACAATGGTACTAACCTCAGAGGTGCAAACATGGAGCTCTTAAAATTCATTAAGGAACTGGATGAGGTTGCATTGAAGGATCAAGCAATAAACTTCAGCACAGAATGGACATTTATTCCACCTTTCAGTCCACACAGGGGTGGGGCTTAGGAGCGCCTTATACGGACTGTAAAAAATGCTCTAAATGTCGTACTAAAGGAACGTGCACCTCGAGAAGAGGTCCTTATAACCTTGTTAGCTGAAGTCGAAAATTTAGTAAACAGTCGACCGCTCACTCATGTCTCCGTAGAGTCAGGAAGTAATGAGAGCTTAACTCCCAACCATTTCCTCCTGGGAACGTCCTCCAATTTGCCTACAATTGGGGTTTATGACGATTCAGACATCTACCTCAGGAAACAGTGGCGTATCGCACAACGCCTGGCGGACAAGTTTTGGAAGCGATGGGTTAAGGAGTTTCTGCCCGAGCTGTTACCAAGACGTAAATGGGACTAGATACCCAAAAGTCTTTGGGTATCTAGTCCTAGTCGTTAGTCCAAATGAGCAGCGTGGCATATGGCAGCGCGGAGTGGTCGAAAGAATTTTTCCTGGCAAAGACGGTAGGACTAGGGTGGTTCAAATAAATACTTCATCAGGGACACTTGTTCTTCCAGCAACACGCGTCGCCAGAATACCCATGGAAGATGAGTGTCGCTGAGGCGACAATGGGGTGGGGCGTGTTGGCGACGCATTGTTTTGTATGTAATATTTATTATTGATTTTCTAATGTGTTGTATCTTAGGTTAAGGTTTGTTTTGTATAGTATAGTAACGTTTATTTTATAAATTATGTGTAGGTAAGCTTGTATGTATTTGTAATATTATCCCTAAGGTAGATAAGAGTGAGCGATCCCCCCAGTTGTTGCCCAGTCTCCGCTTGTGTGCACATAGATACGTTTAAAGGATGACTCACGCTAGACCGTGCCGGGCCCGAGCCGAGTGTCGGCCGTAGCACGGTCACCGAGCCGGCCCGTGCATGTTATTGCAACCGACCGGGCCCCGACCGAGCCATTACCGTTGCGCCGTGATTCAGTATACTCGTCCGAGCAAAAATAGTGTTGTAACTAGATTACAATTATGTTGAATTTTGACTATCTGGAATTAGCGGCTATTGCGATCGCTCCGGACGATGAAGAATCTAATAAATCTTCAACTACAAGGAAATGGAGTGTGCATCCACTTTGGAGAGAGCGACAAAAGAAAGGAGAAGTCTTGACAAATAATTCTTTAGCATTAAACATCTTGTTGCCAATTTATTTTTATATTGTACAATGATTCCATCACACTATTTTTTATATTTTATTATTCTTAATAAAGACTAACTAAATTTAAAGTAATACGAGTACTATGGCTCTATGATTGCAAATGTTATTAAGGTACCTATATTATTTTGGTTTATTTGTTATGTATGTGTATTGATTGATGATAGTTAATTTCTGACTGATACTTAAATTCGTTATAATATGGTAAAAGATTAATAATTAATATAATAAAACGCAGCTAGGTAATTATCATAAAAACAGCTAGCAGCTAGCTCAGCAGATTAATGAAAAAGTATAATAAAAAACAATTATTAGGAATAAACGTTGGTTTAATTTTTTTCTAACCACCGATTATAATCGGCATATTTTGCCGATTAGTCGCTGACTAGTCACCGACTGTAAAAGATGCCGAATAGTCGGCTATCCCGACTAGTCCGCGACTAGTCGGCCCATCTCTAAGAATTATATAATAAACTGAAAGGAAGCATTCATTAACAGTATTATTTGTGTATTTATTGTAAAAGCTAGTAGGTACTTACTAACGTGACGCGCGGTATTGCACAGTTGCACTACCCGCGTCACGAGAAAATAATAAATGTGTTAGGTATTAAAAACGATTAGGTAGTTAAAATATTAAATATTTCGCGGACCATTGGTTCGGAATCACTGCTCTAACAGAATACCAGCGTAAAATAGTATCTTTAATTTGCTGTGTTTCGTATGGTGAGTGTAGACTCTTTTTACTGGAAACGAGGCATTCCACCTTAGCCCTCACGGATGACAACGCATCTGTATTGTGATTCGTAATCGAGGGTAGATTTAGATGTCTATGTGCCGCAGCAACCACTTACCATCAGGTGGACTTTGTGCTCGTTTGTCACCCTTATCCTATAAAAAAAAATATAAATTATATTCTATGAAGAGTTTATTTTTTTATTATTTCTTTAAGAGATTTTGTGTGCCATAAAATAACTAGGGAAGCTCTTTGTTCACTTATTACCAATAATCTAATAATATTTGATTAGTATGGTTTACTATTTCATAAGATCTACTAAAACATTAAACAAAAAGAACTAACGAACTAAATGACCGAACTAGTTCGCTATAGGACTGCGAACTAAATTGAGCGCTCCCAATGGCGAACGACTATGCCCAAGACTACTGCAACTACTCGGGCGCAGCTCGGCGGCACGAGCCGAGCCGCGCCCGAGCCGAGCCGGGACCGAGTTGTTTCCGAGCGTTGTCCGTAGCCCGGCCGTCACTCGGTTGCAGCTCGGTATAGCGTGAGTGGGTCCATACAAAATATATGTAACATTAGTTGACCGTGCTACGGCCGAAACTCGGCTCGGGCCCGGCACGGTCTAGCGTGAGTCATCCTTTAGTCGCCCCGCGCTTTGAAAAATCTAACGGTCATTTAGTATTTTCACCGTATGGCGCAATAAACATTTTATGTAACCAGCACGAGTTCTTCATTTGCTATCGATCCACTTCAGTGATATAAGTTAAAAAATTATTTAAATAAAACGTGATGAAAACAGTAAGATTTGTTTTATTAAACATATTATGTAATTTATTATAAAAACAAATATTTGTGTTTCCTCTCCATGCAGTCTAGGAGCTTAATTATGGCGAAGTTGAAAGTATAGACATAATATTATTTTCATTTCGGTATATTAGTTAATATTTCGCGTATAATTGTGTTGCAATACGCATGCCAGGCACACCTATGAGATACTGGGAATGAAAAAGGATTTAGAGAAAACCTCGCAATTTGAAATTCGTGAAGCCTGTGTTAGTTAGTATATGGTTTTGTGACGAGCTGGAGGATGTTATACTGTAATTTTAAAACCTTACTTGGTGATTTTCAAACCTAAGTCTGGTGCCTGATATAGGCTTAAGAGAACTGTATTATAGGTATTATTATTACAGGTCACCAGAGCCCTTCTGCAGATAGATTTATGAATATAATATGATTAGTTACCAAACAAAACCATAAATAGATACATGATATATAAAGTCGACAGGGCTTTGCCTCTATCTTCTTTTCTGCGGACTTCCAAAAAGGAGACGGTACTCAATTCGACTGTATGTTTTTTATGTGTGTTACGTCATAACTTTTTACTGGGTGAACCGATTTCGATGATTCTTTTTTATATAAAAGCTGATACTTCTCGTGTGGTCCCGGTACAAAATTTTTAATTTTTAATTATAATAAATTTACGAACGTATATAGTTACAGTATCAACGTATCAACAGATATAAAGAGAAATAAATTAATAGTAAAAAAACATTCATAATAATATTAATAACAATAATCATTTGTTCAATCCATCAGATCATAGTTACAGTAGTACATTTGAAATGAAATTAAAATTTTGAATTATATATGAATTAAATTAAAATAAAATTATTAACCAGACTTAAAACAATTAAAACCAAATTAACGTCATTAAATATAAAAACCAATAATGTGACTGCCTGTGAGTCATTTGTTTGTTTGTCCTACACTAATTTTATAACAATGATTAATGTACTGACAATCAATCCTGTTTTCAAATACGCTCAAAATGGTGTTGGAGGTGGTCCGTAGCCTGCGCCCCAGAGATGTGCACCGCTTTCGCATCGTTGTGTAGAAACAGTCGACACTGGCGTCGGCAAACATCCCTGACGCGCTGAAGTGCCCAGGCAGCCCCAACAGTGCCCTGAACGCATTATTATTTTGCACACGGAGTGCGTTGTACTGTTTCTGGGTATATGACACCCACAGGCTGGCCGTGTACAGGGACGTACACAATTCTATGAAAAGAGTTATTTTGACGGCTCCCGAGCAACGAGAAAACCTGCGGGCGATCATATTGGCCCTCACAGCTCACAGACAACGCCTTCCGCTCCCTATCGATGTCCGCATTGTCCCTCAGGTCAGAGGTCACGATATGCCTGAGACATTTAAACTGCTTGACTCTTTTTAACTCGACACCGTTCAGTCTAATAGGAGGAACAGTCTCCGGGCAGCCCGCCCCCGAAAGACCATGCATTAACTCTTCTTTGCGTTATAGAGCAACCCATGATCCAGCGCGTTGGTCACTCTGAGTGCGCTTGGTGAGCTCACTTCGGATGTGTATTGGTGGGCTGCGACGGGAGGGTATCGAAGGAAAAGGGGGAGGAGAAGTCCGCGCTGGTAGGGCTGCAGTTAGACGCGAAAGCGTTCCCGTGGCCCTGCCTGTGCGGCGAATGTGGAACACTACGGGGTTTTAGCCGGTGCGGGTCTGACATAACCCGTCCTTTCCCCCGCGAGGGGGTTATGCGTAGGTATTTCCCCATGAAAAAAACTACGACGCCTCTAAGTCTTACCGTTTAGTCGGGCAGTAGTACACCACCTCCTTGAACTGCTGAACACAGACGTCATTTCATTCGTATTCTTCTCAGCGAACTGTTTCATTTGATATCCATATCATGGGGGTGAATAAAAAAAACATAGCCTGTCTTCTTTGGTAGTCCATCATATAGGATTTATAGTAACGAAATTTAATTTTTGTATTCTTCTTAGCAAATTCTTTTATTTGTTATGGGAGTGTATAAAATAACTAACTAATCCGCCAAATAACTAGTTCGCCATCTTCGGCGGTCCGTTATCTTGGGAGGTCCGCCATATTGCATTTAGCTAACCATGCGCTGTCATCCAAACTAAACATGTATGTAAAATTTCAGCTCCTTTTTAGAGGATAACTGCTTTAAAATTCAGTAGAAATATGACCCTAACAGACACACAAACATTGCAAGTTTTGAAAGCATTTATTTCAAAGCTTTTTAAAAGATTACAACATTGTTTACAGTTCTTATTACAAATACATAAATTCATGTGTGAGCGAAAGTATATGTGGGTGTGCGTATGTGCGCGCGTGCATTTATGAATGAAATCAGTGTTGGGAGCAAAAATTAAAGGTAAGGCAAAATACATCAGCCTACAAAAGTTGATTTCTGGAAAAAGAAGTAAAATGTTGTTATCAATAATATAGACATTACAAAATTAAATATTTAAATATAATATTATATGAATCCTGAATCTTATAATATGATAAAACATTTAATATTGAAGATTAAAATGAAATACAATGTTACTTAGGCATTTAATTCATATAATTTCTAAATTAAGAGAAATAAAGGGGCAAAAAATAATTTAATTAATTATATAAATTAAAAATTAAAAATTATAACTTCGTGATGATGATCAGGTTATATATTACATATCATTAATGCAGTCCAGTATACGCATGCGATGTTATTTCGTTTACATTTTTATTTCGTTTGTCATTAAACCTGCCATATTTCTGGTACTAACCAATGTGCATTTTTTTACATACCCAGTTCTGTATTTTCACAGGTCGTGTTTATTTTATTCATATATTTTTTTAATATTTTAAACATTTTCCCACATTTTAAACATTTCTCTTGTTAACCCTTTCATTATTATGTATTTATTTACTACCACGTTTTTAATAAGTCTCTTTCTTCAATAAAAAATCAGTTTTAAACAGGGGCGTAGCTACCACCGTATCGTATAGTGGGTTTTAGAGGAATGCATGGCTCTAGAGATATCCTCATACATTTCCTCCACCTCCTCATCGGGATGTGCCGAGGTTAGTGTGTAAACCTGTACCTGATTCTGAGTATATGGTACGCAACCCTCGTCGACACACTCTCAATCTTTACAACGTTGTTAACGAGAGACTTGTGGACGATAAATCCGACACCTCCTTGGGACAGGTGGTCGCCCTCCCGGTGATAGAGCAAGTTACCGGATTCGAAGATTACCGTGTTCTCCCCCCCTCTTCGGACCTCGGATAATCCTATAATATGCCAGCGTAACTTTTCTATCTCTTCTTCCAGCTCCACGATCTTCTCGTCAGTCCTCAGTGTGCGTGCGTTGTATGTTGCCAGGTCGAGTCGTCTTAGGTGGCAACCTAACCTCCACCGGAGATTCTTAGCACCCCTTTCCCCGCCGTTACCATGGTCACCACCGTAGCCAGGAATAGCGGGGCCGCCGGGGACTAGGGGCCGTCTCTTTGTTGCTCTAATCATTGGAGGGCATTTGCTATAATTGCCACGCTTGGCGAGCGGTTTTTTATTATACTGTTGCTGTTTTCAAGAAGATGCTTCTGCCCATCTCCTGCCTGTTTCCCTTTATCACCTTTTACGACACCTACGGGAAGATATGGGGTAGTGGGTATTCTTAACCGCCACTACATGGAAAATTATTAATAAAGAAATTGGAAATAAAAAATTAAGAAAATCTGAAATTAATTCAAAAATTAACAACCAACTCATTTGTAATGATATAGATGTAGCAAATACTTTTGAATCTTATTTTACTAACATTCCTTTAGTTATTTCTAAACCCTTAAAATCTTCATTAGATGATTCCAAAGTTTTCTTAAAAAATAAGTAACCTGAGTGTAACACTCCATTAAAATTTGAACACACAAATGCATTAAGTATTGTTAGAACATGTAAGACTCTTAAAGTAAAGAATACCATGGACGTGTGGGGAATGTCGGTAAAGATCATACATAGTATTATAGACAGTATTGCTCCTTATTTGGCATTGATATTTGATAAATGTGTTGACAAAGGTATTTTCCCTCATCTTATGAAATACAGTAAAGTCATACCCTAGTACAAAACTGGTGAAAAAAGTGATCCAAGCAATTATAGACCTGTTTTGTATTACCAGTACTAAGCAAAATTTATGAAAAAATTATTCTGAAACGGCTTGATAAACATTTGAATCAAATGACTTATTCCATGTTGAACTATACGGGTTCATAAAGAAACAATCTACGACTGATGCCGGGGTTGCATTGTTGGGACACATTTATGAAGCTTGGAAAAATAATAAAAATGTTTTTGGCATTTTCTGCGATCTCTCCAAAGAAATAAAAGTAACATCTCTTGAATTTATTAGATCATATTTAAAGGGTTGCATACAGAGGGTTGATATAAATAGAGTAAAATCAGTTGGGTCATTTGTTCAAACGGGTGTACCTCAACGTTTTATTCTTGGTACTTTTCTATTTTTGACATATATTAACGATTTGCCGTTTTTTGTATCCAAATTTTCCAAAATAGTGTTATTTGCAGATAACACTTCTCTTATATTCGGTGTAGACAGAAACAAAACTAACTTTCACGATGTAAATGTTGCTCTTTCGCAAATGCAGCGGTGGTTTACGGTTAATAATCTTCTATTGAATGTGAAAGAAGACTAAGTTCATTCAATTTACACTTTCTAACGTAAAAAATGTAACCATGAATATAAATATTGGTGAGAAACCGTTGAACATGGTTAACTCAACAGTATTTTTAGGAATTACATTGGATTCTAAGCTTGAGTGGAGCGCTCATATATCTACTCTTGCAAAACAACTAAGTTCTGCTGCATTTGCAGTACGTAGGATTAGACAGTTAACTGATGTGGAAACTGCTCGCTTAGTGTATTTCAGTTGTTTCCATAGTGTTATGTCCTTTGGTAACTTACTATGGGGTATGGCAACGGATATCAATATGAGAATTGTTTTGCAAAAGAGAGCGGTTCGTTCCATTTATAACTTTGGTAAACAACAACACAAACTCTAAAGGAACAATTTAAAGAGCTCGGCATATTAACTGTTGCTTCTCAATTCATATACTCTAATTTACTATTTGTTAGGAAAAAATTACATACATATAATAAATATAGTGACATACATGACCTTAATACTAGAAATAAACATAAACTTTTTGTACCATTTTTAGACTAAAGAAAACTTACAATCCATTTATGGCACAAGGCATTCGGTTTCTCAACAAAATACCTGATGCAATGCTTGACTTGCCTTTACATAAATTTAAAAAGTATGTAAAAAAAACTTTGATTAGAAAAGCATATTATACAATTGACAATTACATTAATGACATAAATATGATTGACGTACAAATGACCATGGGCACAGAGTACTTTTTATATAGACCATAGGTCATTTGAAAGTCAATCTAGTTCCACACAGAATAATCTCAACTGAATTATTTAAACAAATTAGTGTTATATTGTATTATATTCAATTATTTTTTTTATGTCTATAAATTATATAAATAATGATTACATAGATAGAAACTGTTATCTGTTAAAATTAGTTGATTTGTTAAATTGTATTTTTTTTTAAATAAAAATATATAAATAAAAAAAATAAAAAAATGCAGCCGAATCGTCTTCAGCTATGTTCGCCGAACAAAAGGCACGAAAAGTGTATATTTGACTTGAATTGTTTGGCTAGCTTCGTTCCTAGGAGTATTAATTGTAAGTAACAACTTAAAATCAATGTATAATAATTTTATTTCAATGCAAGCGTTTTTGTTCCTTTTATGAAATCTTTACTCTTCATTGGGGCCCCCCAACAAATTTTGATATAGGGCCCATCTAAGATACGCTACGCCACTGGTTTTAAATCAATTACTAAATGTAATTGATTTAAAACTGACTTCCCGACGAGCTGGAAACTTGTAATTTTGAATATAGCACAATATTTTTTTTAAATAAATCTTAAATTTGGATGATAATGCAAGATATGATAATGTAAGAATATGATTAAAAAGAAGTGACGTTTTTTTTCACGAAGTCTAATCTATGTGTTTAAAACACTTACTGAATTTATGTTTATCAAGTAAATCTCTCAATAAATTATATAATCCTTGCCATTCAAAACAAAGCTTTAAAAGTATCTTAATACTTTCACTGTACGTATGTATGTATGTATAGTACACGTTATAGCGAATAGGTTAACCTGTCTTAATCCGTAAGTATTTTTTTATAGGGTGACAAACGAGCACACAGTCCACCTGATGGTAAGTGGTTGCTGTGACCCATAGACATCTACATCTATCCTCAATAAAGAATCAAACTGCGAATACGTTACGGATGGGTGCTGGAAAACAACCGAAACGTCGGAAATTAATAATAATTAGCAAAATAAGTTAATTAAACACGATAAAATCCGTAAAAGTAGTTTTATTCAATGTGTAGTGTTTGCGTAAATATAAGAAATCGTTATATTAAAAATATTTTTAATAGAATAATTTAAAATAATATTTTTTTTTGACACCTTTCTTTATGGCAAATACTTTTATTATTTTATAACTTTGTATACCTCTACTTGATGTACTGATATACTTTATATGAGTATACTGAGATTTTATTTATAAGTGAAACTTTTGCTTAATATTTTGATTTTACTTAATTTTTTTTTCCACCAAATAGTATGTTAAGTTAGTACGTAAATATGCCAATCAATGAGATTGAATTGATGTTAGAATCAAAATTAATCAAAACTTTATTAACGTCGTGATTAAAATGAATATGAAATGATTTTTTATATAGGTATTTTATTAAGACGACGTCATGTCACCGTTTTTTAACAGGTGTAATTTTAGAAATGACATGGTTGTTTTATCGCATCAAAATTGCTTCGATTTTAATTTATTAATCATCATTTGCCAAACTGAATTTAGGATATTGTAGTTTATATTTTTAATTTTAATATATTCTACATATTTCGTATATTTCAAAAATTTTAATTAAGGTTCGAACTATCAATTTAAAATATTATTTACTTAGATATTGCAATTATAAAGCTTTTTTGGAAAAGATCAGAAAGCTTCTAAAGGACTTCAAGTACTGTCTTTCCACCCTCTTTCAGAAACTTTGCTGTAATTCCTTGCCTTGGGCCTAGGGGCCTTGCCGTTTGGAGAGTCATTCTAGTCTCGTCCAGACCGACATCCGAGATTTCATCAGAATAGTTTCGGATAAGACTTGCACTTGGATCGTTACTCACACTTGCGTGTGGCTCCAACGGTGACGTTTACAGCTGCCTGCAGAACTCTAAATCTCACTCAAAATCTCAGGTGTCCCGGAAAT
Organism: Parnassius glacialis; assembly: GCA_033319125.1. NCBI lineage: Eukaryota > Metazoa > Arthropoda > Insecta > Lepidoptera > Papilionidae > Parnassius > Parnassius glacialis. The sequence continues at coordinate 8,260,375 of JAVANC010000028.1, read as the reverse complement.
GATGCTACCACATTCAGTCTTCAGCTTCTACAGTTGGCTCTTTCTGGTAGACAGATCTCTGGCAAAGACTTTGGAGCCCTGGTATCGCACGATCGCTTCTTAAATACGAGCTGTATTGTAGTTGTCTTACGCAACATGCATTTGGAGATCTCTGTTGAGTTGCCTGTATGCTGTCATATTTGAGTGTGATTGGAGTGTTTGTTTTTGTGTTCTTTTGCAACGGGTCTTGCCAAACTTAGCTTCGACCGCATGGACAGTTTCCACGAGCGTGTCATTCATATCGTCCACTATATCGCAATCTTTTATGCACTGAAAACGGTTTTGTAATTCGAGCTGAAAATTTACAGGGCTTTGGATTAGAGCACGTGGCGCACGAAGCGTTGCCTTCATTAGACGTAAACTCTCCAACTTAACATTAAGGTCCAATTTGCCTTTTGAGATACGGTGATCGCTACCAGTTTTCACCCTCGCGATCACTGAGAAATCACTGAACAATTGCCGTCTGGTCGTCATTATGAAGTCAATCTCATTTTTGTCGAACCGTCGGTAGTTGACCAGGTGTACTTCTATGGACTTGACCAGCTGCTGGCCCCTTGGGTTCCGTAGCCAATCCCAAATTTCGTTGGTTTGCGTTGAAGTATCCCATTAACACTGTATAGTGGGTTTTGGAGGAATGCATGGTTCTAGAGATATCCTCAAATATTTCCTCTACCTTCTTATCGGGGTCTTCTGTTACCGTTTGGTACTTCTGAGAACAGGATACGCAACTCTCGTCAACACCCCCAATCTTTACAACGTTGCTAACTGTTGGACTTGTGGCTCATCCACTCGTGCTGAGCAAGAGCTTTTATTCCATCTTTTTTTTTTATAGGATAAGGGTGACAAACGAGCACACAGTCCACCTGATGATAAGTGGTTGCTGCGGCCCATAGACATCTACATCTATCCACTACTACAAATCAAAATGTAGATGCGTTGTCACCCGTGAGGACTAAGATGGAGTACCTCATTTCCAGTAAAAAGGGCCTCCGGCCACCTGCACTCACCAAGCGAAACGCAGTGGTAAGCCTCTCCTTCACGCTGGTTTTCCGTGAGGTCGTGGTACCACCCCGGTTCGAGCCGGCCCATCCGTGCGACAGCAAAAGCTGCCGCGTGGCTCTACCACTATTGCCAGGAATAGTAGGACCTCTGGGGGCCATTTATTTGTAACTGTCACCATAGGGATATATTGCCATTGCCGCCACGCTTCATTTTGCTCACGTTCTATTTATGTGATACAGCCGCTGTATTATGTTTGCAAACGAATTTTTCGCATCGACCAGGAAAGGGTCACTCGGTCACAGAACATCAGTGTTAAATAGAAGCACAATACTTCTGTGGTAGTCTTTAAGAAGGATGTTTTTGCAGGAGTAAACAACGAAAATAAGACAAGAACCAGAAAGTGCAACATTTGGAATTTAAGACTGGAACAATGATGATGTTGATAAAGCGTAGTCTACACGAGAGAGGCCGCGGACAAAAGTAGTATATTTTATCTCTGCTGTCTAAAGGGATTCTAAGTGAAGTGTAAGTATATTATTTAGAAAGTGAAATTGGAAAGTGTTCTAGGAGTTACTACATGAATTATTGTATTCAATAAATAAAGATGATTTTTACAAACAAATTATTTATTAAGTTATGCTTAAGTGAATTTAATGGAATATTTTAAAGTTAAAATTAAATATATAAAGTAACAAAAATGTTCTGAATCACTGAATTATCAGCGCAGTTATAAAGTAATTTATAGTTAATGAGTCTGGATTATATATTTTTTAACTTTTGATGAAACAGAAACTTTTTTACAAGCTTTTATTTAATTTATATAATGTAACTATGTTTGTTCGGGTGGAATCTTGCAACTTAATTTTGAAGCAGATATCTTCAATCGATTGAGCTAAAATTTTGTATACACATTAAGTTTGGATGAGAATTCATAATTAGCTGTGTGATGTCATTCTTAATTCAACATTAACTTATTCAAATTGTTACTTTGAATACTTAATTTAAATTTAATCATGCATTACTCAATCAACAACGTCATTTAAAATATAATAATTATAATACTGTCTTGTAAATCTAATACAAAATCTCGTAGTCTATAGACTAAATACTGTCTTGTAAATCTAATACAAAATCTTGTAGTTAATCTCGAGATTTTCTATTAGATTTACAAGACAGTATTTTAAATTTTATATTTTAAATGACGTTGTTGATTGAGTAATGCATGATTAAATTTAAATTAAGTATTCAAAGTAACAATTTCCTCCCGAAATTAACCATACAGCGAATTTAGACTCTTGACTGGGTTTCCTAATGAAAATCGGCCCGTGAGTTATCCGCATGATCCCTACATTTCAACTAAATGCACACAGTGATTAGCTTCGATCGAAAGCTTAAATTGTTGCTTAAACCTTTTAAATAGGATAACACTTTATCAAAACAATCCAAAAACTGCTGGCGAAAGTAAATTTAACAATGTGATCGTGTGTGGTTACAAAATTCAACACCAGAGGAATTCAGGTGCATTGCCGGCCTATTAACCTTTCAGAAAACTGTTGAAAGTTTGCAGAAAGCTGCCAAAATTTCACAATGTTGTCAGAATGAAATGGCAGAAAATTTTAACACAAGGGCAACTGGAAAGCGATGTCAGTCCTTAATAAAGGCTATTTAAGAAAACCGCTGTCAACAGAGAATTTCTGCGGAAACGCATGGTGAGAGTGTTCATAGCTATTTCAAAGCAAGCTATTTCAAGATAATTTGTCCAGCCATTTGAAGATCATCAGTTCTTTTTGTTTCGAGGGTTTTTAATTTTTTTAGTTCATAGACTATGCCGATAGCAACACCACCCAGATTCAACTGAAGAGTTGCTAAGCAAACTTGATTGTCTACTCAACCAGTGCATGCTTTATGTTTATTACGTGTGCAAGTTGGATCATATCCCCACTTCGCTAAATACTTAAGTGACCAGATATTCCTTTTTATCGAATCACTTTCCCGAAACCGAAGCATGTTTCTTTTTATGGTATTCTTCACAATCCCTGTGTCCAATCTTAATTACAAGACCATTCAACTTATTTAGGTGTCCATATCAATTTATAGTTCCAAACCACCAAAAATAACTATTATTATTGCTATTTTACCAGTGCATTAGTGCACCTGTTATGTATCGTATATAATGTTTATGTGGATAGATAGATAGGGTATTTATAAATAAGGCGAACCGAAAAAAGATCTTAGTCGGACTCACTCGCAGTACTCAAATCTCAAGGCTATATATACTCAAGGCTCTATGTATCGGAGCTATATATTGAAAAAAGCCATGAGCTATTTAAATGATGATATGGAACCTTCTTATCTCGCAACAGGCGCAAATAAGCACGAGGTTCACCTACAGTAAGAGACAGAGAAAATAAAGCGATGGTGTTGCCGACGTGGGCTGCCTCCGCTTGGACCAACACCACGTGCACTAGCCATTCGGAATGTTATTAAGTTAGCCAATAAAATATTATTATCATCATCTTAGAGCCCTTCACAAGCCCACTGTTGAAAATAGGCCACCCCCAAGGAATGCCACAAAGCACGACCCTGAGCCACCTGCAACCATCGACTTTTATATGATGATATTGAAAGGGTATTTTGTCTTAGTTCCAACGCTTGGTAGGCGGTGTAATGTGTTAGTGAGGAGAGACTCTTTAATATAAACTTAACTCTAATATATACCTATTGTCGTGGGGGCTACACGTCACTACAAAGCCTACAGTGGGTAGGCAACCGCAGTAATTTACAATTTGAGTAGTTATCAGGAAGATGCCCATCTCCAGATTCAGTTACTATTTGTCGCCTCTTACCGACACCAGCGAGACGATATGGGGTAGCAGATATTCTTTACGGTTGGAATTGTAAGCACGTAATCCCTGGTCTGTGCCTGCCCAGCCCACGAATATACTTACTAGATTTTTTAAATTAAACTTTTCCGTAAGGATAAAGTATTTTCACTCGCCAAACGGTCTTTCTTTGGGATGCTGTCAGTCTATCTCCTTGCTTTATTGACATTTGTATAACTGTAAGCAGGCATAAAAAAGAAACAGATAGAGGAGAGTTCTTTTGCATTTCAAATATTAGTTTTATATGTACAGATATAATTTTATTTAATTTTCTGTATATCTATGGTGGTCATTGTAGAAGCGTGCTCGTCGCGACCCCTGCCAGCCCTTTTCAGGGTTGCAATTCTACTCAGCTGCGCACCCATGCCAACGAGGGTTAGGGCGTCCCCCTAAGGCGACGCACACCAGCTCGTCCCCGTTGGTGTGGAATGCAGCGCGCAATGCGGCGATGGGGACCGCCACCCGTCACGCACAGCCCGACAAGGCGGAAGGTGGAGGACAGAGTGCAGAGTTGGCACGTGGAATGTTAGAGGAGGCATGAGAGATAAGACGAATGAATTGATTGAAATAATGAAAGAAAGAGAATTAGATGTCGTGTGTATGTCGAAGACCAAACGGAAGGGCAGTGGTACTGAAGAGCTCCCTGGCGGGGCATTATCTCTATGGTCCGGTGTCCCGTAGAGCGAGAATGCCTGCCAGGGAGTGGGGGTGATGCTGTCGTCTCGGTTGGTCGATGTTATGACTGAATATAAGGTTGTGAACTCAAGACTTCTCTGGGTTCGCTTTAAATTGGGACTGACGAAGTTATTCCTTTTGGCTGTTTATGCGCCGGTAGCTTCGTCGTCCAGAGCTGAGCTGGAGGAGTTTTGGGAGAATGTAAGAGAAGTTCTAGATTTGGCTAGGGGAAACGAAAGAATTGTTGTGTGTGGTGATTTGAATGGATGGGTTGGTACCACTCGACCAGGGTACAAGTCAGTGCTTGGAAAGTTTGGCGATAAAAGGGTTAATGATGCTGGCAAGCTTATACTGGCGGTATGCAAGGAAAAGGGTCTTCTTGTGACAAACACTATGTTTAATCACAAGAAAATCCATATGTTTACTAGAGAAAGAAAGAATAAGAGAAGTATGATCGATTTGTTCCTGGTGGATGACCGACTGTGAAAACAGGTAATGGATACGCGAGTGTTCAGGGGTGCTGACCTGGGAACGGATCACTATCTAGTGATTACTAGATTTAGGGGTCTGTTCGCGGGTTGGCGCTACCGGACGGCAGTAACAGAACCACAGTCGGTCTGTCGCATCCGAAGCTGGAAGCTTCAGGAAGCGGATACTAGGGACAAATATCATGCAAGGGTAGCCGAAAAGCTTGACACCATCGATTGCAGAAAAGAATGTGTAGAAAGAACATGGCAAAACCTTAGGGATGGAATGGTAAGTGCAGCGGAAGAAGTGTGTGGAACGATAAAAAGAGGCAGTAGTAAAAGAAGAGATGCATGGTGGAATGATGAAGTGAAAGAAGCTGTAAAGAAGAAGAAGAAAGCATGGTTAGACTACTTGGCCTGTAGTAATGATAAGAATATGAGAGAGAAAATGAAAGAGAGATATAAGCTGCAGAAAGTTCACACGAAAGCATTGATTGAGGAAATGCGTGAAAAGTGTAGAATAGAAGCGGACGAAAGGTTGTCGCAAAACTTTAAGGAGAACTCCAAACTCTTCTGGAAAGAGGTTGGAAGGACCCGAAGTGGTGTGACGGCCTTAAGAATGAACAAAGTGATTTCGAGAACTAATGACGTCCTCACAGAAAAATCGTACGTCATGCAGCGATGGAGCGAATTTCATAGAGAAATGTATGCGTGTGATGATCTTAGTGGGGGATCCGGGGATGACGCCGTGACTGGTACGGCAGACCCGGACCTCGATGACACTGAGGTCATCAGTATAAAAGAGATTGAACGTGCGATTCGAAGTTTGAAATGTGGTAAGGCTGCGGGACTAGATAGAGTTACTGCTGAAATGGTCAAATATGGTGGGCCTCGCGTCTGGGATAGCTTTTATCTGCTGTGCAATTTGTGCTGGCGGACGGGGGATGTCCCCGATGATTGGCGATCCGCAGTCATTGTGCCTTTATATAAAGGTAAAGGTTCACATTTTGATTGCGGGTGCTATCGGGCGATCGGCTTGACCAGTTTAGCAAGTAAAGTCTACTCGAAGGTTTTGACACGTAGGATGCAAGAGAAATCGGAAAGATTTCTATGGGAGGCACAATGCGGATTTAGACCTGGAAGAGGATGCACGGATCAAATTTTTTCTCTCCACATGATTACGGAAAAGCTTCTGGCTGCTAACCAGAGGATTTCCTGTGCTTTTGTGGATCTTGATAAAGCATTTGATAAGGTTGTAAGGAAGAAAATGTGGGAACTGTTGCCGGGGTACGGTGTGGATGGTCGATTGCTATGGGCTGTGCAGTCACTTTACTGTGACTGTAAAGCCTGTGTGCGGGTAGGGCATGACCTGTCACTCATTTTTAGCGTCCAAACGGGCGTAAAACAGGGTTGTGTCATGTCTGCCTGGCTGTTCATACTGTATCTCGACAGCTGTTTACAGAAGCTGAAAGATAGCTGTTTGGGTGTGAAATTGGGTGACATAAAAGTAAATTGTCTGCTGTATGCTGATGATGCAGTGCTTATTGCACCATCAGAGGCAGAACTGCAGGCATTAGTCACGTGTATGAAAGAGGAATGTGAAATTAAAGGTCTCCGTTTGAATGCTAATAAAACTAAGGTTCTGGTATTTGAACAGGACGAAGAGAGAACGAAGTGTGAAATATGGGTAAATCAGGAATGTCTAGAACAGGTAAATGAAATTGTATACTTGGGGAGTGCTTTTAGCCGGGATGGAAGATGTGATTTAGATGTGGACAGGCGTGTCGCTGCCGGGAACAAAGTCTGCCCTGACTGCGTTAGTCAAAAGGCAAGGCGTAGTGAAGAGTGCACGCCTTGCAATACATAACGCAGTGTTGGTACCGACTTTTTTATATGGCAGCGAAACCTGGGTATGCCAGAAGAAGCATAAAAGCAAGTTGAATGCAGTGGAGATGCGATCTCTTCGTAAAATGTGCGGCGTTACCATGGCCGACCGAAAGCGAAACGAAGAGATTCGCAATATGGCAGGTTTGAAAGATGACCTTATCACAAAAATTTATAAGGGCGTGCTTCGATGGTTTGGGCACGTTGAGCGAATGAGTGAAGACCGAATGGTGAAGAAAATATATAGCGCGAAAGTTAATATTAAAAGGTGTCGAGGTAGACCGAGACTAACTTTCGAAGACCATGTGAGCAAACTGCTCGAAGAGGGGAGGGTCAAGAGTACTCGGATACCTAGACGTGCATGTATGAATAAGATAATGAATCTGAAAGAAGCGAAAGAGGTATGTAAGGATCGTGACACTTGGCGATCTGTTCTCTCTGGCTACCCCGTCAGGGATTGTGCGTGATGATAAGTAAAGTAAAGTAAAGTTCTGTAATTGTTAATTCATTAATAAATAGTATTTAAGTTATGGGCTTTAGTAACAAATTTAATTATAGGTGGAGAAGAGAGCTTATGTAAATTAAATCTTTAAATCACAGACCGTCAGTGACAGAAAGACAAAAGGCTAAATAAATAATGCCAAAAATGAAGGAGTATTAAGAGGCCGGTCCTTAAGAAACGCGCAAATAGGCAGTTACGGTTTTAAAAATATTAAAGAACTGACTTCATTGAATGACACTAAAAAAAAACTCAATTAGATAATAGATGGGTCTACACTTTCACCGCGTGATATTTATAAAAAACATCTTGATTTTCGAGAAAAAAATCTTCAACAATGGTAAAAACACTTAAAACGGCCTTTCCTATTTTAAATCTCTAGGCCATTTCGTTATTATTTTAGAAAATATTTTTGGTTAAAACGTGAGATAAAAGTATAGAAAATACATTCACCATTCATTATTTTTACTAATTCAAACCAAAAAGCAACAATCTGAGCCTAAATATCATTAATTTTTTAACAGAAATCGTCCATGTATTTTAGTATGAAGGGGTTAGGTTTCCGTAATTCGCTTTATATTAGAGAACACGCGTGAAAAAAATTCAGTGCAGCATCAATTTTCAAATTGAGTGCACGTCGGTTTGTAGCCCGATGTGACAAGTCGAGTCGATACTTATTGTTTGACATAGCATAAGGGTGGGTCGCGAGTGTTGGTCAACATTATTTTTATTTTTTGTATTTTTCGAGTAAGTAGACTAACTAGGTATGTGAATTTTATTATGTATTGTTTTCTGTGATTATCAGAAATCAATGTACTTAATAAAATAGTAATTTACTTTAATATCCATTTCAGGTAGATAATATGGGAAAACGCAAAGAACTATTAGAATAAAAAAAATCTAATTAATAATGTAAGCATATGAAGTCAACCACTCGGAAACTCGCTAAGCAAGCAGTCTTTTTTAGGACTTGACTCAACCACCGGTGCAGTGGCTATCCATGATCGTGGACCTTGAGTGAATTGTTGATCAGTGGGTTACCCTCTGTGGAGTCCCACCATTGTGATATCATTTCAGACTTTCTAGAATAGTCCTGTACTGATTGACTCGTCCGGTTTTTTGTTGAGGTTACCATCCAATTACGATGACGTTTAGGTTATTTTAGTAATATCTTATGCCGAGGTTATTATTGCAGTAGTTAAATTTAGATTGGTAACTAATATTTTTAATATAGAAGTTATCTAGTCAGTTAGGCTGTCTTCTAATGTTATGGCTTTTCATTAGTGCTGACAAAATACAATACGTAACAATAACTCTCTGGTTCCCTTTAAGTGAGTTATCAAAATCAGTATTCAAAGGTATATATAATTTTACTTCAGAAAAATCAACATAAAAAATGATCAAATTAAATTTAAATAAAATAATACTTGTAAATTGTATGTGGATTGATTACATCTTATAAAACACAAAAACCTTAATTAACGTAGGAATTTTTTATTGGTCGTTGATAAACAACTTTTATTTTTAAATCCTTTAATGACAATTGAATTGTGACAAAATTTTATGTTTATTAAATTTTCATGTTTTTAAATATGTAACTAATGAAAAAATAAAGGCTCAAAATATGTCAGTTAGCGTATACTCGATCGACTTTTGCGATCATTTGAAGTGCGTGTAAATTTTATGAATTTTCCTATACTAAAGTCCAACGATGACGAGCGGGTAACTGGCTGTTTTGAGTTTAGTTTGATTATTTTAATGTGGATCTATTTAAAAATAATTTCTGTTACATATTCTTTATCGAATAAAGTTTCACATGAAAGATGCATAATACATTTCTCCTACAAATAGTTGCAAGTTTGAAATTAATTACGACATTTTATACTTGAAACAACCTTTTTTTTAATATTTTTCCCAAATCTAATTAGTAATAATGTGGTTTACAACATAAGTATCCAATAAAATGTGTATTGACGGTGAAAGGATATTCACTACTCCAAATAATCTCTTGAGTGTGGTAAAAGGCAGATGGTAATCAGGAGATGGGTAACGGCATCTTCCTAACAACAACTATGAAAAATACTCCCTTATGAGGTTTTCCGTTGGGTAGGCTCATGTTCAGTAGTTGACTTTGATAGATCGTAATGAATGAATGAACAATGTATATTTGATCTCAACATAATTTTAGAAACTGTTAGAACTCTTTAAAACATCGTCATCTACGTAGAGGAACTAAGATTTTTTCTCGTTAAGTGACTTCCTAAAATTTTTTTTTTTTTTATAGGATAAGGGTGACAAACGAGCACACAGTCCACCTGATGGTAAGTGGTTGCTGCGGCCCATAGACATCTACATCTATCCTCAATTACAAGTCAAAATGTAGATGCGTTGTCACCCGTGAGGACTAAGATGGAATGCCTCATTTCCAGTAAAAAGGGCCTCCGGCCACCTGCACTCACCAAGCGAAACGCAGAGGTAAACCTCTACTTCACGCTGGTTTTCTGTGAGGTCGTGGTACCACCCCGGTTCGAGCCGGCCCATCCGTGTGACAGCAAGAGCTGCCGCGTGGCTCTACCACTGTTAAAAAGTTAAATGATTATTGTAAGATAATTTATAGTACAAAATAAATATGAACGTATTAAATATTATTAGGTATTCAAGAAGAGATATGGAATTTTCATAAACTACCAGCACTTAATTAAAATATTTTCATTATTATTTACATACATACATAAACACTCACGCCTGTCACCCAGAGGGGTAGGCAGAGACTATGGACTTCCATTTGGCACGATCCTGACACACATCCATATACCTACGCATACACGCTCGTCGGTTAAAGGTTCTCTTAATTTGACCCATTTTCAATATATCGCCAATTTGGTCGATAAACTTTCGCCTAGGGCGAGCCTTCCCGACTCTGCCATTCACCTCTGCAACATAAATTTGCTTTGTCACTTTTTCATCGTTCATTCTTTCTACATGACCAAACCACCGAAGCATTCCTTTCTTAATCCTAGTCACAACATCATCTTGCAAACCACACATTTCTCTTATCACACTATTTCTCACCCTGTCATTCAGATTCAGCCCTAGCATACTACGTAATGACCGCATTTCTACAGCATTTATTCTACTCTCGTGCTTCTTCTGCCACACCCAACTTTCACTACCATACATTAAAGTAGGCACCAACACAGCATTGTGAATTGCCATACGTGCCTTTTTGGACACATTCTGACTTTTCACAATAGAGTGTAGAGACCCATTCAATCTATTTATTGCATTCACTCGTCATTCTATATCCTTATCATATCTACCATCCCTGCTAAACACACATCCCAAATACACAAACTCATCTACTTGCTCTACCAACTCCCCTTCTATTCTTATTTCACATATCGTTTTACTTTCTTCTCTTTCAAAAACCATAACTTTCATCATACTTGCGTTCACTCTCATTCCCTTTTATTTTAATGTCCTGTTCATTAATGTAACCATCATTTGCAACTCGGCTGCCGACGATGCAAGTATGACTTGATCATCGGCGTACAAAAGGCATTTGACGGTTAACTCACCCATTCTTAACCCGCATTCTTCTACTTTCAAATTTTCCAAACAACTGTCCATAAATAGGTTGAACAGCCACGGGGATGCCACACAGCCCTGTCTGACACCTGTATGGATGCCAAACCAGTCCGAGTAGGCCCCGTTGATCCTGACACAAGCACTAGAGTCCCTATATAGAGACTTCAATGCCCGTATCAAGCCAGCGCTCAACCCAAATGAGTTCAGTGTTGGCCATAACACATCCCTGTCCACTCCGTCATAAGCCTTCTCCAAGTCTATGAACGCACAAAAAACTTTTTGGTTTTTGGCCAAAAACTTCTCCGCGATCATGCGCATGGAAAAGACCCGATCCGTACATCCCATTCCCTTTCTAAATCCCAGTTGCACATCCCAAATTTTTCCATCAGTTTCTTTCATAACTCTTTCAATTAGTACCTTAGCATACAGTTTTCCCACAATGCTAAGAAGGCTGATACCACGGTAGTTTTTACAGTCCTGCTGTGATCCTTTTCCTTTATATATTGGGACTATCACGGTTTTGCACCAGTCTCCCGGTACCCGCTAAGTTCCAAACATAAATTAGCAGACCTGCTGTACACCTACAGCAGGTCTGCTACCACTCCTTCTCCAGCCCTTAGCATTTCGAGAGATACTCTATCATAACCGGCTGCCTTACCTGCTTTCATACTTTTCATTGCTTTTATTGTTTCATCTATACTTATATCTCTATCTATTTCCTCTTCTTCCGGAATTTCTATTTCATTTAATTCAAACGTCTCATCACTCATAAACACGCTGTCAAAGTATTCCTTCCATTTCCTTAAACTCAAAACTTCGTCATTCAGAATACAGCCATTCTGGTCTCATAAAGCATTCTTTCTAGGCTGTTTTGAATGTCCCCTGGTAGTTCTTACGTATTTCCAGAACATTTTAATGTTTGCCTGGAAGTTATCCGATATTCTTCTATCATTCTTATACGTTCTTTCTTGCTTTTTCCTTTCAACTACTTCTTTTACTGTCTTATTTAGGTGTAATTATTTCTATTATATTTAAATTAAAAGTTTCTGGGAATAACTGTGTGTGTGTGGAATAACAAAAATACTGGAAATAACTTCGCTTTTAACACTAATGTTATAACAATATATAAATTTAGACGAAAATAATGTTTATTATAACTACTATTGTATAAACTATAACATTATACCCATTTATTTAAAGAAAACACGAATTAAGTAAATTATTTCTTCTTAGCAGTAAAAAATTGCCGCAATGGTTGCAACATATAAGATATGATCCGCCACCTTGAAAGATACTGTTGAGGGGATCATTCACACACAAACCTTGGGGGTGCACGCGTTGCGCAGCGGCTCGCTTTAAAAAAATGATGTATAGACCATTTCAGAGATCTCACAGTGGCCGTAGGTATGTCGGTAGTTGTCGTTAAGTTCAGATGCAAAAAATATTTTTAGAAATAATAAATTTAGTTAGTTATTTGATTAGAAACGCTAAAATTCCATTCATAGTACACCTATACGTCCCTGAAACGACCAACGGATTGTTTGTTACATACTGTATAAATTGTTGAAACAACTATGATTGTTCAAATCTGTATTAACCTTTTTTTTTAATAAAAGATCATTCTTATGAAACCCACATTTTCCATATTACACAAAACATTGATAATAATATAAATTTGTTTATAAATAAAAAATAATTGTTAAAATAATACCTAGAAAGCGTACACTCTGGCCCCACCCTTTGCCGTCAGCTATTAAATACGGGCTCGCGGACTTCGCAATGTGACAAACAAATGACATAAAAGAAATTGCAAATGGCTACATACATTACGTGTTTTTTGAGACATTCATGAACATCCTACGAAGACGAACGCGCGATGAATATATAACTTGTGCAAAACACCAAAAGTAACTCATTCATGTCCAGAGTCCGTATACTAACACTGCGAGATGCGTCTGTGTGACTAGAAAATATCAATGTAGGTATTCTATTAGAAGTTCCTACGCTCAAGGACTACAGTCTTAAGTAAAATGCATGCGGAACTTGCTCTATTATTTGTTAAATATTAAACCAAATTACATTTTGTAAATAAATGGGACTTATAAAGCCAAGGTTAGTGCCTCCTCAGTCCTTGCGCATTAGGCTCTTGCTTAATTAGTGTATGGGTAAATCTCGCCCTATGTAATTGTATACCTAAATTCTGAAAAGTTGCGGTCATTTGGAATGACAGCAGTTCGCGTAACCTTAAACATCTATTGTAGATTTAAAGGATTTAGAACGCCAAATTAAAAAAAAAATTCAAATATTTTTTATAATTGGGATATGTTGCTCAAAAGCAAAGTTATTCAGATTTGAAAGATAAGTACATTTTTATTGTCGCAGACGTCCCATTATTTCATGTTGTATATCATTATAAAGAAAATCGAAAGTAGATTATGGGATAACTTGTTATTTTTCAGATGTCTTTCATACCTCAAGCAGAATGATTACTTGATATTGCTTCGTAAATAATATTAATGTAATAAGACTTGCTATCGTAATTATCAGGGGTGAAAAAGCATCTTGATTTTGTTTCTTATTTGAGGATAGTTTTTTATAGAATAAGGGTGATAAACTATCTCGTTTTGCGCGTATGCTGTGGCCTCTAAAATGGAACGTCTCATCTATACTTATAATTAATCTGTATAGAGGTCAATTCTGTACATGAAATATATTTCCAAAATAACTATCAGGGGGTGATTAGTGATCGATACTGATGCCAAAAATGCAAACAGTAAAATTTTTGTTTGTCTGTCTGTCTGTATGTTCGTTATAGAAACAAAAACTACTCGACGGATTTTAACGAAACTTGGTACAATCATTTTTCACAACATTATTATCTATTCAATAAAAAAGAATCATAGAAATCGGTATAGAAACACCAAAGTTATACATGAAATACACTAATAAAGGTGGCTACTAAGCTGCCTGCCGCAGGGGCAATCTAGGGTGTAGGAGTGGGGATGACCCTTAATTGCCTCCTTAATTGTTATGTGTGTAGGCAAGCAGGGGCAATTTTTTAAGTCGGCCCTGCAACCTTCGATATTGCTCCGATCGCTGTGCTCCCTAGATTGCCCCTGCGGCAAGCAGGTCAGTAGCCGGCTTAAGTCATCGTGCGTGAATACTGAATCATGCTATAAGGATTATTTTTGTGTAACGGTCGCCGCGCTCGACGCAGCTCGCGGCGGGAGGTATAAAAAGGCGGGGGGTCCGAGTGCGAGCTCAACATTCCGCCTGTGGCAAAGCTCTCGAGCGGTAGTGTCCAGGTAGTTTGCGCATCCGTCCCCGTACGGTAGTGCTCTCTCGCTCTCACGCCTCCGCTGTCCTGCTCGCGCTGTACAGAGTCGACGCTTTGGTGAGTCATTTTTGCTATCAGTTCTTGCCCCCCTGTCTTCGGGCGGGGAGGTTTGACTGACCTCCGCTTGTTACTGTTATTTTTAATTGTTAACTATTTCTTATTTTATTTTCGTTATTTATTTGTATAACGTGTACATGTATACTGTTTCTAGAGAGTTACTTGCTCTTTTCAGAGCAAGGCCCTGCTCTTTTGAGAGCATGGGCACTACTCCTTGAATAAGAACGTCCCGTTCTTTTGAGAACGGTGATCCCGCCCTTACTGTTTCGGTACAGAACGTTTCTGCTCTTTTCAGAGCAGTGTCCCCCCGCCCTTATTTTTCTTTTTACTTTTTAGTATAGAACGTCGTCCCTAGTCCTGCTCACAGTAGTCACCATGTCCACCCAAGACCTCAAAGGTTCACTTCTCGCCGCCATCAATAGGATGGATGACCCGCAGGCTCTCGCCGCAGCCCTGGCCATTCTGGCCACTTCTGCCCGTAAGGCAAAGCAACCGCCGCCCGTTATTGCGGCCCGCATAGAATCCCAAAACCCATTCGCACCTTTGGAACTGGATATGGAGTGCTCCTACTCCGACTCCGGGTCCTCTGTATCGGCCTCCTGGAAGAGGCCCGCCATTAAGTCTGGCACCAGGACATCCGGTTCCGGTGACTCCTCCTATACCACGGTCACGTCAAAGCGCAGCGTAAAACGCGCCGCGAAAAACCGCACCCCCTCCCCCCTCCCTCCGCTCCCGCTGCGGCCTCTGCCCCCGCAGCCCCCGACGCTGCCTCGGCCCCACTTATGTCACTAGATATCCCCGCTCCGACCAAGCCAGCCTCTCGCTGTGCTCCAGTCCTTGCAAAGAAGCAAGTCCCGCCCCCTGTCTTCCTAAGAGGCAAGGCAAGATTCACCAAATTGTCGAAAACCTGCTACGACGCAGGCATTAAATATGACCACGCAATTAACCTCGGGGAGACTATTAAAATCATCCCCAATTCTATTGATGACTTCCGTCAACTCACCAGGCTATTCACAGCCGAACGAGTTTCTTACCATACATACGCTCTTCCGAAGTCAGGGCCGTCATCCGCGGCCTTCGAATTTTCCAACGAGGAAATCCTTGAGGACCTTAAGTCCCAAGGTTTCCCCGTAGAAGCCATGCACAAAATGCACAGTAGAACGGGCCAGAGGTTCTCTCTTGCCTTAGTCATCTTAACCAACGTGCCGGAGGCAAACGCCATCTTCCGGCAGGTACGCACAGTGTGTGGCCTGTCGAGAGTGAGGGTTGAGCCCCCACATAGGCGCGGTTTCCCGGCGCAGTGCCACCGCTGCCACCTCTATGGTCATGCGGCGGCCAACTGCTCTGCCCCACCCAGGTGCGTTACGTGCCTTGAACCCCATAACACTAAAGAGTGTCCTCGGCCCAAAGACGCCGAATCCCCACCCGCGTGCGTCCTGTGTAAGCAAACAGGCCAGGTTGCCCCGTCAGGGCCTTTCTCAGCCCATCCAGGGCTTCTCTCGGCCCTCTTAGGGTCCCCCTAGGCCCCCTCAGGGCATTATTCGGCCCCCTCTGGGCTTCTTTCATAAATTTTGGGGCCCCAGGGAAAGACTGGAGGCTACATAGGCATGCAGCCTCCAGTCTTTCCCTTGGGACCCAAAAAGGCAGACCCACCGCGGACATCCTCCGCCCCATATCAATCACAGCCCTCAATGGCGGATGACCTAAAAACGGTGTATTCCGCTATTAGGAACATCGACGTTGAGGAAATCGCTATGTTAGCACGCGAATTGCGCGCTGCGAGGTCCCCTCAGGACCGTCTCCTCGCTCTTTCAGAGCATCATAATCTTCTATGCTCGTTGTAAGTTAAGTTAACTTAAATAACTTAACTTACCATGCAAGAGCAGTTTGCTCTACCAAAGTCTCACGGTCGTATCAAACCTAAGGGTTTATCGCTTGTATCCTTTAATATTCGCGGTTTGCGAAATAACCTCCCAGAACTTAAGCTCTTTCTTCGAAATCGTGAAGCCGATTTCCTCCTTCTACAGGAAACTAATCTCAAAACTAAGGACACTAAAAGCCTTTCCATTAAAAACTTTTCTCTTCTTCGTAATGACAGACCCGACCGCCGAGGCTGCGGTATGGCCATTTATTACAAGAAGACACTTCACTGCTCGCCCATTTCTACTCCGCAGCTTACTTACATGGAAGCCACGGTATGCAGCCTAGCTATGACTGACCATCAGTCCATCCTCATAGCCTCCTGTAACTTCCATTCAGGAACACATCCCCTCAAAAAAGATTTTGAGGCTATTTTATTTTTATACAATTCAATCATTATGTTTGGAGATTTTAACTCCAAGCATACTGTATGGACATGCCGTACTACCTCCCCTAGTGGCAAGATACTGCTCGATATCACGCAGTCCTTGACCTTACCGTTCACAGTCCCCTCGGTGCTACTCACCATCGCGATGTCACCGACCACGCTCCCGACGTGCTAGATTTTGCACTATTCAAAAGTGTTTCCCTCAACCTCAGGGCAATCGAGACACAGGGCAGACGATCTTGGATCCGACCACCGACCGGTCTCCTTCATTCTTGGCCATCAGCCATTCCTCTCAACACTCTCTACTAAAACCTTCACAAATTGGAAGGGCTTCAAGGAGTCCCTAGCGAATGCTCTGGACTCACAGGACTCTCCCATCTCCCTATCGTCGGACTTAGACAGTCCCGAAAAAATCGACACCGCGGTCGATTCACTCTCCACCCTTATTAAAACCTCCCTTAAGGAGAATGAAAGGATAGTCCCGGTTGCTAATAATAGTGGGCTTCCCCCACATATTAGCAACCTATTAAAAGCCAAGAAAGCTGCTTTCCGGAGAGCAGCAAAATATCCCACGCCCGAATATAGGCACACGGCCAATCGTCTTCAACGAGAACTCCGTTTCCGCCTCTCTGAATTTCGAGACCTCGAAAATAGTAAACTCATGGCGAATATCTCTCCTTCTCATGCAGCGTACTATCGGATGGCAAGAGCCCTTCGCATAGACGCTATCACCCACACTCCCCCTCTCCCCCGTCCCGACGGTACGGTAGCCTTCGAGGACGAGGAAAAGACTGAATGCTTTGCAGATAGCATTGCCGCTCAATGCTCTCCTAGCTCTCAAACCGTTGACCCTTCACACGTCCAGGCAGTGGAGGATGAGGTCTGCCGCCGGAACTCACCCCCTACAGCCTCCGAACCTATCTCTGTGTCCAATGATGAGATTTCATCCGTCATCAAAGGACTTAAGCCCAAAAAGGCTCCGGGCGCGGATGGCATCTCCAACCAAGCCCTAAAACACTTTCTTGAGCAGGTGTTAACCCTTTTAACTATTATCTTCAACGCCTGCTTCAACCTTAGTTAATTTCCCACTTCGTGGAAAGAGGCAAATGTGATTGGTATTCCCAAGCCAGGCAAGCCTCTCAACCTCCCCTCTAGTCATCGCCCCATATAGAGTCATCCGAACTCGCATGAGGCGACATCTGTTTCCCACAGACGGTGACCCTCTTATCATTCCTCATCAATTCGGTTTCCGATCGAAACACTCCTGTCCCCAACAAGTTCACCGTATTGTGGAATATATCCTCAGCGGTTTTTATCCTCGTTGTCATAAGACCATCGCGGTCTTTTTCGACATAGCTAAAGCCTTTGATAGAGTCTGGCATACAGGCCTTATCTACAAACTGTACAAAATAGGTCTCCCCGATCGTCTAGTACGTCTTGTGGCCTCTTATCTAAAGCATCGTACCTTTCGTTTTAAACACGAAGGCACGCTATCTTCACAGCGCACCATCAAAGCTGGTGTCCCTCAGGGCTCAGTACTTGCTCCTGTACATCCTGTTCACCAACGACATTCCCATCCCGTCGAAAGGTGTTCAGCTCTCCCTCTTCGCAGAAGACACTGCTCTCTACTGTAAAGGTATCTCGCTACCTTTCATACGTAACAAGGTCCAAAAGTCAGTTGATGACCTAGGAGCTTGGTTCAAAAAATGGCGCATCGATGTGAACCCGGAGAAGAGCTCCGCTGTTCACTTCGATTATAAACGACGCCGTCTCAAAAACACTCCACCAATATTGGCATACGTCTGCCAAATATTTAGGTGTCATTCTGGACACAAGGCTCACCTTCAGGCCCCACGTCAAAAGAGTAACCCGTCACGCACGTTTTTACCTGAGTAGGCTCAACAGTATGTTGGGCTGACACAGTGATATGTCCCTCAGAAACAAGCGTACCCTTTATAAGGTCTGTATACGACCAGTCATATCCTACGCGGGCCCCATTTTTGCCCACGGTGACCATAAAATTATTAATGAACTCCAAATAGTTCAAAACCTTTTCTGTCGTCGAGCTGCGAACGCACCTTGGTACGTCCGTAATGCCGACCTTCATCGGGACCTAGAGCTCCCTACAATTCAATAATTTCTTAAAAAACTCTCTGAGAACTTCTTCAAAGTCTCAGAGTCGCACTCCAATCATCTTATTCGTGAGGCATCTACTTATGCAGCCCCACCCCCCTCTCGCTATCGCGTCCGCAGGCCGAGAAACTCTCACTCGGACCCGCCTAATAAACTGTCAAACGACCTGAACAACCTCGTGGCGGCTCAGGTTAACTATAATTAAAATATTCATAATTAATTTGCCTTCGTAGGCATTCCCTCAGCGGCTCGTAGCCGCCTGCGCCCTCTTGTCCCAAAAGAGGGTCGCTTCCGATACGGCATAAGAAGCTTTAAACAGCTGGTTGACAGTCCCCAAAGGCAGTTTTTAGAGGGTTTCACTTAGGTTTCTCTGGTAGGCAGTGAGTCCCTCATAACCACGATAGACCGGCTGTCTTGGTATGCGTAATGCATTTTACGCCTCCCTACATAAAGGGTCGCACTTTTCCAATTGCTTCGAGCGCAAAAAAAAAAATAAAAAATAAGTGCGAGCTTCATATAATTTTTGGCTGTTGATGCGAATAGACTTACAGAGTGTTCGACCTTATTGACAGACAATAATTGATTTTAACAAACCGTGCTTATCAGCGCGACTTTTAGTCTACTTCTTACGTTTAATAATTTATTTTTAGATTTCTTTGGTTGTTATTTTATAAAATAGGTATTAGTTACTTTGGTAGTGTTTAAATATTTCTTAGTATTAGCTTAATTATAAATTAAACTTTTTTTTATTTAGCTGTAGTTTTAAATAGGTACCTAGGTATCAAATAGGTTATTTCATTCTATTAGACGTAGTTTAGGTACCTACTTATATATTTTTAAGAATTTAATTTTGGATTTAAGGATTTATTAAGGATTAGTTTTATTATTTAAGTAGGCATTTAGATTTTTTTAAGTGTATACCATACTATATTTTCCTAACTATCGATTCTTAACCTCTAACGTAGATTATTTTGTTAGGTAACTGAATGCCGTCGATAAAAAATAAAATACACAATGCCACCTAAAAAACGATTATCTTTATCTCGAAATTCGAGAGAAGCTAAGAGAATTAGAAATGTGCGTTCTCAAGAATCGGCAGAGGAAAGAGCACATCGGTTAAACTCTATGAGAGTTAGTGCCTCAACTTCTCGAGCCAATGAAAGCTCTCCAGAAAGAGAGATGCGATTAGCAGTTGACAGAGCGATCATCGATTTTGACGACCCTGTTGTTGCTGGCATAAGCAACAGGATCCGCGTACGAAGTCGCGGGCAGAAGCTAGTTTCTAATAAAAAGGGACTTCGGTATTCTGTGAGAGCATGAGGATCTCCGGTCAAGCCATTCCATTCTTGCAAAAAACCATAATTTATATGCAGCGTGGCTCCACCACGTATAAAGTTTTTTATATAATTTTAATATAATTTTTAATATAAAATAACTTTACAGTCTAGAAAATCCTCCCAATGAAATATGCAAAAATAATATTGTGATCTATTTCTGTTTGTAAAGTCTTTCCTAATAGTTTATCGCTGAATGTTTAGAGCGAAGTATTTGGTAAAACTTGTCGTCAATAGAAAGGTGTTTCGAAATTAATTGCTTTTTGTGCTAATATTTGTCTTTGCTTTACAGTTTGCACAATACAGTACACATTTGAAATCTTGAGTGTGCATTCAATAATAAATCGGTTTACTTTATAGCTACGTTATCAAACTAAAGATTTATAGTAAAGTAAAGTAAAGTAAAATATACTTTATTGTACACCAAGGAACATATAACAGTATTTATATAGTTAAAGGGACATTGGTACAACAGGCGGCCTTATCGCTAAAACAGCGATCTCTTCCAGGCAACCTTAGGGCAGAGGATACTATTTTTAAAAGATAGCGGAAGGGGTGTACAGAATATAATATAGAAAGATAAATAGAAGAACATAAGTGATTAAAGAAAAAAAAAGTGAATGACGACAGGTAATAAGTAACTTTAAGAGAAAAGGTAATACAGTTTTAAATTATTTTTAAATATAGGAAGAGATTTAGATTCTTTGATATGTAAGGGGAGAGAATTCCATAGTCGTTTAGCGGTAACCGTAAAAGAATTAGAATAGAAGGAAGAGGAATGTCTAGGAGTACTTAGAAGGAGATAATTTTGAGATCGTAGAGGTAAAGAGTGTAAACTACTTAAATATATTAATCGGTCTTTCAAATAAGAAGGAGTGGTCGGATTGAACAGAATGCAGTAAAGAAGACGAGGAATGTGAGTATTCCTACGAAGGCGAATCGGTAACCACGTGAACTTATGGCGGAATTCGGATATGTGGTCATACTTTCTTAATCCAAATATAAACTTTATGCAATAATTTTGAAGCCGCTCAAGTTTATTAAGTTGCTCGATTGTTAGGTCAAGATAACAAGTGTCCGCGTAGTCAAGGATCGGTAAAAGAAGAGACTGAGCCAGATTTATTTAATTAAAAATGTTTATCTACTAAATATAAACTTTGACAATGATTAACATGTTCTGAATATAGTGTATCCGTATGTGTATATATGATCATTATAGAGATTTTATCCAGTTGTTTGAAAACCGTGTAAATTATCTAGGATTCATTTCGGGGTCAATTATCTCGGTTATTGACCCCGAGATGATCCGAGATCGTCACTTCGACATCGACACTTGAAAGGCAATAATTACCACGTGACATGTTGGGCGATATTGAGATATACATCATTGAAATCAGAAAACAATTCTGCGTCGATATGTCATACTCTCGTACCGCTAGGAAGAGTTTTGTTGTCGCTTGGTTACTTAAAAAATCACATTTTCACAGTTTTTGGCGAACAAGCGACTAAAATTTTTCCGATTTATGAATAATTTTCACTTGTTAGGTATTTTTTTTATAGGACAGGGTTTCAAACGAGCACACAGTCCACCTGATGGTAAGTAGTTGCTGTGATCTATAGACATCCACATCTATCCTCAATAATCAAAATGCAGATCCGTTGTCACCCGTGAGGACTAAGATGGAATGTTTCTTTTCCAGTAAAGTTTTAGCAAAGCACTTGTGTACCTAGTACCCACCTCATGGCGGGGGAGGTGTGCGCCTAGAACGAACACCTATACACATGGCACGTTGGTACGCTAGGGTGTATAACTAGATGTCGGATAAAGTGACAAGCGAACACAGAATTTAAAACAATAAAACAGCCACCTCGGCGGCGGCAAGTGTAGTAAAGTAGTATAGTGAAGACATGGATATACTCTTTGATCGTTAGTATCGTCGAGCCTTCAGGACTACAATACTTATCGTCTCGACCGCTACGAACGACTATATTAAGCTTGTCAACATTTTTGGAGACGATTTTTTTTATAGGATAGAGTGACAAACGAGCACATAGTCCACCTGATGGTAAGTGGTAGCTGCGGCCCATAGACATCTACATTTATCCTCAACCAAGAATCAAAATGCAGATGCGTCGTCACCCGTGAGGACTAAGATGGAATGCCTCTTTTCAAGTAAAATGGGTCTCCGGTTCTCTACACTTACCATACGAAACACAGCAGCGTCAAGCTGCTATTTTACGCTGGTATTCTGTGAGAGCGTGGTCCGTCACCGGTCGAGCCGACCCATTCGTGCTACAACTATACTACAAATATAGCTGCAGTATGGCTCTATCACATAAACATCATCGGATCAGCGACTATAAAATAGTCGAGCTGCAAATAATAGATGACGTATGCATAATGACTACCTCTTATATAATATCAGAACCAATAACATTACCTATATACTTTACATATTAACGTATTTATTTATGTAAATCAAGAATTCCACCAGCAAAATAATTTGTGCTGTTGGGTATCAAGCTCCACTTGATACCCAACAGCACAGAGCTTGATACCCAACAGCACAAATTATTCACAAAAATGTTATTTGAACATAACTATAAAGAGAAATAAAACAGTCGTGAACATATAATAAAATATACTACGTTAACGCTCGGAGGCACAAACAAAAAGAAAAACTAAAACAAAAGCAACAATACCTAAAATTTTTAAATAAAATACCTAAAGGGTAGAGAGAGAGAGTGAGGGAAGGCGTATGAATAATATTCAAAGTTTTATCTAAATTATGTTATATTATGTTAAAAAGAAAAACTATCTTTCAGTAATAATGAAAGGTAGGATTATAATAAAGTTCGTTTGTCAACAATATACAATACACATACAACAATATAAAAAGTTCAAAAATGAATTTGTTGTTGTACAACAAATTCATTTTTGAACTTTTTAATGTAAACATATTGGCCGAGAAGAAACAGCACGATAAAGAAAATACGTAAAAAGAATAAAGAGATTATATTTTATATTGTTTGCCCCATATATTACCTCTCATAGGAAGAGATATTGCCATAGCTGCAACCCTTGGCAGGCGTATTGACAGCCGCTTTTTTTAAATTATTTTTTGTTGGATCAGGAAGGTGCTTCTGCCCACATCCTGTTTTAAGTTCTCTGTGTCGTAATGATTTCCTATATTACGCGAACACTACACATTAAATAAAACTACTTTTACGGATTTTATCGCGTTTAGTTAACTTAGTTTTTCTTATTTTTATTAACTCCCGACGTTTCGGGTGCTTTACAGTCCGCCGTGACCATGGGTGCTGTAAAGCATCCGAAACGTCGGGAATTAATAAAAATAAGAAAAACTAAGTTAATTAAACGCGATAAAATCCATAAAAGTAGTTTTATTCTCTGTGTCGTTTCTTACGACACTCACGGGATATGATATGGGGTAATGGATTAGTTTGCGCCACCGCTAAACGACATACGGTAACGATTTAATCAATACATCTATACAACATATTATAAACGTGCTGTTCCATGCGACTTCGCGCGCGTTTAATTGTCACGTGGTAGAGCCATGCTGCAGCTATATTAGAAGTATAGTTGTAGCACGAATGGGTCGGCTCGACCGGGGAAGGACCACGCTCTCACAGAATACCAGCGTCAAATAGCAGCTTAACACTGCTGTGTTTCGTATGGTGAGTGTAGAGAACTGGAGACCCTTTTTACTGGAAACGAGGCATTCTATCTTCGTCCTCACGGGTGGCAACACATCTGCATTTTGATTCGCAAACGAGGATAAATGTTGATGTCTATGGGCCACAGCAGCCACTTACCATTAGGTGGACTGTGTGCTCGTTTGTCACCCTATACTATAAAAGTTTGTTTTTTGAATTTTTTTGCGCGGGTACATAATTATTTTTCTTAAATAAAAGCCTAAGTTAGTCCCTATAAGATCAGCTGTCTGCCATTGAAAGTTCCATAAAAATCGGTCAAACCGTTTCGGAGATCAGCCGAAACAGACAGACAGACAACAATTTTAAAAATCGTATTTCTGTTATAATATAGCAATTTTATTTATTTGTATAGATATAAAGATAATCAAATGAAATAAGTGTTTTTTTTTTATTAAATAAAGATTGCAAACTAGCATACAGCCACCTGATGGTAAATGAATGCTGTGGCATTTAGACATCTAAATCTCTCCTGGATTCAGGATTAAAGTGCAGATGCGTTGTAATCCCTGAAGAATAAAACGGAATGCATCGTTACTAGTAAAAAGAGTATCCGGTTCTCTACACTCACTTTACTAAACACAACAGCATTTATCTGCTATTTTACGCTGGCATTTTGTGTGAGCGTGGTCCTTCCACGGCCGAGCCGACCCATTCTCGCTACATCCGTAATATAGCTGCACCATGGCCCTATCACGTAAACCAGGTAAAACACATGTTTATCAGTAATATTTAAATAATAGGCTTCTATAAAGCTCAAGGGGTTATTTGCATTCTAATACGTCATAAATAACCACTTTATTAAACTGTATGTCTGTGTGCCTATCTGTCTGTCCGGACTAATTTTCGGAATGGCGGAACCGATTGCGATGAAACTTTACGACCAGATAGAGAACATTGCCAGAAGCATGAGGAGATGTATTACTTATATCCGAAAAATACAAAGTTTTTTTTTGTTTAAACGAAAAATTGACAAAATTGCCTTTGATCATCTTAAATGTAAATTACGCTAAACGGGCGGATTCTAATTCACAAATAGTACAGTATAACAATAATATATAATTTATAAATAAACAAAAAACCTATATAGAAAATAATCCAATCACTCAACTCACAATATCAACTCACATTATATCTGAATAAAATTTTTCAAAAGTACATCATCATGTTATGAAATTATTGGACAAATAAGGTTTTGTGTTGTTTACAGGTCGCTGCGCTATCGATCGCGTGCAAACGACTTTACGTACATCTCATTAATTAATTGTGGTATTATAATACAATTACAGATAACCGTAATAATGCTAGAGTGAATGTAGTAAACGTTGTTATATTCTGAACATGAAACAGCATATTTTTTATAAAAGTGTGTGACAAACGTACTTCCACACTCTCACAGAATACCAGCGTAAAGGAGAATCTTATTTTAGTTTCATATGCATTTTGATCCTTTATTGAGGATACATGTAGATGTCTATGGGCCACAGCATCCACTTACTGTCAGGTGGACTGTGTGCTCGATTGTCGCCCTTATTCTATAAAATTTAGAGTCCACCTGATGGTAAGCGGCTACTGCATTTCGTGGATACCAGTATTCAATTACAAACATAGAAATCTACAGATGCGTTGTTACCACTGATGCAATATAAACACAAAATCAGCAAGGGAAGTCCCTTACCAACCAAATTCGCGAAATATTGCAGATGGGCCAAGTCAAAAGTATGCACTAAGCACTCGTCAGTTGCATTTGCCACTCGCATTTGTCACTTTTCAAAATGTAAACCGGGCTTTAGAGTAATTACATACAGTACCGCCTCGGCTAAGGGATTCATTTTATCACAAATACTCTTCTTTAAACCTAAGACTATCAGTAAACCATGTTTTGTAATAACATTGATTTCTGCCATGCGGTGACTGTAAAAAAAATGACCAGATAAGTGAGTAGGACTTACGCCCTGAGCGTTCCGAGTAAGCTTAGTAAAGTAATTCCTTTTATCCATATAATTAAGTTACGGAAATAAACAAATTAGATAAGGTAAGCACAGGAAATTGCTGTAATGAGAAGTTCAATTTTAATAATTGTAACAGTGGAAAATTAGAACACTCTTTTGCGCTCCGGGCTGGAGTTTGCGTAAACGTCAGAGAGGACATCTGTTGTCGACGCCGCGGCAGTCTTGAAGGTACGGAACTGTCCATCCTATGGCTGCGCGTAGACAGCGACAACCAACCCCGCGTCTACGGGTGCCTCTATAGGTCCCATAGCGGTAATGCCGACACAGACCGACTCATCGACCACGTACAAATGGCTGCAGACTCCGTGCTACAACAGGTCCCATTCGTAGAGATCGTGATACTCGGTGATTTTAACGCCCACCACGCTGAATCGCTTGGTTCTCGTTGAACCGGTCATGCGGGTAGATCTGTCTATGAATTTGCCTTAGCATATGACCTAACACAACTGGTTATTTCACCTACGCGGATCTTAGATGTGGAGGATCATGTACCTTCGCTGTTGGACCTTCTGCTGACCTCTCATCCGGACGGATATCAGGTCTCCGTCGATGCCCCTCTGGGCTCTTCGGAGCATTGTCTGATCCGGAGTACGGTGCCACTCACGCCCCAATCGCAGTTGCAATCTGCAGCTTGCCGCCGTGTTTGACACTATAGGTCAGCCGATTGGGACGGGATGCGGTCTTTTTTTGCATCCTACCCTTGGTGCGGGTTTGCTTCTCGCCGGAAGATCCCAGCGTTGTTGCTGATTCTGTTGCTGATGTGGTACTTCAGGGTATGGAACTTTTTATTCCATCCTCCGTTGTGCCCATCGGAGGCAGATCCCAGCCATGGATTGGTCGTTCCTGTAAAATAGCATCACGCTATAAGCAGGAGTGCTACCGGGCCTGGGCTGACCCATCAACGTCTCGGGATGTAAACACCAGCGCACTTAAAAAGAAGTATAATTCCGCCTCCAGGTCCTTCAAAATCGTCATTGCCAAGATAAGGTCTGAGCACATCGGCAGGATTGGCGAGAAGCTAGTTCGCCTTCCTTCGGGAACTCAAAGCACTCTTCTGCCCAGACGTCAGCAAGTGTGGGTGAGTGGGTCCGATGGAGTCCCTCCCATTGTGCTGAAGAAGTGTTTCGGAGTTGGCACCGGTTTTAACGCGTCTTTAACGGTACTCCTACTCACAAGGCGTAGTCCTGAATTCATGGAAGGCAGCTTTGGTCCGCCCGACCCTAAAAAAGGCGACCACTCAGACCCGTCCAACGACAGGCCTATGGCCATCACCTCCTTGTTCTCCAAAACAATGGAATCCATTATTAACTGCCAGCTCATCAGGTACCTTAAGGATCACCAGCTGATTCGTGACCACCAGTACGGTTTTTTTCGGGGTCAATCAGCTGCTGATCTTCTAGTCTACCTGACTCATAGATGGGCGGAGGCAGTAGAGTCCAAGAGGGAGGCATTGGCCGTTAGTTTGGACATAGCAAAGGCCTTCGATCGGGTCTGGCACAAAGCGCTTCTTTCGAAGCTTCCTTCCTATGGGCTTCCCGAGAAATTGTGCAAATGGGTCACCAGTTTCCTTACTGATCGGAGCATCAAGGTCGTAGTAGACGGTGCATGCTCTTATTTCAAGCCTATTAACGTTGGTGTTCTACAAGGCTGCGTGCTATCACCAACGCTGTTTCTCCTGCATATCAATAATATGTTGCTAACTGGTAGCATTTATTGCTATGCGGACGACAGCTCTGGTGATGCCTTATATAATGGCCGTGCCAATATTTCTCGGAAAAACGTCACCGAGTACCGGGAAAAACTAGTGTCTGAAGTCGAGTCTATGCTTAACAAAGTCTCGGATTGGGGGCGACTAAATCTAGTTCAGTTAAATCCTCAGAAGACACAAGTTTGCGCGTTTACCGCTAAAAAGTTTTTCGTATCTTCTCAGTTTCAAGGCACTTCCCTTGCTGCCTCAGCTAGCATCGGAATCCTTGGCGGCGACATATCGAATAGTTTGCAATTTCGTGGTCACTTGGAAGGGAAGGCCAAATTGGCCTCTAAAAAGCTTGGCGTGCTCAGCAGAGCGAGACAGTTTTTCATGCCGGCACATCGCTTGAAATTTTACAAAGCGCAAGTTCGGCCCCACATGGAATACTGTTCCCATCTTTGGGCCGGGGCACTCCAGTGCCAGCTCCTACCACTTGACCGCATCCAGCGCAGAGCGGTTCGAATCGTCGACGACCGAGTTCTTTCTGATCGGTTCGATACACTGGTACTGCGTAGAGATGCTGCATCTCTTTGCGTATTTTATCGCATCTATCATCTACGGGGAGTGCTCTGAGGAATTGTTTGGACTAATTCTAGCCGCTCAATTTCACCATAGCACATCGCGACAAAACTCTCGTTACCATCCATACCATCTGGATGATTGGCGGTCCACCACTGTGCGATTTAGTAGAAGTTTTCTCCCTCGCACATCTTCCTTGTGGAATCAATTACCAGCGAATTTTCCCGGACCGATACGACTTAGGAACCTTCAAGAAAAGAGCTTACTGCTTTCTAAAAGGCCGGTAACGCATCTGCAATTCCCCTGGTGTTGCGGTTGTTCATGGGCGGCAGTAGTCACTTGCCATCGGGTGAGCCGCATCCTCGTTTGCCCCCTCTTCTATAAAAATAAATAAATCTTTATTTCGTATATTGTATTTTGATGTATGTACAAATTTGGTTAGTAGAGAATTTAAAACTAAGTGATAAAATAACAGTTATCACAAAATTATTTAGGTCAATTTTAATAACCGAGTGTGGTACCCAAATTTCGAATTTTTTGTTCAAGCAGACTCTGGGAAAGGATCAAAACTGTTTTGTGGTCAATCTTCAAATCCTCGGCCGTGTCGTAACTACTAATATGCCTATGTATCTTGCTCTACTTTTCAAAAATGGCATCAACTTTATCCGTATGAGGGCGACTAGAGCGAGCTGCATGTTTGACATCAAAATTCCTGGACTGAAAACGCTTGAACCAACTTGCTGTTGCAACTGTGCTATTCTTCCTGAAACTGCATTAGGTCCATAAACGTCACAAAGGAGATTGCCCACCGTTCATAGACACTTCGACCATGGGTGCCCACAAATAAAACTATATGAAAATGATAATATGCAATTAAAAGAATGAAATGGTTAAGGAATTCGTTTAAAGAAAGTCCGGATTTTTAAGATATAAAGGTTTTTTATTTTCACAAGAACAGTTATTTAACAACAAATGACTTCGTATTTTCGTGACATTTAAACCACAATTGACACAGCGTAAATGTACTCTTGAATGAGTTACTGAGAGCTGAGAAGAACTCTGGCCGGTGTGAAAGCAGGGGGTCATCGTTAACAGTGGCTATCGTGTTCAAGTTCGTGGAGAGGTTATCGTAAGAAGTGGGAGCGGGATCCATTTTCAGGCCGTGGTCAATAGGGAGAGAAGAATTATCGGAGTCCATTTGGAAAGGTTATTCGTTGCTTAGATAACAAATTCGCGACAAAACAATCACATTAACACAAATGCAAAGGAATTCGATTTTTGACTATTTAGTTTTGATAATTATGACATGGGCCTAGCTGTTAGATTTGATGTTGCCAATTAACAGACATAAAATCGATAAATATATAGCGATTTTTTTATTCGATTTATCATTTCATAAGAAAATAATAATCTTTGATTCGCTTTAAATTCTGCTCGCCTTTTAAAATATGTTTTGTTTTATTTATTTAAATTCCATTTTAAATGTAGTTTTAAGAACAGATAAGGATAACAGTTTAAATGTGCAGTAGCGTTTTTATTATTTTCTAAAGTGTTCATTGTAAATCAACTAGCAATTTGCTTGTTTAATTATCATAACGTCATAATAATTATCGTAAAATAATATTACCATTATAATAATGACACCATAAAAAATTGATTAAAAAAAACAGAATCGACTTTTTAAACGAGACTTGTCATTGGCAACACTTTTTATTTTATCCGCAAACTAATGACTTGCGAATTTACCTAATTTCATTTTCATCTTTTCGGTACTTTTCTTTGTGCAAAAATATTGCAATCTTTTTTGGATACATAAATACCGCGATTAATTACCATACGAAAAGATGTATTTTTTAACAAATGAAAATTGTTGGGCGTTTTATGGCCAGAATTGGGCATTCCCCTTTCTTTTTCGCGAGTTAAATCACATTTTTCCCTTTTTTGTAATAAAACTTAAAAATGTATTGAATTTCTTCGTTAGATTCACTCATTTTGGCGAACAGAAAAACATTTTAAAAATGGAAGGGAAAGTGTCTTTTACTTTTTATTTTTCTTTTTCTTAATGTCATATATGTATTGATATTAAAAACATCCAGATAGAGACAGTACAACCAACGAGATTTTTCTTCAATTTTATACAAACAAAATACGAAGATAATTTTTCCCCGATCTATAATTACTAGCGATCCGCCCCGGGCACCCCGGGCTTCAGAAACAGAAACAGAAACTTTTTATTCAATATAGATTATAATTAATACTTATTGAAAGTCACTCTTTTGTTTAATTACCACTGGTTCGAAAAAAAACCTCTGTCCTGGGAAGAACAGTAAGAAACCCAGCGGGACTTTTTTTTAAATAACAGCTTACAACCATGTATGTTACACAAATTAACAACACAACAAATTAGAAGTAGCTTGGTAGCGATCACCTCATTTCTAGGGGTTATTATCAACCATAAACTACTCGTATTTAATGATATTATAAAGCTCCCTATACAAACTTAGTTAAATAAAGGTTTTGGACTTTGAGCCGGTCAAATTTTGTATATTTTCTGAAATTTTGTTGAAAGAATGAATTGCTGACTCGATGGAGTCGAGTAACTGGTACTACTAGCTTGTGTCAGTTCCTAGTATTTACAGAATGAATATTACTTATTTTTGTGAAACTAAATTTATTTTTGTGTACGTACATTACATTTTTTTACATTACATACATTACATTTACATTACATTTGAAAGGGACGAAGAGAGAACGAAGTGTGAAATATGGGTAAATCAGGAATGTCTAGAACAGGTAAATGAAATTGTATACTTGGGGAGTGCTTTTAGCCGGGATGGAAGATGTGATTTAGATGTGGACAGGCGTGTCGCTGCCGGGAACAAAGTCAATGGTGCCCTGACTGCGTTAGTCAAAAGGCAAGGCGTAGTGAAGAGTGCACGCCTTGCAATACATAACGCAGTGTTGGTACCGACTTTGTTATATG
Source organism: Parnassius glacialis (assembly GCA_033319125.1). Lineage (NCBI taxonomy): Eukaryota > Metazoa > Arthropoda > Insecta > Lepidoptera > Papilionidae > Parnassius > Parnassius glacialis. The sequence continues at coordinate 8,229,168 of JAVANC010000028.1, read as the reverse complement.
GCAGCGAAACCTGGGTGTGCCAGAAGAAGCATAAAAGCAAGTTGAATGCAGTGGAGATGCGATCTCTTCGTAAAATGTGCGGCGTTACCATGGCCGACCGAAAGCGAAACGAAGAGATTCGCAATATGGCAGGTTTGAAAGATGACCTTATCACAAAAATTGATAAGGGCGTGCTTCGATGGTTTGGGCACGTTGAGCGAATGAGTGAAGACCGAATGGTGAAGAAAATATATAGCGCGAAAGTTAATATTAAAAGGTGTCGAGGTAGACCGAGACTAACTTTCGAAGACCATGTGAGCAAACTGCTCGAAGAGGGGAGGGTCAAGAGTACTCGGATACCTAGACGTGCATGCATGAAGAAGATAATGAATCTGAAAGAAGCGAAAGAGGTATGTAAGGATCGTGACACTTGGCGATCTGTTCTCTCTGGCTACCCTGTCAGGGATTGTGCGTGAAGATAAGTAAGTAAGTAAGTAAAGTAAAGTACATTACATTTTCATCAATGTATTTAGAGGCCAAAGTTAATATATTAATTTCCTTAAATTTTTGTCGCAGCGACTCTTTAGGCTTTAAATCATAAATTGCTTACTGTAAAACAAATATATTAATTTCAGTATCAGCTGCGTGCCCCCATAGCAAAATACCATACGATATTATGCTATGGAAACAGCTAAAGTAAACTAGTTTAGCTGTCTCAACACTGGTAAGACTTCTAATCTTTTTTACAGCATATGCTGCAGAAATAAGTCTGATTGCTAATTTTGATATATGGGGGCTCCATTGAAGCTTGGCATCTAATGTGATTCCAAGAAAAATGGTGGTATCTACAAGACTCAGTTTCTCCCCATTTAAAATTACATGAGTATTTAATTGTTCGACATTTGGAGTCATAAATTTCATACATTTGGTTTTAGTGCCATTTAAATACAAATTATTAACATTGAACCAATTTACTAATTTAAATATAGCATTAATTACTACTTCACATTTTAGTAATTGTCGACTTAATTTGAAAATTAAGAAGTGTCATCAGCAAATAATACTATATCATGGTAATCCCCTACTATGTAAGGTATGTCATTAATATATACAAGAAACAGGAAGGGGCCGAGAATTGAGCCTTGAGGCACGCTCATTTGTATCATCGACTCGGAAGAGATCATACTGCTAATGACAGTTTTTTGCGTTCTCTTACTTAAATATGAAATAATTAATTTACGAGCATCACTTCTTACACCGTAGTGTTAAAGTTTCCTGATTAATGTTTCATGGTGAACACAATCGAAGGCCTTGGATAGGTCACAGAATATACTCAAAGCTTCCCGTGAATTCTCCCATGCATTAAAGATATATTTAATCAGGTCAACACCAGCATCAGTTGTCAAGCGCCCCTTGTGAAACCAATTTGATTTTTATGAAGTAAATGATTTGTATTAAAGAAATTTAACATTTGAACAAGAATAATTCTTTCAAAAATCTTACTAAGTGTTGGCAGTACAGAAATAGGTATAAAATTGGCGGGGTCTATGGTACTACCAGATTTAAATAAAGGTATTACTTTACCTTGCTTCATTAAATCAGAAAACACACCAGATTCGTTACTAGTATTAAAAATAATAGCTAAATGAGGCGCGATTGTATCTATCATAGACGCAATAACTTTAACGGAAATCCCCCACATATCCGCAGTTTTCTTAACATCAATAGTTTTAAAATAGTTTACAATATCTTTTGATGATACTTTATGAAATGTAAAATGTTATCTATACATGTTGCACTAGATTGAGCAATACGCGATGGCTCTAAAAATAAATTAAAAATACCATACGATTTTAACAATGATCTTGGAGAAAGCTTCTAGAAGACTGATATTAAAGTCTCCACATATTACAACAGATTTATTCTGTTTATTAAGCTTAGCAAAAACTTCCTGCATATTTTTTTCAGAAGTTATATAGAACATGGGAGTATCTAGACGCTCCCAACAATGAGGAGCTCAAACTCAACAGATGCCGTTTCTACAGTTCGCTCAACAGAGAGCCTCACAATATCTTTACGTTCCTTACATCATAATAATTTACTAGCTAATATTAAGGAGCCACCTCTTAAAACCGTTTCTCCATTGAAAAAACTGACCACTGGTGATTACTGAAGTTAAATATTAAGTTATAAGCTTTTAACCAATGTTCAGTAATACATCAAATACGAATATTGTTGCTATTTAAGGATAACTCAATTTCTAGCTCTTTGCCTCTCATACTCGTACCTTGTATATTTTGATGCAAAAGGTGTAAACAATTTTCATTATCACTCTGTGGAGTCATACATTCAAAGATTTTTAAGCTACATTCTAAATTATATAAATTATTATAACTAGATATATATTATTACCTCTATTGTCTCATTTTCCAGTTTAAATTACTTCGAAGTTATTCCAAATTACATATTAAGTCTTTATTTATTTATTTATTTGTATGAATCTCCAACAGTTGTACATATTAAATTACTTCTAATACATGCCTTACATCTACTAATTACTATGTAATACCAATTGTAGGAGAACACATCATTCTAAAATAGTGTTTATAATTTGCCTATTTTAATGGTAGTTGTAACAAAAATAAGTTTAACAAACAAAAATAGATAATAGTTTTTGTAACATAAATAAAAGTTAAGTTTAGCATAAAGTTAGTGACTAATTAATTTTCCAAACTATCATTACATTTTTTCATAAAAAGTGTGAGCCCGTCACAACCAATGTCTAGTGTTGCTATGTTTTTACACACATATTATTGTATACACGTGATATACGTGTTATTGGAGAATTCTGTCCAAGTTTGGTTCGACTGCAATCAGCCTTAAAGAAAAGACATGGGTTGCGAGGAGGTCTCCGAGGTACATTAATATTAAATCTACTCAACAGCTTACTGTCATCAATTTTACTTATAATGCTCAAAAGAAGCAGATGTCTATGTAGCCAAGTCCTTGGCTGAGTTAATATATAAACTATAAGATAGCACATTTGCTATCTGTCTTAAATTATGTTTCATCATCATCATCATCATTACAGCCCTTCACAAGTCCACTGCTGAACATAGGCCTCCCCCAAAGAATGCCACAAAGCACGGTCCTGAGCCACCTGCATCCATCGACTTCCTGCATGTCTTACCAGGTCGTCACTTCATCTTGTATGGGGACGCCCTACACTTCGCCTACCGGTACGAGGCTGCCACTCGAGAACCTTTCTTCCCCATCGGTTGTCGGTTCTTCGAGCTATATGGCCGGCCCACTGCCACTTCAGCTTACTAATCCGTTGGGCTATGTCGGTTACTCTGGTTCTACTGCGGATATCCTTATTCCTAAGTTTATCACGCAGAGAAACTCCGAGCATAGCCCTCTCCATAGCTCGCTGAGCAACCTTGAGCTTCCTCATACGGCCAGCAGTGAAGGACCACGTCTCAGTTCCGTAAGTCATCACTGGCAACACGCACTGGTTGTACAATTTTGTTTTAAGGTTTTGAGGTATTTCTGACGAGAAGATGTGTCGTAGCTTCCCGGACGCTGCCCAGCCGAGTTGAATCCATCGATTGACCTCTCGGTCGAAGTTGGAATTACCTAGTCGGACTATTTGTCCCAGGTAAACATACTCGTCAACAACTTCGAGCTTAGTGCTCCCAACAACTACCGGCATAGGTGTGACATGGACATTAAACATAATCTTTGTTTTGTCCATATTCATCTTAAGACCTATCCGTTGGGAGACACTATTGAGGTCATTGAGCATAGTGCTTAGTTCCTCCAGCGATTCTGCCATGAGGACTATATCGTCGGCAAATCGAATGTGAGTGATGTACTCGCCATTGATGTTAATACCGTATCCTTTCCAGTCCAGAAGCTTGAAAACGTCTTCCAATGCAGCGGTGAAGAGTTTCGGGGATATAACGTCACCCTGTCTTACACCTCTCTGCAATTGGATAGGTTTCGTACTCTGGTTCTGTACTCGGATAGCCATCGTAGCTCTAATGTACAAACACTTCAGCACTTGAATATACCGACAGTCAACTTGGCACCGCTGAAGAGACTGCAGCACCGCCCAAATTTCGACGGAATCAAAGGCTTTCTCATAGTCCACATACGCCAGACATAGTGGCAAATTGTACTCTTCGGACTTCTGTACAATTTGCCGTAGGGTATGTATGTGGTCTATGGTGCTAAAGCCCTTTCGGAAACCGGCTTGTTCGGGAGGCTGGAAGTCGTCAAGTCTGCGCGCGAGACGATTCGTAATGACTCTCGAAAACAGCACGTAGACGCGGCTCAGAAGGGAAATCGGTCTGTAGTTCTTCAAGAGAGCGTTGTCACCTTTCTTGAAGAACAAGACCACCGCACTTCTGCTCCACGCCTCCGGTGTAATGCCACCATGGAGGACGGAATTAAAGAGCTTCTGAAGGACTTCAATTACCGGTCTTCCACCCGCTTTCAGAAGCTCCGCTGTAATTCCATCCTCGCCTGGGGCCTTGCCGTTTTTAAGGTGCTGGAGAGCCATTCTAATCTCGCTCAGACTGACGTCCGGGATATCTTCGGAATAGTGTCAAATGAGACTCGCTCTTGGATCGTTACTCACACTTGCGTGTGGCTCCAACGATGACGTATACAGCTGCCAATAGAACCTCTCAATCTCACTCAAAATCTCAGGTGCCCCGGAAACGATTCTGCCCCATTCGGTCTTCAGCTTTGACAGTTGGCTCTTTCTGGCAGACAGATCTCTGGCAAAAACTTTGGAGCCTTGGTTCCGCTCGATCGCTTCTTCAATACGAGCTGTATTGAAGTTGCGTAAGTCTCGCCGCATGCATTTGGAGATCTGTCTGTTCAGTTGCCTGTATGCTGTTATATCTGTTGAAGAATGTAGCCTCATCTCCCGTCTAACAGCCATGAGATTAAGAGTGTGATCGGAGAGTTTTTGTGTTCTTCTGCGGCGGGTCTTGCAGAACTTAGCTCCGACCGCATGGACAGTTTCCACGAGCTTTTCATTTATATCGTCCACTATATTGCAGTCTTCTAGGCACTGAAAACGGTTTTGTAACTCGAACTGAAAGTTTTCGGGACTTTGGATTAGAGCACGAGGGGGACGGAGCGTTGACTTCATCAGACGAGAACTCTCCAACTTAACATTTAGGTTCAGTGTGCCTCTAACCATTCGGTGATCGCTGCCGGTTTTCACCCTCGCGATCACTGAGACATAGTCTGGTCGTCATAATGAAGTCAATCTCATTTTTTGTCGAACCGTCGGGGCTCGACCAGGTCCACTTCCTGTGGGGCTGCTTCTTGAAGAAAGAGTTCAACATAAAGAGTCCCTCTTTCTCCATGAATTCGGCCAGCTGCTGGCCCCTTGGGTTCCGTTGCCCTATTCCAAATTTCCCTACTTTCAGCTCACCGTTCTCTCTTGTGCCTAGTTTTGCATTGAAGTCTCCCATTAACACCGTATATTGGGTTTTGGAGGAATGCATGGCTCTAGAGATATCCTCATACATTTCCTCCACCTCCTCATCGGGGTGTGCCGAGGTTGGTGCGTAAACCTGTATGACCTTCAGCGAATACCGTTTGGTGATTCTGAGTATAAGGTACGCAAGCCTCGACGACACACTCCCGATCTTTACAACGTTGTTAACGGGAGACTTGTGGACGATAAATCCGACACCTCCTTGGGACAGATGGTCGCCCTCCCGGTGATAGAGCAAGTTGCCGGATTCGAGGATTACCGTGTCCTCCCCCTCTCTTCGGACTTCGGATAATCCTATAATATGCCAGCGTAACTTGTCTATCTCTTCTTCCATCTCCACGATCTTCTCGTCAGTCCTCAGGGTGCGTGCGTTGTACGTTGCCAGGTCGACTCGTCGTAGGTGGCAACCGAACCTCCACCGGAGATTCTTAGCACCCCCTGCCCCGCCGTTACCATGGTCGCCACCGTAGCCAGGAATAGCGGGGCCGCCGGGGACTGGGGGCCGTCTGTTTGTTGTTTTGATCATTGGGTATTTGCCATAGTTGCCACGCTTGGCGAGCGGTTTGGCAACCGCAGTTTTTTTATTGTAATTTTGGCTATTATCAGGAAGATGCTGCTGCCCATCTCCCGCCTTTTTCCCTTTGTCGCCTTTTACGATACCCACGGGAGGATATGGGGTAGTGGATATTCTTGACCGCCACTACACACTAAACAATCAATTTTAATATAATATGAATTACTTGTGAGATATATTGTGTTTTCATGCGATCACCAAGTTAATCTATGTATAAATCTATAGACTGAATAAATTAACCGACTTAGTATTACATGGATCTCACAACTTTTTACGCTAGAAGAACTGAGTTGCGAGACTTGGCTTTTTTTACAAGTTATGTTTTTGATGGCATTACAACTCTTTTTTATCTTCAAAATTTATTTAAAATTTCACAATGTTAATTTGAAAGCGTTTTACCAGTTTTAAATAAATACTAAATGTACAGACATATATAAAAAATATGAAAGGCTAACTTAGCGCAAAATTCCCACACAATGCGCCATACTCTAATGAACATTAGAGTTCTTTGTGTACAGACAAACGCAATCTCGTACGTATTTAGCGGCAAATGTCCGTGAGATTACATTTAAACCTATTGTGCATGTGTGCGCGAATAAAATTACACGTACATTGGGCCGCGTAACCGCATTTGGCTTTCGTGTTGATTGTGTTCGTTGTCCACACAAAAGCCTTGGCGGGCGACAGCTCCATTAGTGTCCCTTTTTAAAATGTAAAATTGGTAGATGAGGTAACAGTCTTCCTGGTTATAAAGGTTTACTAAAAAAAAGGAAAATTAATATTTTAATGGCGGAGGATGGAAATAAAAATAAAGTGTTTTTATATTTCAGAAATTGTTAAAAAGGACTATTTCAAATTACTGCTCTTTTGTAGTAATTTCTTATCTTTTTATAATCTGTATTGTCCTTTAAGTAAGTGTATATATTTATGTGCGAATATATTAAATGAAATTGTATTATTCAGTTTTCACCTACACCCAGACGTTTGAATAATCTAAAATTATGCTGACATAGACGGTAACATAATTTCATGCATAAGATATGATCTAGTATTATCAATAGGATCATTACAGCAGTTCATGATCAGTGTGCGTTAAGTTTTTGAGGTCTAACATCTTTCCTTTCGCTTTGTCCTGAAAAGGGACGGATGTTCCAGGAAGTTGGATAAGCGCGCGCTATTTGATTTGACCAATTTACGCGCGCGGGAAAGCCGGGGCAGCGTGCGCTATTTTTTTGGCTAATTATCGCGCGCAATTTTATTTGACCAATGAGCGCGCGTTATTTGATTTGACCAATGAGCGTGCTCGGCAGTAGAGTTGATCGTCACATGGTACCAAAGTAGTAGGATAGAGATCCTACTACTACTTTGGTATAATTAGAGTAGCAACTCGCTCGTTTTTAATGTAATGTAAAGAGATTTGATGGATATTATGTTTATTTAACTCTAATTACACTATTTAACTTAAATTTGCTATTGTAATTCTTATTGTTATCTAAATAGACTAACTTGTAAGTATGAATACTTACTAGTACTTAAGTTGCAAATGAGAGTTTTTGTTTGTAGAGATATTGCAATAATTTTAGAAGATATAAAGAGAAAAAAAAGATATGAGCAAAATTGTATACGAGAAATGGGAAACCCGTATTATTTAAAGTCTTTATTCTAGAAAATTTTTCGTTTTTGTAGTTATATAAAATATTGTTGTTCTATACAAGAAAGCAGTATAATAGGATAATTTAAGTATTTAGTTTTATTTCTTTTAATATGGAATAAGTATACTTAATTTTTTTTTGTAAATATATGAATAAATGATTTAGTAAATAATCATTTCTTATATTTACGCGAAAACTAAACATTGAATGAAACTATTTTTTATGGGTTTTATGGTCTTTAATTTAACTTTTTAATTCCCACCATTTCGGATGCTTTACAGAATCCGGGGTCACGAGGGGGGGGGGGGGACTGAGGTGTTTACGTCCCGATGTCATAGTTAGCCAGGCTACCTTCAGTTTTTGAATATTAACTTTTGGTCCGATCTACGCAGAATGAGCTTATAGTATCTTGAAGTCTTGCAGTGGTATGCTTTGGTTTGGATTTAATTTTCTTAATTATAGGATCCCAAGCAGATGGTAGCACCCATCCAACTTCTCTATTGAAATTAGGATGTTTTTTTAAATTCTATAGCCTCTAATCTAATGCGTCGAAATCCCTGAGGACTAGTTAGAATGCCTCGTTTCTAGTAAAAAGGTTCTCCTGTTCTCACAGCGGCATTTAGTTGCTATTTTACGCTGGTATTCTGTGAGAGCGTGGCTCTTTCGAGGTCGACCCATTCGTTTTACAACATATTATTCAAGGAGCTTCACAAATAAAATATTTAATAAGAATTTCAATACGGGTTTCGTAAAGGAATATCAACTCGAAACACAATTCTAGATTTGATCTGTATTATAGCGAAGGAAGTCGACAAAGGATACAAATGCCTTATGGTCTTTCTAGGCTTTAAAAGGACTTTGACACCGTTTCTGTCTCCATCCTTGTAGACGGGTAAGAGCATTGGCATCAGGAGGATTGTGCTCACTTTGTAGTAGTTACCTTCGTGACAAAACCTAAGCTGCAAAAATAGATAGCTTCATTAGTGACGCAGATAACGTGAAAATTGGTTTTCTACAGGGGAGTGTCCTTGGTCCGACTCTCTTTTTAATTTATATCAACGAATTGTGTAACTTACAGGACGTCAGGGGAAGGATTATCTCTTATGCGGATGATACCGCTATGGTGTTTACTGGAAAAACTTGAGATTCCGTACACCATCTGGCTACTAAGGGCTTAGCACGTGTGTCTAAATGACTGAGGGATAATCTTTTAACTTTAAATATCCAAAAAACGAACTTAATTTGTTTTGCTATACATCGTTGCAACTAGAATATAATTTATGTATCAAAATCCACAGCTGCCCAAATCTTGAAAATACCTGTTATGAGTGTCTGCTTATAAATAAGAAGGACGAAACTAAATACTTCGGCATCATCGTTGATCAAAGGTTGAGTTGGCACTCACAGTTGGAAGCTCTTTTAAATCGGATCAGAAAGCTAATCTGGGTATTTAAATCATTAAGGTCAGCAATCTATTTAATGAAATTTACATAGCCTTAGCACAATCGATAATTTCCTATTGCATCCCAATCTGAGGAGGAGCCACCAAAATCAACTTTTTAGACCTGGGAAGAGCATAGAGGTCTCTTATAAAGGTTATGTATTTCAAGCCTTATATATTCTCTACTGACTCCCTATATCAGATTAGTAAAATTCTCTCAGTTAGAAAGCTTTATGTTCACAACCTCATTCTAAAATGTCATAAATCCCTACCGTTCAATGAGTCCCTTCAAAAAAAGAGAAGAATTGATATTGTGGCACCTATACCTCTTGTACGTACTGTCTTTGCAATTAATTAAATATATTCAAAAAAACTTTAATTACATTAAAGTATAAGCTTCGGAATCCGCGTGGAGTTCACCCATATGTATAGAACCAAAAACAAACTTGATGCATCTGGTAAAACCAAATGGCGTCTTGTCATAGACTTCCGCTAAACCGCATAAACTAAACGAGAAAACTTACGATGATAATTACCTATACCAAACATAAATGACGTGCTAGATAAGCTAGGGAACTGTCTGTATTTTACCACTTTCGACCTTGCTAGTGGGTTTCATCAGGTGGAAATGGATCCAAATGATGTAACAAAAACCACTTTTAACGTAGAAAATAACCACTTCGATCCACGATATCCATTTGACGTAGATATGACCAAATATTTAATAAAACAATACGTCCAAAATCATCGAGAGAAAATGAAATTAGTATATTAAGCAATTAATAATTTGTCCCTAGATTAGCGTACTCATATAACAGAGAATCGGAATAAAACCCGCGAACCGGAAACTGAATACCAGCTCTAACAACGCGTCTGTATAAGTAACCCCTTAGCAAGCCGGCAACAGTGAGCCCCCAGGTAGTCAGGATAATGTTCTCGCATTCACATATATACATCGAAAAAAACGTAGACCTGTCGCTAAAAATAGGTTAAAGAGAGTTCATAAAAGTGCCCAATTATCGCAGAGTGCTTCAGGTCCCGACTACTCCTTTGATAGCGGCCGAAGAAACCATCAGGGGTAACATTTGAGAGTCTTGATGATGGTCTTCGATTACTACCATTTTGAATTGGATCGACAAGGTTAATTACGCACTACCATAGTTCCTGCAGTTTATACAACTTAAAGACATTAGCGATAAAATAGAATTATTATAAGTACAATTAGCAGAATTCAAACTTCAGTTGAAAAATGATACTTACATACTGTACGAATTTCAAATAGAATACTCGTCTTCTAAACTACTAAAATCTACAAAGGACCTAGAAAATTTTCAGCCAACACGCGTAAAAAGAGGTCTCATAGATGGATTAGGTTCCATTGTTAAGAGTATCACCGGAAACTTGACAACTCAGACGCTATTAGGTATGATAATGCTATCAAAATTCTTCAGGATAACATAATAAACTATCCAGTCAATTTGATACCCATATAAGCTTAAATAACGAGTGGATGACCTAGAATTCTAAAATAATTGAAAATAAAATAAATGAAACTTTAAAAATTATTTTAGATTCAGATGCTTACAGAGATCCGAGTCTCATGAAATTCGCTTAGTTTGCCCAATATTTAGTTATTATAACGGAAATCATAGAAGACATATTAGACGAGCTGACTCGGCTTTCATTTGTTCCTCAAGTACTCACCACCCACCGTTAAGTGTCGGTGGTACTTAGTAGCATGATATGAATTATAACCTAGAGCATATTATGATATAATAAAACCTGGCTTTCATTGTTCGGGAAATAAAATAACAATTGTATATTCGCCCTAGATACTTACGAATTATATAAATTATGTGTAGCTCCTAATAAATATCGGCAGGCTCTCATCCCTCCTTATCCATTTATAGCAACAAACAGGAAAGCTTATGTGTACATATAGGCTGAATGCCGGAAGTACAGTCACTGGTACCTCTGTAGTAAGAAGATGGACCACCAGCTTCGACAGCATCCAGATTGCACCCAAGAACTCATCATCAATTAATCCCTTAGCAAGACCTGCCAGATGACCAACCGTCACCCTGTCCAGAACACCTTTAGAGGAACTTGATGAGAAACATTACGTCTTGTCGTTCCATAACACCACGAAGATACGTTCTCGGTGCGGGCGAGAGGATTACAGCATCTTAAATGGTACTTACCTGGTTACCCTCCCAATGAACTGCTTTCTGTATACGACTGAGTTTACCATCACTAACATCAACGACCGAGTAAAAGGGCAACCTTTGAAGATCACGAAGCTTACCTATAACCCAGCTACTCATCCGAATAACTCGTCTCACATACATCATAGACGGTCCATTTCTGGCCCAGTCTATGTACAATATACCGTAAAAAAGAGAAAAATTCAGGAATTTTGTTAAAAATAAAATGAGAAATTAAATCACACTAAATAAGTTGCTAAAAATAAAAATGCAATCCAAAGTTTTGATGGTTTTACAAGATGGTGCCCTTCCAGTCATAAAAAAGTAAAAAAGGCACGGTTATTTGTCAAATGTCATTTCTGTCAAATGATATTTTTATTTATTCCCAGCTTGGTTGTGTAGTTCTGAATTCATGAATGTGTTTAATTTTGGATTTCTTTGGCGATTTGGTTTTTCGTTTGGATTTTGGATCACTTACACTTACACTTGTTTAACTCTGCTTTTGTTAAATGGACTTAATGATTTACGTGAGATTTCGATTTCGTTGATATCAGACATCTGTATTCTGTAGAATCACATTTTGAATCAGTAAGCAGTTATGTACTGAAGAAAGATGATTTCTTAAACTATTAAACGCATTTGAATGACATGCTTCTATCTGTAGTACTGTTAATAATTATTTACATTTACTTTCACATTTTCACATTCACAATTATTAATTTCTACACAAGTTCATAATGGCTGCAAAATCTTAATATGATGTAATTATCTTTCAGTTCACCTGTTAAAACATGTTGCACTGATTAAAATACGCTTCTGCAATGTAGATAGTTGATTAAAGTAAGATTGTTTTGTTCTAGATGGATGAATATGCACCAATATGTTCACAATGTTTTGCAAACGTATTACAAGAATTATCTGTCGGCACAAATCATGAAAACGAGCTCCAGCGCCCTAATGCCAATATTATCAATATATTATATGTTTGGTGCCAACGAAGACTGGTTAGCTGTGATCCAATTAATATCATCCCAATAAGACTCTCTTTTAATAAGAGGCCGTATAAAATCTCGCTATCACTCGGCCAGAGCTTATTATACATATATACTGTTGGCGAGACAGAGGATAAGTTGGGATGATATGAATGCAGGTTATTATTGCAGTTGCACTTCTGGACAACAGACAGTGGGTTGCTGTGCCCACATTATGACCGTTGTCTGGTATTTGTGTTGGGCTCGGTATCAAAATTCCATAACCGCACCAGCACTAATTCTGGATAGCATTTTAGTAAGAGAGGATTTTGAAGTAGGATAACTAAATAAAAAATTAAGCTGTTTTATTTATATTACCTTAAGTATCTAAAACATGATTTAACTAATGTTTCACTTTCTATAATTCATAGGACTGTTAACCTTTGTTATGACATTTTCCCGGCTTTAAATGTCTGTCAAGGCTCAAGGCATACTCTGACACGCTGAGGACCTGTTAAATCCTACCTCGTATGAAAATATTTGTACGCCGGAAACGTGTTTAGGATGCGAATTCTTTTGTAACAACTGTAATGTACCATATTATAACAAATAAATTATATTATCTATGATTGTACTCTAGCACTTCAGCAGCCCAGATAGACACATATACCTGAACAGAAATTAGTATTCAGGATTGTTCTGTTTATCCACCTCAAAACACAGCCACTCTAAAGTAAAATAAGTTAAATACCTAGTCAGGTCATAAATTCTGTCACATGTTTAATATGAAATAATTGAAACAAGTTTATTCATTATGTAACCATTTATATACCAAAATGAACTTAACAAAACATAGATTCTTATGACACTAAAGTTTATTCAAAATTACCTCCGTGATTTTGAATACAGGCCTTCAATCTGCGCGGCCAGTCGTCTATCGCAGCACAAACGAGGTCCATGTCAATATCGGCGGCTGCCTTAAACAAGGATGTCTTGAGTGACTCCAAATTGGGATGAGGCTTTGAGCACGCTTTTTCCTCCAAGTGTTGCCATATCTTGTAATCTAACGGATTCAAATCTGGACTGGAGGAGGGCCAGTCTTCGTGCCGGATGAAGTCGATTTCACGCGCCGACAGCCAGTCTTGCGTGCTGTTCGCTCTATGAGCTGGCGCCGAACCTTGTTGGAATACCCAGTGCCTGTTATTGAACATGGTATGAGAAACAGGTTCCACAAGGTTCGTCAGGACTGTATTTTGATACACAACTGCATTCGTTTTTACACCTTTCTCACAAATATGTACCTCTGTTAAGCCCCAATAAAAAACTGCCAACCATACCATGAGCGAGGATGGAAAATGACCTCGTTGGACACGCGGAGTACGGTTGCTCGCTTCTTCACTACTGTGTGCGTACACCTTATCATTTTGTTTGTTGTAGCTCTCTTCTACGGTAAAATTTTTTTCATCCGACAAAAGAATTTCCCGATAATTTTTACCCGCGTACCGCTTCAACAAAGCGCGGCATCTCTTCAGTCTCAGGTCCATTAGACGACCATTCAAACGATGTCCTGTTTTTCTTAGATATGCCCAAAGCCCTAAGTCTTCATTTCACACCCTTTTCACCGTGGTTCTGCTTAACCCCATCTGAAGGGCCAACAGTTTCTGCTTACGTTTGGAATTTCTTTGAATTCGCGCCTTCACAGCTTTTATCACTGCTGGAGTCCTAACAGACCGAGGGCGACTACTTCTTGACCTGTCATCTACACTAGAGTCTTCATTGTATCGTTTGATGGTACGATAAACGAATCTTTTGGTTATATTCAAATTTTTCAGTATGTCAAAAATTTGAATTGGCGCGTAACCGCAACGATGCAACGCAATAACTGCAACATGGTCTTCTTTAAGCGACCACTCCATATTTAACAATGAGTAAAATTCTAAAAAGTATACAGTTTTATTTTCATGAACAATTCGAAATTCTAATTCAATAAACTTTTCTGTGGCCAGCATTCTAAAATAAAAGTTTTTACTGTGTGACAATACTTATGACCTGACTGTGTATATTCTTTATTATTAGTGAAATAAAGTAGTATCTCAGGGTGAATTTTTTAGGGTAGAAAAACGGAGTTACCCAAAAATACCATACGATATTATGCTATGGAAACAGCTAAAGTAAACTAGTTTAGCTGTTTCAACACTGGTAAGACTTCTAATCTTTTTTACAGCATATGCTGCAGAAATAAGTCTGATTGCTAATTTTGATATATGGGGGCTCCATTGAAGCTTGGCATCTAATGTGATTCCAAGAAAAATGGTGGTATCTACAAAACTCACTATTTCTCCCCATTTAAAATTACATGAGTATTTAATTGTTCGACATTTGGAGTCATAAATTTCATACATTTGGTTTTAGTGCCATTTAAATACAAATTATTAACATTGAACCAATTTACTAATATAATAATAGCATTAATTACTACTTCACATTTTAGTAATTGTCGACTTAATTTGAAAATTAAAGAAGTGTCATCAGCAAATAATACTATATCATGGTTATTACTATGTAAGGTATGTCATTAATGTATACAAGAAACAGGAAGGGGCCGAGAATTGAGGCTTGAGGCACGCTCATTTGTATCTTAGACCCGGAAGAGATCATACTGCTAATGACAACTTTTTGCGTTCTCTTACTTAAATATGATATAAATAATTTACGAGCATCACTTCTTACACCGTAGTGTTAAAGTTTCCTAATTAATGTTTCATGGTGAACACAATCGAAGGCCTTGTATAGGTCACAGAATATACTCAAAGCTTCCCGTGAATTCTTCCATGCATTAAAGATATATTTAATCAGGTCAACACCAGCATCAGTTGTCAAGCGCCCCTTGTAAAACTAATTTGATTTTTATGAAGTAAATGATTTGTATTAAAGAAATTTAACATTTGAACAAGAATAATTCTTCAAAAATCTTACAAGTGTTGGTAGTACAGAAATAGGTATGAAATTGGCGGGGTCTATAGTACTACCAGATTTAAATAAAGGTATTCATTTACTATGCTTCATTAAATCAGGAAACATACCAGATTCGATACTAGTATTAAAAATAATAGCTAAATGAGGCGCGATTGTATCTATCATAGACGCAATAACTTTAACGGAAATCCCCCACATATCCGCAGTTTTCTTAACATCAATAGTTTTAAAATAGTTTACAATACCTTTTAATGATACTTTATGAAATGTAAAATGTTATCTATACATGTTGCACTAGATTGAGCAATACGCGATGGCTCTAAAAATAAATTAAAAATACCATATGATTTAAACAATGATCTAAATTTAATATTGATGGAGAAAGCTTCTAGAAGACTGATATTAAAGTCTCCACATATTACAACAGATTTATTCTGTTTATTAAGCTTAGCAACAAGTTCCTGCATATTTTTTTCAGAAGTTATATAGAACATGGGGGTATCTAGACGCTCACAACAATGAGGTGCTCAAACTTAACACATGCCGTTTCTACAGTCCGCTCAACAGAGAGCCTCACAATATCTTTACGTTCCTTACATCATAATAATTTACTAGCTAATATTAAGGAGCCACCTCTTAAAACCGTTTCTCCATTGAAAAAACTGACCACCTGGTGATTACTGAAGTTAAATATTAAGTTATAAGCTTTTAACCAATGTTCAGTAATACATCAAATACGAATATTGTTGCTATTTAAGAATAACTCAATTTCTAGCTCTTTGCCTCTCATACTCGTACCTTGTATATTTTGATTCAAAATGTGTAAACAATTTTCATTATCACTCTGTGGAGTCATACAATCAAATATTTTTAAGCTACATTCTAAATTATTTTAATTATTATAACTAGATATATATTATTACCTCTATTGTCTCATTTTCCAGTTTAAATTACTTCAAAGTGATTCCAAATTACATATTAAGTCTTTATTTATTTATTTATTTGTATGGATCTCCAACAGTTGTACATATTAAATTACTTCTATTACATGCCTTATTACTACTACAAATTACTATGTACTACCAATTATAGGAGAACACATCATTACATATTTACATACATTACATACTTATATAGTTGTATAACCATTATTGTAATATGTGCTTTAAAAAAAAGTCCCGCTGGGTTTCTTGCTGGTTCTTCCCAGGACGGAGGTTTTTTTTTCGAACCAGTGGTAAAGTAAAAAGTGACTTTCAATAAGAATTACACATGTGATCTATATTGAACAAAAAATTATTCTATTCTATTTTATTCTATTCTATTCTAAAATAGTGTTTATAATTTGCATATTTTAATGGTAGTTGTAACAAAAATAAGTTTAACAAACAAAAATAGATAATAGTTTTTGTAACATAAATAAAAGTTAAGTTTAGCATAAAGTTAGTGACTAATTAATTTTCAAAACTATCATTACATTTTTTCATAAAAAGTGTGAGCCCGTCACAACCAATGTCTAGTGTTGCTATGTTTTTACACATATATTGTATACACGTGATATACGTGTTATTGCAGAATTCTGTCCAAGTTTGGTTCGACTGCTATCAGCCTTAAAGAAAGGACATGGGTTGCGAGGAGGTCTCCGAGGTACATTAATATTAAATCTACTCAACAGCTCACTGTCATCAATTTTACTTATAATGCTCAAAAGAAGCAGGTGTCTATGTAGCCAAGTCCTTGGCTGAGTTAATATATAAATTATAAGATAGCACATTTGCTATCTGTCTTAAATTATGTTTAGAAAGATAATATCTATCTCTAGTCAAAAATTTCTTAATTAAATTATTTATGTCTATTAGATTAATTCTATTATTATAATTATAAAAATGAAATGTCAAGTTTAAATAATTATTATATGACAAGTTATTCATTAATAAATTTAAATCATATTTTATTTTATTTTCCTGCGGCCAAACCTGTATGTAAGGCAATGTAAACAAGATAATTTTATGTACATGTAGAAAGGGTAATTGAGTATAGTACAGAGACTAATTTTGTAGTTAGGAATAATAATTAATTCGTTTACATGAATTAATTATCCAACGAGTAGAGGATAAACTAGTGACGGAATACGACAAGCGTACCGTTCCACGTCAGAGCCAAGACTGCCTTAACTGCGGCCGCTCCGTCCGTTTTATACAAGCAAAACAGGCGCTACCGCAGGTGCAATGGTGCAGGTGTGCGGAACACGTGTTTATTACAAGAACTCTGTCTAACTGCACCGACGGCTACCGCGCCGCACGTGCAATAGTGCTGGTCCTGTCACGGCCATACTGACATGCGTGCGTCCTCGCAAACGCTCCATCACAATTTTAGTTATCTGTAGACAAAAAAAATCTTTCGACTATCCTGACATAACAGCGTCTGTTCCGGTCTATATTGACCCTTCAGACTTGGGTGATAATCAGTTTTGATCTGGCAGTAAGCCCTACAAAACTTTAATCAACTTTATGCGAGATCGGAATGATTAGTCTGTAACTTTTCTATTTTCTCTTTTTTTTTTCAAGTACTGTTTTCGCTAGTCCGAAATCATGATTCCCTATAGCCATATCATTGGACCGGCACAAAGCCCTGCAATGATAGTAAGAACCACTTTTTTTTTCTTACTCTCCTTTTTTTTCAATTCAGTATAGAACAGGTACAGACCAACCATACCGCAAAGATGTCCCTGTCACAATCACACAAAAGTGTATCGTGAGGGACGTAGCGACATGATAACACCTAAGTCTGTAAACCAACAGCAACACGACACATCCCAGTGCAGCACAGACCACCCTCCCTGCAACTCCATGTTCCTTTCCTGCACTAGAATAATTACTTCGCTAGAGTGTTGCAACGTTTCTAGTATTTTCTAGATGCACAGACACGGCTACCTCTGACTGTCGCACGTCCTCATGCAGTTGACAGTGAACAGCATATGGTCTATCAGTTATCACCACCTGCTAACAGATATTAACTCTTACAATGGTCGACCATCCTAGATTTCATTTAAGTCATGAACGCGCCGATATGGCTACCTTCAGGCAAAAGCACTCCAGCTTTTTGTTCTGCTGCGTTCGTGCCACATTCACGCCAGCGAGCCGTTGCGCCGTACTGGTGCTAGCGAATCGTCGCACTGCTTTGCAAAATTAAAATAAATCGAGATAAATGTATTGCGAACCTATGAATTCCGAGCTTCAAAACTTTATCACATATTCTCTTAAGAAACGGCAACTGTATGACATTTGAAAACATTGCAAAAATGGAAACTATGTGTAGAGACAGATACCACAACATATTTCGGAGGGAAGTAGGCAACTGCGCAAGTTCAATCCCCAGAAACACAAGTTTGCGCGTTTACCGCTAAAAAGAACCACTTTGTCGTATCTCCTCAGTTTCAAGGCACTCCCCTTGCTGCCTCAGCCAGTATCGGAATCTTTGGCGTCGACATATTGAATAGTGTGCAGAGTTTCGTGGTCACTAGGAAGAGAAGGCCATATTGGCCTCTAAAAAGCTTGGCGTGCTATGCAGAGCGAGACAGTATTTCATGCCGGCACATCGCTTGAAACTTTACAAAGAGCAAGTTCGGCCCCACATGGAATACTGTTTTCATCTCTGGGCCGGGGCACCCCAGTGCCAGCCCCTTCCACTTGACCACATCCAGCGCAGAGCGGCTCGAATCGTCGACGACCGAGTTCTTTCTAATCGGCTCGATACACTGGCACTGCGTAGAGATGTTGCATCTCTTTGCGTATTTTATCGCATCTATCACGGGGAGTGCTCTGAGGAATTATTCGGACTAATTCCAGCCGCTCAATTTCACCATCGCACATCGCGACAAAACTCAAGTTACCACCCATACCATCTGGATGATTGGCGGTCCACCACTGTGGGATTTAGAAGTGGTTTTCTCCGTCGCACGAATTCCTTGTGGAATCAATTACCACCAGCGAATTTTCCGGACCGATACGACTTAGGAACCTTCAAGAAAAGAGCTTACACGTTTCTAAAAGGTCGGCAACGCATCTGCAATTCCCCTGGTGTTGCGGTTGTTCATGGGCGGCGGTAGTCAAAAAAAATCTACGAAAGCCGATTAAGCCTCAGACGTCCATTTAAAGCGCCAAAGCACCATTTGTTCGGCGGCCGCTTGAGTTGCCTTGTCGTAAGATCTGCCGATAAGTTACAGACTGTAACGGTGTAGGCTCAATCTTACCAGCGCTCGGCCGTACCTGACCATGTTCGATTAGCCGTCAAAAACATCTTCCTCATTGATCATTGTTGTAGAGACTTCTACGAATCCCTCGACATCAAACCCCAATCTTGTCGACGACACAATATTCGGAGCAAACTGCAACACTGGTTAACACATTAAAACACAAAAATGTCACTTATTATTTTCAATTCATAGCGTGTTAAAGATAATCCGCTATTTTGGTACATCCTTTAAACGTTTTGAACTTCAAAATATAGCAAATGATAATCATGTTTCACGTGAACTATCAAATTACAACATAACTTGAATAAGTTAATTAGAAAGCCTCCAACTTCTTTCGACATTTGTTAACATATTTAGGTACATCAAGAAATAATGAAAATACTTGCGGGGTACTTTTAATACAAATCGTACAAATTAACAAAAATTGGCTTAAATAATTTCACTTTTTCTTTTCTCTACACTTTAATGATACGAAAATATCGTAAGTAGCATAGCAAATTTCATTACGGTATTTAACATAAAAACTGACAATGCGGAATGCATTACAGTCTTCCACAAATGTAATAATCCTCATACTATTCGAAGATTATATGTGGGCAAAAATGGGGGCTTTATCCTACTTCTGATGTAGAAAGGGTAATTGAGTATAGTACAGAGACTAATTTTGTAGTTAGTAATAATAATTAATTCGTTTACATGAATTAATTATCCAACGAGTCGAGGATAAACTAGTAACGGAATACGACAAGCGTACCTTTCCAAGTCAGAGCCAAGACTGCCTTAACTGCGGCCGCTCCGTCCGTTTTATACAAGCAAAACGGACGCTACCGCAGGTGCAATGGTGCAGGTGTGCGGAACACGTGTTTATTACAAGAACTCTGTCTAACTGCACCGACGGCTACCGCGCCGCACGTGCAATAGTGCTGGTCCTGTCATACATTTAAAGTATTTAGATCATCAATATATTTTAATAATTGATTTTTGTTTACATTGCCTCTTTTCCCAACAAGAATTATTAATCTGCTATAAGGGCCAAATTTACTAGCTAAAACTTTATTCATTATATGACTAAAGGATTCTCCAGGCATGCAATAATTACTGATCAGATGTCCTTTTAAACAATTATCTTCATGCCCAAATTTTTGCCTATGTCATCACAATATATAATAACTTTATTTTTTTAATGTTTACATTGCTTTTTAAGTTTATATCCTTTATCACGGCACTGTTATAGAGTTTAGATGAAAATAATGAGTCCTTAACGTTTACTTTGTTATTTACACATATTATCCCCGATGAACCTGGTATGGAGCGCTGATACTCACTCTGATGTAAACGTGATGTTTTCGCATGGGTGATTTCTGGATCTTGACAAAAACGCCACCTGCCGAATCCGATTTTATATATATGACCCGTTTAAACACACACAAAATGTTTCATCAAAATCGATCCAGCCGTTTTCGACTTTTAGCAAGACTAACGGACGGCAATTGATTTTTATATATAGAGATTATGCAAATACAATTAGTTATTTAAAATAAAACCAAAGGCTTCCACAATTAATTATAAAACATTTAAAATTAATGACAAAGCAATCAAAAAATGTATACTTATACCAATAACGTGTACTTAAAACTTGATTAATAGTGACTATTTAGAGAGGATTTTAACAAAACTTTCCTTATTTTTATTTTATTTAGAGGCGTTTCTTTTAACAATTTTATTGTTATAAATTCTAGGTATAATGAATTTATTCAAACGCTGTCCATAGTAGTTATTCGCACTATTCTCTTCTAGTTTTTACCCTTACCTGACGCGTGTTACAAGTGTTAATAGGTACTTTACATTCCTCAGTATAATAATGTTTTATGGCTTTATAGCGGTATTTTACATATTATGGGAAATAATTTTCCATATTCCTTTTAACAACTCTTTTTTATCTTCAAAATTTATTTAAAATTTCACAATGTTAATTTGAAGGCGTTTTACCAGTTTTAAATAAATACTAAATGTACAGCCATATATAAAAAAATGAAAGGCTAACTTAGCGCAAAATTCCCACACAATGCGCCATACTCTAATGAACATCAGAGTTCTTTGTGTACAGACAAACGCAATCTCGTACGTATTTAGCGGCAAATGTCCGTGAGATTACATTTAAACCTATTGTGCATGTGTGCGCGAATAATATTACACGTACATTGGGCCGCGTAACCGCATTTGGCTTTCGTGTTGATTGTGTTCGTTGTCCACACAAAAGCCTTGGCGGGCGACAGCTCCATTAGTGTCCCTTTTTAAAATTTAAAATTGGTAGATGAGGTAACAGTCTTCCTGGTTATAAAGGTTTACTAAAAAAATGTAAAATTAATATTTTAATGGCGGAGGGTGGAATTAAAAAAGTGTTTTTATATTTCAGAAATTGTTAAAAAGGACTTTTTCAAATTACTGCTCTTTTGTAGTAATTTCTTATCTTTTTATAATCTGTATTGTCCTTTAAGTAAGTGTATATATTTATGTGCGAATATATTAAATGGAATTGTATTATTCAGTTTTCACCTACACCCAGACGTTTGAATAATCTAAAATTATGCTGACATAGGCGGTAACATAATTTCATGCATAAGATATGACCTAGTATTATCAATAGGATCATTACAGCAGTTCATGATCAGTGTGCGTTAAGTTTTTGAGGTGTAACATCTTTCCTTTCGCTTTCTTGCAATCTGTGGGAATGCTATCCTGAAAAGGGACGGATGTTCCAGGAAGTTGGATAAGCGCGCGCTATTTGATTTGACCAATTAACGCGCGCAGGAAAGCCGGGGCAGCGTGCGCTATTTTGTTTGGCCAATTATCGCGCGCAATTTTATTTGACCAATGAGCGCGCGTTATTTGATTTGACCAATGAGCGTGCTTGGCAGTAGAGTTGATCGTCACATGGTACCAAAGTAGTAGGATAGAGATCCTACTACTACTTTGGTATAATTAGAGTAGCAACTCGCTCGTTTTTAATGTAATGTAAAGAGATTTGATGGATATTATATTTATATAACTCTAATTACACTATTTAACTTAAATTTGCTATTGTAATTCTTATTGTTATCTAAATAGACTAACTAATAAGTATGAATATTTACTAGTACTTAAGTTGCAAATGAGAGTTTTTGTTTGCAGAGATATTGCCATAATTTTAGAAGATATAAAGAGAAAAAAAAGATATGAGCAAAATTGTATACGAGAAATGGGAAACGTGTATTATTTAAAGTCTTTATTCTAGAAACTTTTTCGTTTTTGTAGTTATATAAAATATTGTTGTTTTATACAAGAAAGCAGTATAATAGGATAATTTAAGTATTTAGTTTTAGTTCTTTTAATATGGAATAAGTATACTTAATTTTTTTGTAAATATATGAATAAATGATTTAGTAAATAATCATTTCTTATATTTACGCGAAAACTACACATTGAATGAAACTTTTTTTATGGGTTTTATGGTCTTTAATTTAACTTTTAATTCCCACCATTTCGGATGCTTTACAGAATCCGGGGTCACGGGGGAGGGGGGACTGAGGTGTTTACGTCCCGATGTCATAATTAGCCAGGCTACCTTCAGTTTTTGAATATTAACTTTTGGTCCGATCTACGCAGAATGAGCTTACAGTATCTTGAAGTCTTTCAGTGGTATGCTTTGGTTTGGATTTAATTTTATTAATTATAGGATCACAAGCAGATGGCAGCACCCATCCATCTTCTCTATTGAAATTAGGATGTTTTTTTTAAATTTCTATAGCCTCTAATCCAATGCGTTGAAATCGTTGAGGACTAGATAGAATGCCTCGTTTCCAGTAAAAGTTTCTCCGGTTCTCACAGCGGCATTTAGTTGCTATTTTACGCTGATATTCTGTGAGAGCGTGGCTCTTCCGAGGTCAACCCATTCGTGTTACAACATATTATACCAGGAGCTTCACAAATACAATATTTTATCAGAATTTCAATACGGGTTTCGTAAAGGAATATCAACTCAAAATACAAATCTAGATTTGATCTGTATTATAGCGAAGGAAGTCGACAAAGGATACAAATGCCTTACGGTCTTTCTAGACTTTAAGAGGCCTTTGACACCGTTTCTGTCTCCATTCTTTTTTTATAAGATATGGGTGACAAACGAGCACACAGTCCACCTGATGGTAAGTGGTTGCTGCGGCCCATAGACATCTACATCTATCCTCTATTAAAAATCAAAATGCATGCATGTTATCACCCGTGAGGACTAAGATGGAATGCCTCGTTTCCAGTAAAAAGGGCCTCCGGCCACCTGCACTTACCAAGCGAAACGCAGAGGTAAACCTCTTCTTCACGCTGGTATTCTGTGAAGTCGTGGTACCATCCCGGTTTGAGCCGGCCCATCTGTGCGGCAGCAAAAGCTACTTGTAGACAGGTGAGAGCATTGGCATCAGGGGGATTGTGCTCTCTTTTTAGTAGTTACCTTCGTGACAAAACTTAAGCCGTAAAATAGATAGCTTCATTAGTGACGCAGATAACGTTAAAATTGGTTTTCCACAGGAGAGTTCTTGGCCCGACTCTCTTTTTAATTTATATCAACGAATTGTGTAACTTACAGGACGTCTGGGGAAGGATTATCTCTTATGCGGATGATACCGCTATGGTGTTTACTGGAAAAACTTGGGATTCCGTACACTATCTGGCTACAAAGGGCTTAGCTCGTGTGTCTAAATGACTGAGGGATAATCTTTTAACTTTAAATATCCAAAAAACGAACTTCATCTATTTTGCTCCCTATACATCATTGCAATTAGAATATAATTTATGTATCAAAATCCACAGCTGCCCAAATCTTGAAAATACCTGTTATGAGTGTCTGCTTATAAATAAGAAGAACGAACCTAAATACTTCGGCATCATCGTTGATCAAAGGTTGAGTTGGCACTCGCAGTTGGAAGCTGTTATAAATCGGATCAGAAAGTTAATCTGGGTATTTAAATCATTAAGGTCAGCAATCTATTTGATAAAATTAACATAGCCTTAGCACAATCGATAATTTACTATTGCATCCCAATCTGAGGAGGAGCCACCAAAACCAACGTTTTAGACCTGGAAAGAGCAAAGAGGTCTCTTATAAAGGTTATGTATTTCAAGCCTTATACATTCTCTACTGACACCCTATATCGGATTAGTAAAATTCTATCAGTTAGAAAGCTTTATGTTCACAACCTCATTCTAAAATGTCATAAATCCCTACCGTTCAATGAGTCCCTTCAAAAAAAGAGAAGAATTGATATTGTGGCACCTATACCTCTTGTACGTACTGTCTTTGCAATTAATTAAATATATTCAAAAAAACTTTAATTACATTAAAGTATAAGCTTCGGAATCCGCGTGGAGTTCACCCATATGTATAGAACCAAAAACAAACTTGATGCATCTGGTAAAACCAAATGGCGTCTTGTCATAGACTTTCGCTAAACCGCATAAACTAAACGAGAAAACTTACGATGATAATTACCTATACCAAACATAAATGACGTGCTAGATAAGCTAGGGAACTGTCTGTATTTTACCACTTTCTACCTTGCTAGTGGGTTTCATCAGGTGGAAATGGATCCAAATGATGTAACAAAAACCACTTTTAACGTAGAAAATAACCACTTCGATCCACGATATCCATTTGACGTAGATATGACCAAATATTTAATAAAACAATACGTCCAAAATCATCGAGAGAAAATGAAATTAGTATATTAAGCAATTAATAATTTGTCCCTAGATTAGCGTACTCATATAACAGAGAATCGGAATAAAACCCGCGAACCGGAAACTGAATACCAGCTCTAACAACGCGTCTGTATAAGTAACCCCTTAGCAAGCCGGCAACAGTGAGCCCCCAGGTAGTCAGGATAATGTTCTCGCATTCACATATATACATCGAAAAAAACGTAGACCTGTCGCTAAAAATAGGTTAAAGAGAGTTCATAAAAGTGCCCAATTATCGCAGAGTGCTTCAGGTCCCGACTACTCCTTTGATAGCGGCCGAAGAAACCATCAGGGGTAACATTTGAGAGTCTTGATGATGGTCCTCGATTACTACCATTTTGAATTGGATCGACAAGGTTAATTACGCACTACCATAGTTCCTGCAGTTTATACAACTTAAAGACATTAGCGATAAAATAGAATTATTATAAGTACAATTAGCAGAATTCAAACTTCAGTTGAAAAATGATACTTACATACTGTACGGATTTCAAATAGAATACTCGTCTTCTAAACTACTAAAATATACAAAGGACCTAGAAACTTTTCAGCCAACACGCGTAAAAAGAGGTCTCATAGATGGATTAGGTTCCATTGTTAAGAATATCACCGGAAACTTGACAACTCAGACGCTATTAGGTATGATATTGCTATCAAAATTCTTCAGGATAACATAATAAACTATCCAGTCAATTTGATACCCATATAAGCTTAAATAACGAGTGGATGACCTAGAATTCTAAAATAATTGAAAATAAAATAAATGAAACTTTAAAAATTATTTTAGATTCAGAAGCTTACAGAGATCCGAGTCTCATGAAATTCGCTTAGTTTGCCCAATATTTAGTTATTATAACGGAAATCATAGAAGACATATTAGACGAGCTGACTTGGCTTTCATTTGTTCCTCAAGTACTCACCATCCACCGTTAAGTGTCGGGGTACTTAGTAGCATGATTTGAATTATAACCTAGAGCATATTATGATATAATAAAACCTGGCTATCATTGTTCGGGAAATAAAATAACAATTGTATATTCGCCCTAGATACTTACGAATTATATAAATTATGTGTAGCTCCTAATAAATATCAGCAGGCTCTCATCCCTCCTTATCCATTTATAGCAACAAACAGGAAAGCTTATGTGTACATATAGGCTGAATGCCGGAAGTACAGTCACTGGTACCTCTGTAGTAAGAAGATGGACCACCAGCTTCGACAGCATCCAGATTGCACCCAAGAACTCATCATCAATCAATCCCTTAGCAAGACCTGCCAGATGACCAACCGTCACCCTGTCCAGAACACCTTTAGAGGAACTTGATGAGAAACATTACGTCTTGTCGTTCCATAACACCACGAAGATACGTTCTCGGTGCGGGCGAGAGGATTACAGCATCTTAAATGGTACTTACCTGGTTACCCTCCCAATGAACTGCTTTCTGTATACGACTGAGTTTACCATCACTAACATCAACGACTGAGTAAAAGGGCAACCTTTGAAGATCACGAAGCTTACCTATAACCCAGCTACTCATCCGAATAACTCGTCTCACATACATCATAGACGGTCCATTTCTGGCCCAGTCTATGTACAATATACCGTAAAAAAGAGAAAAATTCAGGAATTTTGTTAAAAATAAAATGAGAAATTAAATCACACTAAATAACTTGCTAAAAATAAAAATGCAATCCAAAGTTTTGATGGTTTTACAAGATGGTGCCCTTCCAGTCATAAAAAAGTAAAAAAGGCACGGTTATTTGTCAAATGTCATTTCTGTCAAATGATATTTTTATTTATTCCCAGCTTGGTTGTGTAGTTCTGAATTCATGAATGTGTTTAATTTTGGATTTCTTTGGCGATTTGGTTTTTCGTTTGGATTTTGGATCACTTACTACTTGTTTAACTCTGCTTTTGTTATATGGACTCAATGATTTACGTGAGATTTCGATTTCGTTGATATCAGACATCTGTATTCTGTAGAATCACATTTTGAATCAGTAAGCAGTTATGTACTGAAGAAAGATGATTTCTTAAGCTATTAAACGCATTTGAATGACATGCTTCTATCTGTAGTACTGTTAATAATTATTTACATTTACTTTCACATTTTCACATTCACAATTATTAATTTCTACACAAGTTCATAATGGCTGCAAAATCTTAAAATGATGTAATTATCTTTCAGTTCACCTGTTAAAACATGTTGCACTGATTAAAATACGCTTCTGCAATGTAGATAGTTGATTAAAGTAAGATTGTTTTGTTCTAGATGGATGAATATGCACCAATATGTTCACAATGTTTTGCAAACGTATTACAAGAATTATCTGTCGGCACAAATCATGAAAACGAGCTCCAGCGCCCTAATGCCAATATTATCAATATATTATATGTTTGGTGCCAACGAAGACTGGTTAGCTGTGATCCAATTAATATCATCCCAATAAGACTCTGTTTTAATAAGAGGCCGTATAAAATCTCGCTATCATATATTTATTTATTTATAATATATTTTTTTGGAGGGTAGGTGTGAAAAAATTGACACGTTTTGAAAAGAGCTCTTTAATTTTTAAAGTTATAAAATTAATTACACAGTATTATTTACAACATTTTCAATAATATATTAATAAATGTGACTTATAGAACCCACCGGACAGTATTTTCCTAGTAAAAGTCTCTAAAATTAACATCACTTCATAAACTTCTTTTGTTTATTTTCACTGTCACTACACATCACTATGGACTCAGTTAAAGAATCGCTCAATGCTTTGTCAGAAATGTTCCAGCAGAAAATGAGTGAGTTTCAACAGGGCCTTGAAAGTACACCAACATCTAACACAACCCTGGGAACGGAGTTCAACAGTTTCAGGAGCTTTGTGCTCTCTGCGATGAACATCCTACAGAGACAGGTTGAATTCCTTAGCACTGAGCTTGATCGTCAGGAGATGCGTAGAAGGCGCAAAATGCTATTGTTCCATGGAATCAGCGAGCAGAAAACAGAAGATACTGCTGTGCAGGTCTGTAACATTGTGGGTGAACATCTTGGTGTGAGTGCCTTTTCTTCAGCTTGCATTAAAACTTCTCATCGCATGGGACGTCCCTCTGGCAAGAAACCCAGGCCAATATTGGTGAAGTTTACAGACACTGCAATACATGACAAGGTTTGGTTCTCTAAAACTGGATTAAAAGGCAGCGGTATTACTCTGTCAGAGTTTTTAACAAAGAGCCGTCATGGCTTGTTTATGGAAGCAAGGCAGCGATTCGGTATCAGTAAGTGCTGGACTAGGGATGGCTTTATTCATATCATAGCCCCTGATGGTTCGCGTCATCGAGCTGAGTGCAAGGCTGATTTGGATGGCATACCTCAGTTGTCAAATAAGCCTCTGACTCAAGGCACTGCTAGTCTTACTTCGAGGTCCAAAAGAGTTGTAAAGACTAAGTAAACGCTGCATTTAATATTCTTTTCCTATAATTTCACTTTTTCTTTGTATATATTACATTAGTTAGAATATACATTGTAAACACAAATTTACTTTCATCTTCCTCTTTATTTGTATACTACCGATATGTCATAGTTTTACAAACTTTACGGTTTTTGTTTTTATATAAGAATTTAAACTATTTAACCCTCATATTTATTTTTATAAGCGTGCATTAAAACTAGTAGATAGGTATTTTTAGTTCGTTTTGTTTATCTTTATGACAGCAGTACGGTTTGACATCTAGCCACAGACAAAATATATGCCGTGGCTATAAGGCTTTTGAGTAATATAAAATCCTGTAGCTCGTAATATTTAATTTTTGTTTCTTTTTGTTAATTTTTAAGTATATAAATAAGTATTTTGTGTATTTATAGTAACAATTATTTTTATGTTTTTTCTGTGAATGCTATTAATTTTTCTTCTATGAAGTGAATCTTTCCTTGCAACTGGCGGGTGGGTTTGTAAACCATTTTTTTTCTTATATTTATTATTTATATTATACTTATAGTTTGATATTTATGATTTTCAATAATGATAATTTAGACGACAGCTTTTTTTCCCTCGGTGATTCAGATGGATTGAGCAGTAATGACAGTTATCACAGCATCCCTTCTTTAAGTGAAACTCTTGATTCTCATTTCTCAGATACTCTGAAAAACTTTAATGTTGTTCATATAAATGCCCAGAGTATTCCCGCACATTATTCTGACATGTTGTCCTCATTTTATAACGAAAATATACATGCGATATTAGTTTCGGAATCTTGGCTAAAACCATGTTTGCCTTCAATATCTTACTCTCTTCCCGGATTCCACTTGATTCGCAACGATCGCCTTGGGCGCGCTGGCGGTGGCGTGGCGATTTATTTAAGATCACACATTCCTTACACAGTTTTAAATACTTCGCAGCCATTGTCTAGTGCCGGCCCTGAACACCTATTCATCGAAATATTGTTTGGACATTTAAAGCTTCTACTCGGTGTCTATTACAGTCCAAATGTTACAGTTGATTATTTTACATCATTTGAAATTCTTTTAGAACAATACTCCTCTCTTTATAATCACACTATTGTCATGGGAGATTTCAATACTTGTCTTCTCAAAAATGATGCTAGAGCATCCCGTCTCAAATCTCTCGTTAATGGCATTAACTTACATATTCTCCCACTTTCTGCGACTCATGCTTTTCCGAATTGTGTGCCTTCTCTTCTTGATTTAATACTTGTTTCTTCCATTGACCACGTTGCAAAGCATGGCCAATGCAATGCCTCCGCTTTTTCTTACCACGATCTACTTTACCTGTGCTATAAATTAAAACCTCCTAAAGCTAAGCGAAGGATCCTTCTCCGGCGCAATTTTAGTAGAATGGATCTGGATAAGTTACGAGGAGATACTGCTAAGGTTGACTGGTCAGTAGTTGCGAATGCTAGTTCGGTTGATGAGCAAACATCTATTTTTAACAGCATACTTACACAACTGTATGACATCCACGCTCCAATTCGTCCAGTCCGAATGAAGCATCTTCCGGCCCCCTGGCTCACTGCCGACATAAAAAAACTTCAAGAAAAAAAGAACATAGCGAAAACTAAATATCGTATGAATCCTAATGATTCCAACCGAGAGAAATATAACAGGGCACGAAATCGCTGCAATATGGTGTGTAGAGATAGTCAACGACGCCATATCTATAAATCTGTTGTTGAGGAAGATAACTCAACTAAAGTTTGGAATTTTCTCAAATCTTTAGGGGTTGGAAAAGCAAAGTGTAATGTAGAATCTCTAAATTTGAATTTAAATAAGCTTAATGCTCATTTCCTATCTAGCGCCACTATAGACGGTGCTACGAAGAAAAATACAGTTGCTCAACTTTCTGCTATATCAACTCCCAATTTTTCCTCTTTTGTCTTTAGCCAAGTTACTGTCAGTGATGTTAAGAAGAATATATTAGCCATTACTTCCGACGCAGTTGGTTCTGACAGCATTAGTCGTAAGATGATTATCCCATTACTCGATCTTTTAGCTCCTATCCTTACACTTATTTTAAATCGTTCCCTTGACACCAGTGTTTTTCCTTCATCCTGGAAAGACGGCCTAGTAACTCCACTCCCTAAAAAATCTAATCCGACATATAAGGATTACCGTCCTATATCCATCCTTTCCTTTCTCTCTAAAGTACTCGAGCGCCTAATATACCAACAGCTGAGCAATTTCCTGTCCAATCATAACCTTTTGAATTCATTCCAATCTGGTTTCCGTCCCGGTCATAGTACGACTACGGCTTTGGTTAGAATCACTGATGATATTCGCCTAGGCATGGATAATCAGCAGGTTACAGTATTGACATTGCTTGACTTTAGTAATGCCTTCAATACTGTAGACTTTGATGTTTTACTCGCTGTCCTAAGTTCTCTTAACATATCTCCTGAAGTAATTGGTTGGTTTCATAGTTACTTGCAAGGGCGCCGGCAACGTGTACAAATTCAAGACACGTTTTCTGATTGGTCTGCTGTCAAAGCTGGCGTCCCACAAGGTGGCGTGTTGTCTCCTCTATTGTTCTCTATTTTCATCAATTCGATCTGTTCCCACATTACTTCTCTTTACCACCTATATGCAGACAATTTACAAATTTACTCTCAATGTAAGATTGCGGATCTCCCCAATACAATTAGGTTAATTAATGAAGATCTTATTAGTATTTCTCATTGGTGTAATTCATTTGGGCTTAAAGTTAATCCACTGAAGACTCAAGCCATTATTATTGGGAGTTCAAAATTAATCTCTCGGTTAACTTTGTCGCTGCTCCCGCCAGTCATATTCGAAGGGACACTTATCCCATACAGTGACAAAGTTAAGAATTTAGGTATTATGTTCGATCAGACTTTGTCTTGGGGACCGCAAGTGAGTGAAGTAAGTCGAAGAATGTTTGCCGCAGTTGGTTCACTTCGAAGATTACGCAATGTTCTCCCCATTCCTACTAAAGTTGCGCTGGCTCAGTCTCTTCTTTTACCGATCCTTGACTACGCGGACACTTGTTATCTTGACCTAACAGTCGAGCAACTTAATAAACTTGAGCGGCTTCAAAATTATTGCATAAGGTTTATATTTGGGTTACGAAAGTATGACCACATATCCGAATTTCGCCATAAGCTCAAGTGGTTACCGATTCGCCTTCGCAGGAATACTCACATTCTTCATCTTCTTTACTGCATTCTGTTCAATCCGACCACTCCTTCTTATTTGAAAGACCGATTTATATATTTAAGTAGTTTACATTCCTTACCTCTACGATCTCAAAATAATCTTCTTCTAAGTACTCCTAGACATTCCTCTTCCTTCTATTCTAATTCTTTTACGGTTACCGCTATACGACTGTGGAATTCTCTCCCCTTACATATTAAAGAATCTAAATCTCTTCCTATATTTAAAAATAAATTAAAACTTTATTACCTTTCCTCTTAAGTTAATACCTGTCGTCATTCACTTCTTTTTCTTTCTTTTTTTCCTTTAATCTCGTATGTTCTTCTATTTATCTTTCTATATTATATTCTGTACACCCCTTCCGCTATCTTTTAAAAATAGTATCCTCTGCCCTAAGGTTGCCTGGAAGAGATCGCTGTTTTAGCGATAAGGCCGCCTGTTGTACCAATGTCCCTTTAACTATATAAATACTGTAAAATGTTTCTTCGTGTACAATAAAGTATATTTTACTTTTACTTTTATCACTCGGCCAGAGCTTATTATACATATATACTGTTGGCGAGACAAAGGATAAGTTGGGATGATATGAATGCAGGTTATTATTGCAGTTGCACTTCTGGACAACAGACAGTGGGTTGCTGTGCCCACATTATGACCGTTGTCTGGTATTTGTGTTGGGCTCGGTATCAAAATTCCATAACCGCACCAGCACTAATTCTGGATAGCATCTTAGTAAGAGAGGATTTTGAAGTAGGATAACTAAATAAAAAATTAAGCTGTTTTATTTATATTACCTTAAGTATCTAAAACATGATTTAACTAATGTTTCACTTTCTATAATTCATAGGACTGTTAACCTTTGTTATGACATTTTCCCGGCTTTAAATGTCTGTCAAGGCTCAAGGCATACTCTGACACGCTGAGGACCTGTTAAATCCTACCTCGTATGAAAATATTTGTACGCCGGAAACGTGTTTAGGATGCGAATTCTTTTGTAACAACTGTAATGTACCATATTATAACAAATAAATTATATTATCTATGATTGTACTCTAGCACTTCAGCAGCCCAGATAGACACATATACCTGAACAGAAATTAGTATTCAGGATTTGTCTGTTTATCCACCTCAAAACACAGCCACTCTAAATTAAAATAAGTTAAATACCTAGTCAGGTCATAAATTCTGTCACATGTTTAATATGAAATAATTGAAACAAGTTTATTCATTATGTAACCATTTATATACCAAAATGAACTTAACAAAACATAGATTCTTATGACACTAAAGTTTATTCAAAATTACCTCCGTGATTTTGAATACAGGCCTTCAATCTGCGCGGCCAGTCGTCTATCGCAGCACAAACGAGGTCCATGTCAATATCGGCGGCTGCCTTAAACAAGGATGTCTTGAGTGACTCCAAATTGGGATGAGGCTTTGAGCACGCTTTTTCCTCCAAGTGTTGCCATATCTTGTAATCTAACGGATTCAAATCTGGACTGGAGGAGGGCCAGTCTTCGTGCCGGATGAAGTCGATTTCACGCGCCGACAGCCAGTCTTGCGTGCTGTTCGCTCTATGAGCTGGCGCCGAACCTTGTTGGAATACCCAGTGCCTGTTATTGAACATGGTATGAGAAACAGGTTCCACAAGGTTTGTCAGGACTGTATTTTGATACACAACTGCATTCGTTTTTACACCTTTCTCACAAATATGTACCTCTGTTAAGCCCCAATAAAAAACTGCCAACCATACCATGAGCGAGGATGGAAAATGACCTCGTTGGACACGCGGAGTACGGTTGCTCGCTTCTTCACTACTGTGTGCGTACACCTTATCATTTTGTTTGTTGTAGCTCTCTTCTACGGTAAAATTTTTTTCATCCGACAAAAGAATTTCCCGATAATTTTTACCCGCGTACCGCTTCAACAAAGCGCGGCATCTCTTCAGTCTCAGGTCCATTAGACGACCATTCAAACGATGTCCTGTTTTTCTTAGATATGCCCAAAGCCCTAAGTCTTCATTTCACACCCTTTTCACCGTGGTTCTGCTTAACCCCATCTGAAGGGCCAACAGTTTCTGCTTACGTTTGGAATTTCTTTGAATTCGCGCCTTCACAGCTTTTATCACTGCTGGAGTCCTAACAGACCGAGGGCGACTACTTCTTGACCTGTCATCTACACTAGAGTCTTCATTGTATCGTTTGATGGTACGATAAACGAATCTTTTGGTTATATTCAAATTTTTCAGTATGTCATAAATTTGAATTGGCGCGTAACCGCAACGATGCAACGCAATAACTGCAACACGGTCTTCTTTAAGCGACCACTCCATATTTAACAATGAGTAAAATTCTAAAAAGTATACAGTTTTATTTTCATGAACAATTCGAAATTCTAATTCAATAAACTTTTCTGTGGCCAGCATTCTAAAATAAAAGTTTTTACTGTGTGACAATACTTATGACCTGACTGTGTATATTCTTTATTATTAGTGAAATAAAGTAGTATCTCAGGGTGAATTTTTTAGGGTAGAAAAACGGAGTTACCCAAAAATACCATACGATATTATGCTATGGAAACAGCTAAAGTAAACTAGTTTAGCTGTTTCAACACTGGTAAGACTTCTAATCTTTTTTACAGCATATGCTGCAGAAATAAGTCTGATTGCTAATTTTGATATATGGGGGCTCCATTGAAGCTTGGCATCTAATGTGATTCCAAGAAAAATGGTGGTATCTACAAAACTCACTCTTTCTCCCCATTTAAAATTACATGAGTATTTAATTGTTCGACATTTGGAGTCATAAATTTCATACATTTGGTTTTAGTGCCATTTAAATACAAATTATTAACATTGAACCAATTTACTAATATAATAATAGCATTAATTACTACTTCAAATTTTAGTAATTGTCGACTTAATTTGAAAATTAAAGAAGTGTCATCAGCAAATAATACTATATCATGGTTATCCCCTACTATGTAAGGTATGTCATTAATGTATACAAGAAACAGGAAGGGGCCGAGAATTGAGGCTTGAGGCACGCTCATTTGTATCTTAGACCCGGAAGAGATCATACTGCTAATGACAACTTTTTGCGTTCTCTTACTTAAATATGATATAAATAATTTACGAGCATCACTTCTTACACCGTAGTGTTAAAGTTTCCTAATTAATGTTTCATGGTGAACACAATCGAAGGCCTTGTATAGGTCACAGAATATACTCAAAGCTTCCCGTGAATTCTTCCATGCATTAAAGATATATTTAATCAGGTCAACACCAGCATCAGTTGTCAAGCGCCCCTTGTAAAACTAATTTGATTTTTATGAAGTAAATGATTTGTATTAAAGAAATTTAACATTTGAACAAGAATAATTCTTCAAAAATCTTACAAGTGTTGGTAGTACAGAAATAGGTATGAAATTGGCGGGGTCTATAGTACTACCAGATTTAAATAAAGGTATTCATTTACTATGCTTCATTAAATCAGGAAACATACCAGATTCGATACTAGTATTAAAAATAATAGCTAAATGAGGCGCGATTGTATCTATCATAGACGCAATAACTTTAACGGAAATCCCCCACATATCCGCAGTTTTCTTAACATGAATAGTTTTAAAATAGTTTACAATACCTTTTAATGATACTTTATGAAATGTAAAATGTTATCTATACATGTTGCACTAGATTGAGCAATACGCGATGGCTCTAAAAATAAATTAAAAATACCATATGATTTAAACAATGATCTAAATTTAATATTGATGGAGAAAGCTTCTAGAAGACTGATATTAAAGTCTCCACATATTACAACAGATTTATTCTGTTTATTAAGCTTAGCAACAACTTCCTGCATATTTTTTTCAGAAGTTATATAGAACATGGGGGTATCTAGACACTCACAACAATGAGGTGCTCAAACTTAACACATGCCGTTTCTACAGTCCGCTCAACAGAGAGCCTCACAATATCTTTACGTTCCTTACATCATAATAATTTACTAGCTAATATTAAGGAGCCACCTCTTAAAACCGTTTCTCCATTGAAAAAACTGACCACCTGGTGATTACTGAAGTTAAATATTAAGTTATAAGCTTTTAACCAATGTTCAGTAATACATCAAATACGAATATTGTTGCTATTTAAGAATAACTCAATTTCTAGCTCTTTGCCTCTCATACTCGTACCTTGTATATTTTGATTCAAAATGTGTAAACAATTTTCATTATCACTCTGTGGAGTCATACAATCAAATATTTTTAAGCTACATTCTAAATTATTTTAATTATTATAACTAGATATATATTATTACCTCTATTGTCTCATTTTCCAGTTTAAATTACTTCAAAGTGATTCCAAATTACATATTAAGTCTTTATTTATTTATTTATTTGTATGGATCTCCAACAGTTGTACATATTAAATTACTTCTATTACATGCCTTATTACTACTACAAATTACTATGTACTACCAATTATAGGAGAACACATCATTACATATTTACATACATTACATACTTATATAGTTGTATAACCATTATTGTAATATGTGCTTTAAAAAAAAGTCCCGCTGGGTTTCTTGCTGGTTCTTCCCAGGACGGAGGTTTTTTTTTCGAACCAGTGGTAAAGTAAAAAGTGACTTTCAATAAGAATTACACATGTGATCTATATTGAACAAAAAATTATTCTATTCTATTTTATTCTATTCTATTCTAAAATAGTGTTTATAATTTGCATATTTTAATGGTAGTTGTAACAAAAATAAGTTTAACAAACAAAAATAGATAATAGTTTTTGTAACATAAATAAAAGTTAAGTTTAGCATAAAGTTAGTGACTAATTAATTTTCAAAACTATCATTACATTTTTTCATAAAAAGTGTGAGCCCGTCACAACCAATGTCTAGTGTTGCTATGTTTTTACACATATATTGTATACACGTGATATACGTGTTATTGCAGAATTCTGTCCAAGTTTGGTTCGACTGCTATCAGCCTTAAAGAAAGGACATGGGTTGCGAGGAGGTCTCCGAGGTACATTAATATTAAATCTACTCAACAGCTCACTGTCATCAATTTTACTTATAATGCTCAAAAGAAGCAGGTGTCTATGTAGCCAAGTCCTTGGCTGAGTTAATATATAAATTATAAGATAGCACATTTGCTATCTGTCTTAAATTATGTTTAGAAAGATAATATCTATCTCTAGTCAAAAATTTCTTAATTAAATTATTTATGTCTATTAGATTAATTCTATTATTATAATTATAAAAATGAAATGTCAAGTTTAAATAATTATTACATGACAAGTTATTCATTAATAAATTTAAATCATATTTTATTTTATTTTCCTGCGGCCAAACCTGTATGTAAGGCAATGTAAACAAGATATTTTATGTACATTTAAAGTATTTAGATCATCAATATATTTTAATAATAGATTTTTGTTTACATTGCCTCTTTTCCCAACAAGAATTATTAATTTGCTTTTAGGGCAAAACTTACTAGCTAAAACTTTATTCATTATATGACTAAAGTATTCTCTAGGCATGCAATAATTACTGATCAGATGTCCTTTTAAACAATTATCATCATGCCCAAATTTTTGCCTTTGTCATCACAATACATAATAACTTTACTTTTTTTTAAATATTTACATTGCTTTTTAAGTTTATACCCTTTAAACGTGTACTTAAAACTTGATTAATAGTGACTATTTATAGAGGATTTTAACAAAACTTTGCTTATTTTTTTTATTTAGAGGCGTTTCTTTTAACCATTTTATTGTTATAAATTCTAGGTACAATGAATTTATTCAAACGCTGTCCATAGTAGTTATACGCACTATTCTCTTCCAGTTTTTGCCCTTACCTGACGCGTGTTACAAGTGTTAATAGGTACTTTACATTCTTCAGTATAATAATGTTTTATGGCTTTATAGCGGTATTTTACATATGGGAAATAATTTTCCATATTCCTTTTTACAACTCTATTTTATCTTCAAAATTAATTTAAAATTTCACAATGTTAACTTGAAGGCGTTTTACCTGTTTTAAATAAATACTAAATGTACAGCCATATATAAAAAATATGAAAGGCTAACTTAGCGCGAAATTCCCACACAATGCGCCATACTCTAATGAACATTAGAGTTCTTTGTGTACAGACAAACGCAATCTCGTACGTATTTAGCGGCAAATGTCCGTGAGATTACATTTAAGCCTATTGTGCATGTGTGCGCGAATAAAATTACACGTACATTGGGCCGCGTAACCGCATTTGGCTTTCGTGTTAATTGTGTTCGTTGTCCACACAAAAGCCTTGGCGGGCGACAGCTCCATTAGTTTTTTTTAAATGTAAAATTGGTAGATGAGGTAACAGTCTTCCTGGTTATATAGGTTTACTAAAAAAATGTAAAATTAATATTTTTAATGGCGGAGGATGGAATTAAAAATAAAGTGGTTTTTATATTTTAGAAATTGTTAAAAAGAACTATTTCAAATTACTGCTCTTTTGTAGTAATTTCTTTTTTTTTATAGTCTGTATTGTCCTTTAAGTAAGTGTGTATGTATTTATGTGCGAATATATTAAATGGAATTGTATTATTCAGTTTTCACCTACACCCAGACGTTTCTATATTCTAAAATTATGCTGACATAGACGGTAACATAATTTCGTGCATAAGATATGACCTAGTATTATCAATAGGATCATTACAGCAGTTCATGATCAGTGTGCGTTAAGTTTTTGAGGTGTAACATCTTTCCTTTCGCTTTCTTGCAATCTGTGGGAATGATTTCCTGAAAAGTGACGATTGTTCCAGGAAGTTGGATAAGCGCGCGCTATTTGATTTGACCAATTAACGCGCGCGGGAAAGCCGGGGCAGCGTGCGCTATTTTATTTGGCCAATTATCGCGCGCTATTTGATTTGACGACTGAGCGCGCGTTATTTGATTTGACCAATGAGCGTACTCGGTAGTAGAGTTGGTCGTCACATGGTACCAAAGTAGTAGGATAGAGATCCTACTACTAATTTGGTATAATTAGAGTAGCAACTCGCTCGTTTTTAATGTAAACGAATCGAGTCAAAAGTTTTGTGAGATATTGATTATAATGTAAAGAGATTTGATGGATGTTATGTTTATTTAACTCTAATTAGACTATTTAACTTAAATTTGCTATTGTAATTCTTATTCTTATCTAAATAGATTGACTAGTAAGTGTGAAAATTTACTAGGACTTAAGTTGCAAATGAGAGTTTTTGTTTCTAGAGATATTGCAATAATTTTAGAAGATATAAAGAGCAAAAAAAAATATGAGCAAAATTGTATACGAGAAATGGAAAACCTGTATTATTTGAAGTCTATTTTCTAGAAACTTTTTCGTTTTTGTAGTTATATAAAATATTTTTGTTTTATACAAGAAAGCAGGACAATAGGATAATTTAAGTATTTAGTTTTAGTTTTTTTTAATATGGAATAAGTATACTTAATTTTTTTGTAAATATATAAATAAAAAATTTAGTAAATAATCATTTCTTATATTTACGCGAAAACTACACATTAAATGAAACTAATTTTTATGGATTTTATGGTCTTTAATTTAACTTTTTAATTCCCACCATTTCGGATGCTTTACAGAACCCGTGGTCAGGGTGAGGGGGGGGGGGGGGAGGACTGAGGTGTTTACGTCCCGATGTCATAGTTAGCCTGGCTACTTTCAGTTTTTGAATATTAACTTTTGGTCCGATCTATGCAGAATGAGCTTACAGTATCTTGAAGTCTTGCAGTGGTATGCTTGGGTTTGGATTTAATTTTATAAATTATAGCATCCCAAGCAGATGGTAGCACCCATCCATCTTCTCTATTGAAATTAGGATGTTTTTTTAATTTCTATAGCCTCTAATCTAATGCATCGATATCCCTGAGGACTAGTTAGAATGCCTCGTTTCTAGTAAAAACGTTCTCCGGTTCTCACAGCGGCATTTAGTTGCTATTTTACGCTGGTATTCTGTGAGAGCGTGGCTTTTTCGAGGTCGACCCATTCGTGTTACAACAATTTATACAAGGAGCTTCACAAATAAAATATTTAATCAGAATTTCAATACGGGTTTCGTAAAGGAATATCAACTCAAAACACAATTCTAGATTTGATCTGTATTATAGCGAAGGAAGTCGACAAAGGATACAAATGCCTTATGGTATTTCTAGACTTTAAAAGGCCTTTGACACCGTTTCTGTCTCCATCTTTGTAGACGGGTAAGAGCATTGGCACCAGGAGGATTGTGCTCTTTTTGTAGTAGTTACCTTCGTGACAGAACCTAAGCTGTAAAAATAGATAGCTCCATTAGTGACGCAGATAACGTTAAAATTGGTTTTCTACAGGGGAGTGTCCTTGGCCCGACCCTCTTTTTAATTTATATCAACGAATTGTGTAACTTACAGGACGTCAGGGGAAGGATTGTCTCTTATGCGGATGATACCGCTATGGTGTTTACTGGCAAAACTTGGGATTTCGTACACACAAAGGTGTCTGTCGCTAAAAATAGGTTAAAGAGAGTCCCTAAAAGTGTCCAATTGTCGCAGAGTGCTTCAGGTCTCGACTACTCCTTTGATAGCGGCCAAAGAAACCATTAGGGGTAACACTGACACTAACCAGGAGCCTTGATGATAGTCCTCGATTACTACCATTTATACTTGGATCGAGAAGGTTAATTACGCATTACCATAGTTCCTGCAGTTTATACAACTTAAAGACATTAGCGATAAAATAGAATTATTATAAGTACAATTAGCAGAATTCAAACTTCAGTTGAAAAATGATACTTACATACTGTACGAATTTCAAATAGAATACTCGTCTTCTAAACTACTAAAATCTACAAAGGACCTAGAAACTTTTCAGTCAACACGCGTAAAAAGAGGTCTCATAGATGGGTTAGGTTCCATTGTTAAGAGTATCACCGGAAACTTGACAACTCAGACGCTATAAGGTATGATAATGCTATCAAAATTCTTCAGGATAACATAATAAACTATCCAGTCAATTTAATACCCATATAAGCTTAAATAACGAGTGGATGACCTAGAATTCTAAATTAATTGAAAATAAAATAAATGAAACTTTAAAAATTATTTTAGATTCAGATGCTTACAGAGATCCGAGTCTCATGAAATTCGCTAAGTTCGCCCAATATTTAGTTATTATAACGGAAAACATAGAAGACATATTAGACGAGCTGACTTGGCTTTAATTTGTTCCTCAAGTACTCACCATCCACCGTTAAGTGTCGGGGTACTTAGTAGCATGATTTGAATTATAACCTAGAGCATATTATGATATAATAAAACCTGGCTATTATTGTTCGGGAAATAAAATAATAATTGTATATTCGCCCTCGATACTTACGACTTATATAAATTGTGTAGCTCCTAATAAATACCGGCAAGCTCTCATCCCTCCTTATCCATTGATAGCAACAAACAGGAAAGGTTATGTGTACATTGAGGCTAATGCCCCAAGTACATTCACTGGTACCTCTGTAGTAAGAAGATGGACCACCAGCTTTGACAGCATCCAGATTGCACCCAAGAACTCATCATCAATCAATCCCTGGGGTATGGGTATGTAATGGGTAACTTCGTTGTGGATAAACCTAGATACCTGAATTTCAAATTCAGAATACGACTATTGTTTAGTATATAAATCAAGGAAAAATTAAAATAATTTGCAATTTCGGTCCAGTTTTCGAGATACACCAACTGCATAAATAACTTTGTAATCCCATATAAATATATAGTATTACAAAGTTACATTTGCAGTGAATGAATCAGTGTACGTATATATGTATAATATAATGGAATAATAGGTGTAGATAGGTACCTAGACACAAAAAGTAGCGATAATACAAATATTGCTGATGGCAGATCTCATAACTTATCCCCGATTCCTAATGTAATCGTTAGGTTTACACAAAGAAAGCGGAAATCAGTGCTTGCGGCTGTGCGTGCCTGACGTGGGTTGACAACAGTGGACGTTGGTGTGGACGGCCCGTATAAGCCTATTTTTATTAGTGATCAGTTATCGCCACATAATAAATTATTATATAAGCAAGTGCGTCTAATAGCTAAAGAAAAAAGTTATAAATATGTTTAGTTGTCTGATTGCAATTACGTAAAAATGACGAGTCCAAAGCATTACTGGTGACTAGTGAAGTCAACCTTACTGGAATTAAGTGACTATTATTATTTTGTATATTTAAATTAAATCATTGAAATATTTCATGTAACTATTTCTATATATCATGTTTTAATTTTAATCTCATTAGAATAATGTCTTTGTTAATCTAAGATGTTTTTAAAGTATAGATACGTCATACTCGCTTTAAAATGGCAATACGAAAGTCAGGTAATTGCCCGACTCGCATTCAGTCGGGCACGCTCTCGCGTCGCGGCTATACCTTCGCTCCATTAGAAAATCAGTGCCGTAGCACTCATCGTGCTGCAGTACTTTGCTGAAATGCGGAACCAATTTTGGCGACAAATATTTCTTTTCTAACTTTCTGTTAATTTTT
The DNA here is from genome assembly GCA_033319125.1 of Parnassius glacialis. Classification (NCBI taxonomy): domain Eukaryota; kingdom Metazoa; phylum Arthropoda; class Insecta; order Lepidoptera; family Papilionidae; genus Parnassius; species Parnassius glacialis. Next base: position 8,186,569 of record JAVANC010000028.1, on the reverse strand, counting down.
GTTGTGCTGCTATGATATTGTGATGTCAAATAAATACTTTATATTGCTTATTTCATTTTTCTTTCCATTACACGCTGTTATTCTGTGCGAGTGTGGATCAGTAAGCTTAAGTGGCAATGGGCCGGCCATATGTAACAATTTCAATAAATCTTTTGTAACAATTTTTCTCCATTTTCTTAAAGCGATGTCTCAGAATAGAGAAGGTTTCATAATCGCACAGGTTTCCATATCGTTTAAATTTTTTGTGAAATTTTCATTTTTCTTTTAATATTTTAATCAGAGGTTTATTAAACCACGGAGGAAATTTATGTTTTGGTAGTAAGATATTGCGTCGGTACATGTTTATCCACAAGCCCATCAAGCACATCATAAAAGTATGTAGTCATCGATTCTACGTCGGACTTCATAGTGCTAAAAGTTGCCTCCCAGTCAGTCGAATTTAATGAAGTATTGATTGAGTCGAAGTCGGCTTTGTAGAAAAGTTTTTTCTTAATAATAGCACAGTTAAGCAAAGCAGAAGAAAATAATTTTAAATCTATTTCTAAAGCTTTATGATGATTCACTTACGGCACTAATGGGTATACGCTAGAAGAAACTGAACAGTTTTTATTGCAAACAATTAAATTTAGAAGTCTGTTATTTACATTAAATTGAGAGTTGAATTGTAATAGCAACGATAAATATATAAAATCGGCAGTGAGACAAGCTAATCTATCATTGTTTGTTTGAATATCCATGGTATTCGTGGTTATATTATATTGCCAACAAGCATTAGTCACATTAAAGTCGCCGAGAATAATAAAAATACCATTGGAACTACAAATCATAAATTCGGTTATCCGATCATAAAAAGAAGTCAATAATAGGCAGGGACTTATATACCGTTAAAATATAGTAACGTTATCTGCGCAAGTGCGAAATAACGTTATGTTTAAGAGAAACGATATCTCAAAACGATACTCGTATTATGCAAAGCTTTGTATGTATATAACGTTATAATTACGTTACAATAAATTTGTCAAATAAACGTTTCTAAAATATTGTTATCACAAAATCATAATGTTATTATTTATTGTTCTATGCCATCTCTTTTACTCCTATATTCTATCGAACTCAGTGCTCTAAAGTTATAGGCTAAAATATTATACGCTTTGTGGTCGTCAGCGCAGCAATTGAATTATCAACTGTAGTAGTACATACAACTCGGAATATGGGTGTTTTAAAATAAATAGTTCATAAACTTTGTATTACATTCATAACAATAAAATGATGTTCTTAATATCTTACTGCATACATTAAGGATTGTGTAGACAAAATAATTGTATAGAAGTAAAATCTTACATTTTTTCTCGAATAGTCCTCATTCCACCAAATTCGTACTGTCCGATAAGGAACTTCGTTCCAATAAGTCTGCATGTCTATTTAATTTGTTTGAATTCCAGGTTCATCTTCCACATAGATCATCCACATATCAATATAGAGTTGAACCTCTACTTAGCTTATCTGCTTATACTACATCAATCAGTAGTATTGAAGTGACACCAAGAAAAACGATAATGTTAAAAAAAAATTATAGACAAGAATAATAGACAAAGAAAAGAGTTAAAAAATGGACATGCTCAAAGAAATATCTAAAGGAAATCAACATATATATATATATATATATATATATATATATATATATATATATAGATATATATATATATATATATATTATATTTATATAATACAATTTCTCTGCCACTTCAAAGTATAATAGTATTAAGTGATTTTCTTTCCATTCACATAAGAAAAGAACATTGTTTTGCAATATATTAAATGTGGATAGAGAGGAAGTTTTGCTAAACAAACATAAGTGTGGAGATTGGTTCGCAGTTTCGCATTCTGAGCTTCTCAGTATAATGATGTAAAATCGTTAATATATTTATTTATATCCTTAAAGATAAAAGAGGTTAAATTTACCCATTAAAAGACGTGATTGATGTATACGTGATATTTTGTGAAACAATATTAAGAGTAAAAAGTAAGAATAATAAGGTTTAAAAATCGGAATAAAACAAATTATATATATTTTTTTAAAACGTTATCTCCACACTTTATTTTTTAATTTGTGAAATATGACAAGGTATGATATGGTAGAGCTATGCTGCAGGCTGCAGCCATATTAGTACTATAGTTGTAGTACGAATGGGTCGGCTCGACCGGGGAAGGACCACGCTGTAACAGAAGGTAAAGTAGGTTGGTGTCCTGTTTTCTAGGAGAACCTGCAGATATATAAATACAATATTTTCTTAATAGAAACTGACTGGAAAAGGCGCATTCTTCTACACGTTATCTACGATTTTTGTTTAACTTACCTTCAAAACTTTTTCGCATCCAGCAAGTAAATATTTTGAAGTCTTACTATTTTCATCAAGATTAAAATATCTATAAGATTTATTAATTTTTTACGATCCATTTCCAATATTTGTAAACAAGTGTAGTTCGAATCAACTTTAAAAAATAAATACCTATAAGTAATATGATATGTATCCATAAAAATAGGTATAATTATCGCACAAATAACGCAAATCGCAACTCGCAAGCGGTTGATACTTGATATTATCAAATGTTCATTCACTTTACAACGTTGCCAGTTCGCTTTTGGAGTGAGTGTGGTGCGAGAAATCCCTCGTCCGTCCAAGCTATTTAGTAGACCAATTGGGTGCCATCCCCACCCATCTCGTAATTCGCGCGGATTAGCGCGCTTTTGAAAATGAATAGATTTGGCAATGTCGTCGTTATCGTTATAATAACGTTAACTTGCCTGTCACAATTTTGTTCTGTTACTCTTAAAACGTTATACTAAATATTGAAAACGCTATGCTTGCTGAGGTAACGATACCATTATAACGTTAGACATTCTGTTATTTATAACCTTTTAAGTTCCTGATAATAGGTCATGATTATTGCTGTGTATCTGGATATTAAATGTAAATAGCGAGGTGTGTTCTTAAGCTGACCGGATGAAGTAGGAGCAGTAATCGCGTACAGCGGCACCGACACCCATACCTCCTCTGCCGATGGCGGCGCGCGCAAGTCTGTGCGGTGCTGAGGACACAATTCACGGCGAACCGCAATCAACACACCACCACCTCACTCGTTCCTACTTAATGCAACATTACGAACACAACGGTATGCCTGATAACAATTGTCAAAGTATTCTGGGTCATAAAATTAACATTAAGCCAAGTTTCGGTTAAACATATCGCATCGTAATTGTGGCACAATATTGCATTAAGAAAGTTATGTGATTTAGTGCGTAAACCCCTCACATTTTGATAATAAATGGCAAAGTTTGTGTTATCGTATTTTAAAAATTAACATTAACATCGTTTCACCAACATGTAAGCATATAAATATATAATATAAACTTCGTGTCTTAAAACAAATTAACAACAAAGACATAAAAAGATAGACAGGTTACACACTAACATTATTGTATTATAAAGTGGCGCAGGTAGTACTATATCTACGTACAGTTATTTATTATGAGACGTTGCGCTAACAAAAAGAGACAAATGATACGGCATACCTACCGTTAGAAAAAGATAAATATACATCAATAGTTGTGTATTGATTGCTGCTGAGCGCTCATTGGCGCGAGCGCATGAGATACCGATATGGAAATGAACACACTAGCTAGCGTTAAAGTTTACACTAGCCGTTTGTGTTGAAATAATAAAACCAATTATGAACAAAACATCTATATTCAAAATATTAATGAGACGTTTTTCTTGTCTCGTAACAGTTGCCGTGTAATTTGTGCACCACCTAAAACACAGGAAGGCATTTTTACCACGAAAAACTAGAAGATTTACGCGCTATAGCGAAGGTATAGCTGCGACGCGAGAGTGTGCCCGACTGAATGCGAGTCGGGCAATTACCTGACTTTCGTATTGCCATTTTAGAGCGAGTATGACGTATCTATACTTTAAAAACATCTTAGATTAACAAAGACATTATTCTAATGAGATTAAAATTAAAACATGATATATAGAAATAGTTACATGAAATATTTCAATGATTTAATTTAAATATACAAAATAATAATAGTCACTTAATTCCAGTAAGGTTGACTTCACTAGTTACCAGTAATGCTTTGGACTCGTCATTTTTACGTACAAATATCTTGCAATCAGACAACTAAACATATTCATAACTTTTTTCTTTAGCTATTAGACGCACTTGCTTATATAGTAATTTATTATGTGGCGATAACTGATCACTAATAAAAATAGGCTTATACGGGCCGTCCACACCAGCGTCCACTGTTGTCAACCCACGTCAGGCACAGACAGCCGCAAGCACTGATTTCCGCTTTCAAGATATTTGTACGTAAAAATGACGAGTCCAAAGCATTACTGGTAACTAGTGAAGTCAACCTTACTGGAATTAAGTGACTATTATTATTTTGTATATTTAAATTAAATCATTGAAATATTTCATGTAACTATTCCTATATATCATGTTTTAATTTTAATCTCATTAGAATAATGTCTTTGTTAATCTAAGATGTTTTTAAAGTATAGATACGTCATACTCGCTCTAAAATGGCAATACGAAAGTCAGGTAATTGCCCGACTCGCATTCAGTCGGGCACGCTCTCGCGTCGCGGCTATACCTTCGTTATAGCGCGTAAATCTTCTAGTTTTTCATGGTAAAAATGCCTTCCTGTGTTTTAGGTGGTGCACAAATTACACAGCAACTGTTACGAGACAAGAAAAACGTCTCATTAATATTTTGAATATAGATGTTTTGTTCATAATTGGTTTTATTATTTCAACACAAACGGCTAGTGTAAACTTTAACGCTAGCTAGTGTGTTCATTTCCATATCGGTATGTCATGCGCTCGCGCCAATGAGCGCTCAGCAGCAATCAATACACAACTATTGATGTATATTTATCTTTTTCTAACGGTAGGTATGCCGTATCATTTGTCTCTTTTTGTTAGCGCAACGTCTCATAATAAATAACTGTACGTAGATATAGTACTACCTGCGCCACTTTATAATACAATAATGTTAGTGTGTAACCTATCTATCTTTTTATGTCTTTGTTGTTAATTTGTTTTAAGACACGAAGTTTATATTATATATTTATATGCTTACATGTTGGTGAAACGATGTTAATGTTAATTTTTAAAATACGATAACACAAACTTTGCCATTTATTATCAAAATGTGAGGGGTTTACGCACTAAATCACATAACTTTCTTAATGCAATATTGTGCCACAATTACGATGCGATATGTTTAACCGAAACTTGGCTTAATGTTAATTTTATGACCCAGAATACTTTGACAATTGTTATCAGGCATACCGTTGTGTTCGTAATGTTGCATTAAGTAGGAACGAGTGAGGTGGTGGTGTGTTGATTGCGGTTTGCCGTGAATTGTGTCCTCAGCATCGCACAGACTTGCGCGCGCCGCCATCTGCAGAGGAGGTATGGGTGTCGGTGCCGCTGTACGCGATTACCGCTCCTACTTCATCCGTTTAGCTTAAGAACACACCTCGCTATTTACATTTACTCGTAATATCTAGATATAGCACACGGCAATAATCATGACCTATTATCAGGAACTTAAAACGTCATAAATAACAGAATGTCTAACGTTATAATAACGTTATAATGGTATCGTTACCTCAGCAAGCATAGCGTTTTCAATATTTAGTATAACGTTTTAAGAGTAACAGAACAAAATTGTGACAGGCAAGTTAACGTTATTATAACGATAACGACGATATTGCCAAACCTATTCATTTTCAAAAGCGCGCTAATCTGCGCGATTTACGAGATGGGTGGGGATGGCACCCAATTGGTCTACTAGATAGCTTGGACGGACCAGGGATTCCTCGCACCACACTCACTCCAAAAGCGAACTGGCAACGTTGTAAAGTGAATGAACATTTGATAATATCAAGTATCAACCGCTTGCGAGTTGCGATTTGCGTCGTATTAATAATTATACCTATTTTTATAGATACATATCATATTACTTATAGGTATTTATTTTTTAAAGTTGATTCAAACTCCACTTGTTTACAAATATTGGTAATAGATCGTAAAAAAATTAATAAATCTTATAGATATTTTAATCTTGATGAAAATAGTAAGACTTCAAAATAGTTACTTGCTGGATGCAAAAAAAATTTGATGGTAAGTTAAACAAAAATCGTAGATAACGTGTAGAAGAATGCGCCTTTTCCAGTCAGTTTCTATTAAGAAAAAAATTGCATTTATATATATTTTTTTTTTTATAGGATAAGGGTGACAAACGAGCACACAGTCCACCTGATGGTAAGTGGTTGCTGCGGCCCATAGACATCTACATCTATCCTCTATTACAATTCAAAATGTAGATGCGTTGTCACCTGTGAGGACTAAGATGGAATGCCTCATTTCCAATAATAAGGGCCTCCGGCCACCTGCACTCACCAAGCGAAACGCAGAGGTAAAACTCTACTTCACGCTGGTTTTCTGTGAGGTCGTGGTACCACCCCGGTTCGAGCCGGCCCATCCGTGCGACAGCAAAAGCTGCCGCGTGGCTTTACCACTGTTAATAAATATATATGTGCAGGGTCTCCTAGAAAACAGGACACCAACCTACTTTACCTTCTGTTAGAGCGTGGTCCTTCCCCGGTCGAGCCGACCCATTCGTACTACAACTATAGTACTGTAATATACTGTAATATAGCTGCAGCCTGCAGCATAGCTCTACCATATCATACCTTGTCATATTTCACAAATTAAAAAATAAAGTGTGGAGATAACGTTTTAAAAAATATATATAATTTGTTTTTATTCCGATTTTTAAACCTTATTATTCTTACTTTTTACTCTTAATATTGTTTCACAAAATATCACGTATACATCAATCACGTCTTTTAATGGGTAAATTTAACCTCTTTTATCTTTAAGGATATAAATAAATATATTAACGATTTTACATCATTATAGTGAGAAGCTCAGAATGCGAAACTGCGATACAATCTCCACACTTATGTTTGTTTAGCAAAATTTCCTCTCTATCCACATTTAATATATTGCAAAACAATGTTCTTTTCTTATGTGAATGGAAAGAAAATCCCTTAATTCTATTATACTTTGAAGTGGCAGAGAATTTGTATTATATAAATATAATATATATGTTGATTTCCTTTAGATCTATCCTATACTTTCTTTGAGTATGTCCATTTTTTAACTCTTTTCTTTGTCTATTATTCTTCTCTTTAATTTAATTTTTTTTAACATTATTGTATTTCTTGGTGTCACTTCGATACTACTGATTGATGTAGTATAAGCAGATAAGCTAAGTAGAGGTTCAACTCTATATTGATATGTGGATGATCTATGTGGAAGATCAACCTGGAATTCAAACAAATTAAATAGACAAGGCAGACTTATTGGAACGAAGTTCCTTATCGGACAGTACAAATTTGGCGGAATGGGGACTAGGGGAGAAAAAATGTAAGATTTTTCCGTCACGATCCCTTCTGACGTATAAAAAACGAGATGGAATATATCCATCTCCCTCGTACTTTTTCTTATCTTGCCATGAAAGAAATATTATTTTATTTTAAATAACGCTTAATTTTAATAGACGCTACTAATTCATTGCATTTGTTAATCAATAATATAATACGTTTATCAATAATAATAATAGAATATACTACTAAATGTACTTCGTTCCAACCGAATGTTCCACGACACTCACACATGTTTTTTTTTCACATTACTTATGAAATTCAAGGGCAATCTAACATATAATCTCGTTTAACAATAATATATAGAAGAATATTTCAACTTCTATACAATTATTTCGTCTACACAATCCTTAATGTATGCAGTAAGATATTAAGAACATCATTTTATTGTTATGAATGTAATACAAAGTTTATGAACTATTTATTTTAAAACACCCATATTCCGAGTTGTATGTACTACTACAGTTGATAATTCAATTGCTGCGCTGACGACCACAAAGCGTATAATATTTTAGCCTATAACTTTAGAGCACTGCGTTCGATAGAATATAGGAGTAAAAGAGATGGCGTAACATTATGATTTTGTGATAACAATATTTTAGAAACGTTTATTTGACAAAATTGTAACGTAATTATAACGTTATATACATACAAAGCTTTGCATAATACGAGTATCGTTTTGAGATATCGTTTCTCTTAAACATAACGTTATCTCACACTTGCGCAGATAATGTTACTGTATTTTAACGGTATTTAAGTCCCTGCCTATTATTGACTTCTTTTTATGATCGGATAACCGAATTTATGATTTGTAGTTCCAATGGTATTTTTATTATTCTCGGCGACTTTAATGTGACTAATGCTTGTTGGCATTATAATATAACAACTAATACCATGGATATTCAAACAAACAATGATAGATTAGCTTCTCTCACTGCCGATTTTATATATTTATCGTTGCTATTACAATTCAACTCTCAATTTAATGTAAATAACAGACTTCTAAATTTAATTGTTTGCAATAAAAACTGTTCAGTTTCTTCTAGCGTATACCCATTAGTGCCGTAAGTGAATCATCATAAAGCTTTAGAAATAGATTTAAAATTATTTTCTTCTGCTTTGCTTAACTGTGCTATTATTAAGAAAAAACTTTTCTACAAAGCCGACTTCGACTCAATCAATACTTCATTAAATTCGATTGACTGGGAGACAACTTTTAGCACTATGAAGTCCGACGTAGAATCGATGACTACATACTTTTATGATGTGCTTGATGGGCTTGTGGATAAACATGTACCGACGCAATATCTAACTACCAAAAATAAATTTCCTCCGTGGTTTAATAAACCTCTGATTAAAATATTAAAAGAAAAATAAAAATTTCACAAAAAATGGAAACGATATGGAAACCTGTGCGATTATGAAACCTTCTCTATTCTGACACATCGCTTTAAGAAAATGGAGAAAAATTGTTACAAAAGATTTATTGAAATTGTTGAAGAGAAAATTAAAGAGCATCCAAAATATTTTTGGTCTTTTGTAAAATCTAAAAATTCCACAAATATCATTCCAGATAGAATGTTCTACAAAGGAAAACTTATATCTAGTGGTGGTGAGATTTGCGATGCGTTCAATCAATATTTTCATTCCGTTTTTTTATTCAAAAATGATTCTCTTGTTAAAAATCATTCTTTTAGCTCTTATCCCCTCTCAACGTTAGATATAAACTCTATAATACACTACACTATAATAGTCAATATTAACAAATATTGAGTATTATATTGTTCATAAAGAATTAAAAAAATGTCAACGTTCATAAAGGTGCTTATTCATTAAAACCACCGCTAAACGTAGGTAGGCATACCCCAAAGAATGCCACAAAGTACGGCCAAGAGCAATCCACATTCATCTACATCCTGCGTGTCTTACCAGGCCGTCACACCATGTAGCTAGGGGCCACCCTACACTTCGCTTACCGGTACGAGGCTGACATTCGAGAACCTTTCTCCCCCATCGGTTACCGTTCCTTTGAACCATATGGCCGGCCCATTGCCACTTAAGCTTACTGATCCACACTCGCACAGAATAACAGCGTGTAATGGAAAGGATAATGAAATAAACAATATAAAGTATTTATTTGAAATCACAATATCATAGCAGCACAACAAAAATAAACAGAAAGTTAGAAAAGAAATATTTGTCGTCAAAATTGGTTCCGCATTTTAGCAAAGTACTGCAGTACGATGAGTGCTACGGCACTGATTTTCTAATGGAGCTTAACGTTGACATCCCAGGCGGAAATTCTTAGCCATAGTGACAGAGAAAGGAATAAATGTTTGCGTTATGAAATAGAAATAGAAAAAGATTTTTTTAATTCAATATACATTATAAATAGTACTTGAAAGTCATCTTTCTGTTTAGTTTACCACTAGAACCTCTCCTCCCCTGAGAAGAATCAGCAAGAAACCAAGCGGGACATATTTTTGAAAAAGGAATAATATATAACCATGTTTTCGTTACACACAGTCAACAGTGGTTGAGCCACGCGGCAGCTTTTGCTGTCTCACGGATGGGCCGGCTCGAACCGGGGTAGTACCACGACCTCACAGAAAACCAGCGTGAAGTAGAGGTTTACCTCTGCGTTTCGCTTGGTGAGTGCAGGTGGCCGGAGGCCCTTTTTACTGTAAATGAGGCATTCCATCTTAGTCCTCACGGGTGACAACGCATCTACATTTCGACTTGTAATTAAGGATAGATGTAGATGTCTATGGGCCGCAGCAACCACTTCCCATCAGGTGGACTGTGTGCTCGTTTGTCACCCTTATCCTATAAAAAAAAAAACACAACTTCAAATCTGTTTAATTCTTTTATTAAGAATATGATGTGTACGGTTTTAATCCAATTTTCATATAATTAATTAAAACCGTAAAATTTTATATTTTCCTCACAACTTAACTTCCTATCGATGAAATGTATCAAAAATTTCACCTCATTTCTATGTGGCGCCGCCGTGGTGTACCATTGAACCTTCGTATCTAGAGTGATTCCAAGACAAATGATGGCATCGACAACTCTTCCCCATTTAATATTATATTAGTATTTCGACATTTGAGTTATAAATTTAATATATTTACTTTAAGTGCCATTTAAAAGCAAATTATTAACGTTATACCAATTTACTAATTTAGATACGGCTTATTTATTTTTTTATTTATTATTTTTATCAATGAGAAACCATATTAAGATTACAACAAATCATAAATTTCTTTGAAGATTTGAACAAGGAACACTAAACATCATTTTACGGTAAACATATACAAATATAACACATTTATAAAGTATAAACCGATTTCAAAAGGTAGCTTTTTATAGAATAAATATGACAAACGAGCACACAGTCCATCTGATAGTAATTGGATGCTGTGACCCATAAACATCTACATCTATGCTCGATTAAGAATCAAAATTCAATTCCGTTGCCACCCCTAAGGACTAAGATGGAATACATCGTTTCCAGTAAAATGGGTCTCCAGTCTCTGCACTGACCATACGAAACGAAGCAATATTAAGCTGCTATTTCCATGCAGGCATTTCGTGAGAGAGTGGCCCTTCCTCGGGCGAGCATACCCATTCGTGCTACAATCATAATATAGCTGCAGCATGACTCTACCGCGTAAATAAGCTACGAGGAAGTCTTCCAAATAGTTACATTAAAATCGTTCGAAACTCTAATTCGTCGCTACACTATCTCTTATCACTGACTTCAGAAGCAGTTATGTGGAAATAGTCCTATTTTATTAAGTCCTTGAAATCAGTTTTAAATTTTTTTAAGTTTATTTTTTACCCCTTTGACTGAACTATGGATAACACAAGTTCAAGGTTACAAGTAGCAGTCGTCTAAGTAAGGGTTTAAATATTTATTTTTCTGAAAATTTATTTGGAATCACCCCTGAGTTATTAAAATCGATTTATAAATAAAGAAGTTGTGTCCTAAAATACATAAAAAAACATGCGTGAGTGTCGTGGAACACTCGGTTGGAACGAAGTTCCTTTCGTAGTATATTATTAAATAATTATTATTGATAAACATATTATGTTATTGATTAACAAATACAAATAAATGATAATTCATTCATTTCTAGTAATCTAGACTCTGATAGCAATTCAATGAAACGCAGAAATAACTAATGAAAGGAATGGTAGGAAACTTCGTAATAAATATATTTTTTCAAGTTGTGAAAATAAACATTTTATTGTACATCATTCAATCGTAGTGATAATTGGTTTGTGGTAACTAAAGTAGGACACATAATATGTTTGAGATTACATTGTATCTAAGTATCTCGAAAAAACGGCATCAACAGTTGTATTGTGTCCTGTCGTAGATTTTGCTGGATCATTATGATTTATAAATCAAATTCATCCGAAAGAAATTCCAAAAGTGGTTCTGAGTTTTTACTAGAGAAGTTGATATTGAAATCACCAGCTATAAGATAAGTGGGAGTTTATGTAAATTATTGTTGTATCTGCTAAGCGTTTCAGATACACTTTTTGAATACTCTAACAGTGCTTCATGAATAAATTCTTGAGTTAATTGTTGAAATTATTTCAAGAATTAATTTTTCCCTCAAGTAATTTATCAGATTTTTGCGCAATGTTTTTTTTTACTAGCAAGTTCTTGATTTTTTTTCTATCACGCTTTTTTTTTGCATTTTACGGCATTGTTGCTTTTTTTGATGTTTTTTTTTTAGTAAATTTGTCAATTAATTGGCTATAAAATTGAGTCGTTATATAAATATTTAGATTTAAAATAAATTATTCACATATTTTCGCTCTGACACTTACCTGGCGCCATTCTTACTATTTTCTAAGTCACTATCACAGTGCATTATTGACGTATAATGAATATTAACCAATAACCAATTAGCAAAGAGCCCATTTAGATGTTTTCCCATTAAATAAAAATGAAATAAAATAATAAAATGAAATTTTGGAAATACTGTCAAGCGCAGCCGGTTTGATCTTATAGCACATGAGTAAAGAAACCGACCAGAGGGGAAGCTACATACAAACGGCTCGCTGCGAATACACCCATACATAGCGCAGCGATGTGTGCATGAGCTCTCACCGACAGGTTCACCGACGCTCCGTCAGGGTACAAACCGGTTTGCGCCGACTCAGTCAGAGTTTGAATGAAAGGGCTGTTGGTCACGCGCATTGAAATAAATAGACGAATAATATTTCGTGATTATATCATCATCATTACAGCCCTTCACAAGTCTACTGCTGAACATAGGCCTCCCACAAAGAATGCCACAAAGCACGGTCCTGAGCCACCTGCATCCATCGACTTCCTGCATATCTTACCAGGTCGTCACTCCATCTAGTGGGGGGACGCCCTACACTTCGCTTGCCGGTACGAGGCTGCCACTCGAGAACCTTTCTTCCCCATCGGTTGTCGGTTCTTCGAGCTATATGGCCGGCCCATTGCCACTTCAGCTTACTAATCCGTTGGGCTATGTCGGTCACTCTGGTTCTACTGCGGATATCCTTATTTCTGAGTTTATCACGCAGGCAGAGAAACGTGATTATATAGATCAATAAATTTATTAAGTGTTTTTGCAATTATTAAATAATTAGATTTAAGTATTTTAATTAAAATAATTAGGAATAAAATTATTATAAGTTTATATAGGTAAATAATAAATTTTCTGTATAAGCAAAAATGCCTATTAGTTGTATACTGTACAACTATTAGGCATTTTTGCTTGAGTGACATTAATAATTCTAGAGAAAATAAGGATATTTCCTTTTTTGGATATAAGCTACTATTTTTGAGTTGCGACCGCAGGGGTAGATACCACTGCATTATAGATGGAATACAATCGCCAGACATTGGGGGCTGGGGGGGGGGATTGGTGTTGGTGGAAGTGGTGCTGGTGTAGGTGGATAGTATTGCTGATGGTGTCAGTGGTGGTGGAGGTGGTAGTATCGTAGGTAGTGGTAGTAGGCAGTGGACCAACGTACAAGTACAAGTAGCTCCATCAACACCACCACCATCACCACTATTACTGTTGTACGCATGTTGTTTTATACACTATATAATACTTAATTTTTTTTTGTTATTGTTTAAAATTAATCGATACAAAACAGCTCTTGATTTCGAACAATTAATTGATATGTTGTTACATTAATATTATAAGTTATAATTAATACACATGTTGCCTTATGCTATACAATATTTTTATTTTTTCCTTAAATTTTTCACATGCATCATGTGACAACCCTATCAGAGTAGGTATACACTTTCGACGTTGTTAAGAAGCTTCCCCTCTGGTCCTCTTTACTCTGTGCTTATAGGCTGCCTTGAACCAATAAGCGCGCACATTTAACTGGGCACAGCCATATAGTGTGACGGAAAATTCTTACACTTTTACTCGCCTAGCCTTCATCCGTACCGTCCGATAAGAAACTTCGTTCCAAAAATATATTCAGACGATTTGAGATTTCTCCTCATTTTTGGGGTCGGTTGGGGTCGGGGATTTTAACGCCCACCACTAAGAGTGGTTGTTCCTATACGAGAATACTGACCATGCTGGGACCATTTAGCTGGTTCAAGTTGAGACGTGGTTACCATCGTGGTGGTATACATCAAATTGCTTGAACATTCTGCTGACCAACAATTCAAACAGGCACTCGATATCTGTCTCAGCTTCGCTGGGATTATCAAATCACTGTCTGGTGAAATCCGTATCGATCATCTCTCCTCCGGATGACTGTTCAGCGGGCACGAAGAGAGTATAGCGATACGAGTCATCAGACTGGGATAACATGCGGTACTTTTTTGCATCATATCCTATCCTATGCTTCTCTTCGAATCCTACTGCTCCGCCGATGCGGTTGCGGATGTGATACGGAAGGTAATGGAATATTTTATCGGTCCTGGTATAATGTGGACTATGCTCGTGCTGAGGCCCGCAAAGAGTCCGCCTACCGGCCCTGGGTTCTAGCTCGCAATCGCAAAGTTAGGGCTCGGAGGGTTTGTGCGAAGAAGAGAGCTTTTAATTCTGCTGCCATGATACGACGACCATGTCAGACAACTTTCTACCCTCCTGATAAGTAAGCAATTTTGGTCCCTATCGAAGGCTGTCGAATCCAACTTCTGCCGTCCCTCATTGCCTCCCATTCAGAAACATGATGGAATACTGGTTCACGCTGCGACTGTGAAGGCAAATTTATTTGCATCTCTGTTGGTGAGAAATTCTCGTCTAGATGCTGGCTTTAAACAACCGCCAATCCTACCTCGTTGTGATTTTTCGATGATGAAGGTCACTATCCTTTCTAAAGAGGTACATAGAGGTTTGTGAAACCTAGACGTGAATAAGGCCAGTGGACCTGACGGTATTCCTGCATGGGTACTAAAGCAATGTGCGCCTTAGTTGTCCTATTCTGACGAGCCTATACCGCTTCTCCCTTTAAACTTGAACGATGCCCAAATCTTGGAATCTTGCCAATGTGCAACCAGTACCCAAGAAGGTTAGTCGTACCGATCCCTTTAATTATCGACTAATCGCCATCACCTCCACAGTCTGTAAGAGTTATGGAAAGGCTATTGAACCGTAAGCTGCTGATATACCTTAAAACAAATGACCTCCTCAGTGACCATCAATATGGCTACCACCGGGTATGGTCCCCTGGGGATTTTCTCGTGAATGTCACGCACTTCTGGGGCGAGGCCGTCGACAAAAGCGGTGAAGCTCTAGCAGTGTCACTCGATATCCCGAAAAATTTTGACAGGCGACTCATTCTCTACTGCACATCAATGACCTACTTCACAAAGAGTATACATTCACAGAGAGATTTATGTCCAGTGCAAAAGGCGGAGGGTCAGTAATACTTTCACTCAGAAACGTCATGATGAAGCGGATAAATGCGATCTAAAGTCTTGTTTCTCAATGGGGTAATGATAATCTTGTCAATTTCAACGCCGCTAAAACGTAGGCCTGTCTGTTGAGTCCGTTTGATCTGATTCCTACGTTCCGAAATAGAATAGGATAGAATAGAATAGAATAATTTTTATTCAATGTAGATCACATGTGTAATTCTTATTGAAAGTGATTTTTTACTTTACCACTGGTTCGAAAAAAAACCTCCGTCCTGGGAAGAAAGGAAAGAAGAAGAATTTTTACAGTGGTAGAGCCACGCCGCAGCTTTTGCTGTCGCATGGATGGGCCGGCTCAAACCGGGGTGGTACCACGACCTCACAGAATACCAGCGTGAAGTAGAGGTTTACCTCTGCGTTTCGCTTGGTGAGTGCAGGTGGCCGGAGGCCCTTTTTACTGCAAATGAGGCATTCCATCTTAGTCCTCACGGGTGACATCGCATCTGCATTTTGATTCGCAAACGAGGATAGATGTAGATGTCTATGGGCCGCAGCAACCACTTACCATCAGGTGGACTGTGTGCTCGTTTGTCACCCTTATCCTATAAAAAAAAACCAGCAAGAAACCCAGCGGGACATTTTTTTAAAGGCAAATTTTAGAACAATGGTTATACAAACTATATAAGTACAAAATTTATTTTAGAAACAGCTTGGAAGCGATCACCTCATTCCCAGGGGTTATTATCAACCATGTATTCATTTATACTATAATAACCCTTTTTATACAGTTTCAACTTAATAAAACATTTAAACTTGCTAATAGAGAGAGCCTGTACACTTTCCGGGACCTTGTTGTAATAGCGTATACATTGCCCCAAGAATGAATTACTGACTCTGTGGAGTCGAGAAACTGGTATCACTAGCTTGTGTTTGTTCCTAGTGTTTACAGAATGCACATCACTTTTTTTACTAAAACTACCTTTGTTTTTGTGAACATACATTAAATTTTCATAAATATACTGAGAGGCCAAAGTTAATATATTTATTTCTTTAAATTTATTTCTAAGAGACTCTCTCGGTTTTAGGTTGTAAATAGCTCTAAAGGCCCTCTTCTGTAAAACAAAAATAGTTTCTGAATCAGCCGCATTTCCCCAAAGCAAAATCCCATAAGACATTATGCTATGGAAATAACTAAAATAAACTAATCTAGCTGTCTCGACACTAGTGAGACCTCTAATCTTTCTTACAGCATAGGCTGCAGAACTTAGTCTGCTTGCTAGTTTGGATATATGGGGGCCCCACTGAAGCTTTGCGTCGAGAGTAATACAGCTGTAGAGGTTACTGATCATTTAGAGCTTAAGCTAGAGTGCTAACCTCTACTTTGGCGCTGACTGATTAAGTTTAACAGTGGTAGAGCCACGCGGCAGCTTTTGCTGTCGCATGGATGGGCCGGCTCGTAACGGAGTGGTACCACGACCTCACAGAATACCAGCGTGAAGTAGAGGTTTACCTCTGCGTTTCGCTTGGTGAGTGCAGGTGGCCGGAGTCCCTTTTTACTGGAAATGAGGCTTTCCATCTTAGTCCTCACGGGTGACAACGCATCTGCATTTTGATTCGCAAACGAAGATAGATGTAGATGTCTATGGGCCGCAGCAACCACTTACCATCAGGTGGACTGTGTGCTCGTTTGTCACCCTTGTCCTTTAAAAAAAACTGAAAATGAAACCCTAGACATATTCCCTCTTACCTCGAAGACACCTAGATTGTGTTCGGACGAAAATGCCGACACGTTTTACAATTTTAATAACATTTGATTTACGGCGAAACTCTGATTCTCTTTTATCAGATTACACCAGAATGGATTGCCTTATTTTGAAATGTGAAGTGTTATTTTTTGCAATCATAGTATGCTTATCAAAGGCTACTTTTCTAGTTATAATATCAAAACAACGCTCGCAATAAAACTATAACAGTATAGTGTTTTTTGAAATACACACATACATACAAATACACATTTTGTACATATTATTCTATATTTTGTTTTACGTTTTAGATACGCAACTGTTTGTTTACTACATAAATCTCAGGTATGAATATTAATAAATATTAATAATAAATAATAAATAATAACCTTAAAAACTTGCAATAAAACTTATTATAAAATAAGAATAAAATTACAGCACAACCTTGAGTAAAACTTTTTCTTGAAATAGAAAAAATAATTTTTAAAAAGAGTCTTTTGCTTTTTCTCTTCCTTTAGTAAGGGTGTTAAAACCCATAAAGCTATCCAAACATGTTTGATGTGGGTATTTCATAACATGCTGGATATTGTAATAAATTATCAATGTTCAATAATGATTCAAGGTGCTATGTTAATAATTCACATTACATTTATACTCGTATAACAAAACACGATCAAGATTCGAAAAATCGGATTTGTACCGTGTATTTATATTAGTGAATTATTTAAAAAAAAACAAGGAACCCAATCTCATACAAAATTATTAATTTATTTATTATTCAGATAAATATACCCATTTGGTAATATACTTAAAAAGTGTACATTTGGTAATACGTTAATAAAATTTTACTTGGTAGAGCCTTACGGTAGCTATATTACTAATATAGTTGTAGCATAAATTGGTCGGCTCGACCAGGGAAAGACCACGCTATCACAGAATACCAGCATAAAATAGCAGCTTAACGCTGCTGTGTTTCGTATGGTGAGTGTAGAGAACCCGAGACCCATTTTACTGGGAATGAGGCATTCCATCTTAGTTCTCACAGGTGACAATGCATCTGAATTTTGATTCGTCATCGAGGATAGATGTAGATGTCTATGGACCACAGAAACCACTTACCATCAGGTGGACTATGTGCTCGTTTTTCACCCTTATCCTTTAAAAAAAATTAAAATCGATTATGTCTGTCTATTACCGCCTGGACAAACCCCTGTCGCATAGATAGTATTTTCCACTTCTTACAAAGAACTTTAGTAGAGTAAAAATATTGTGAACAGATGCTGCTTTTAAGATTGCTCTTTGGGCTCTTTCTAAGAACAATAGTAAAGTTTTCTGGAAAGGCCCAGACAGAGAAAATGATATATCAAAACGGACTGACTGATAAAATATACTATTTTGATGGAACTTAATATCAGCAATATGACGCAAATTTTTAAATATATAAATAAATTTACGTACCCTAGATCTTAAGAGAGTAAACACACCCAGCATTGAGCACTTACACCGGAGGACTGGGTGATCCCCTAGTCATAGAAAGTCAAGTTGGACGCAAAAAGAGAGTCTAATAGATCAGCTTTCCTCTTGGGGCATGGGCCAGTGAGCTGTTCTGCCTGTGCTGAGATGGAAGAGATGACTGACAAAAGTTCCCTTGGACAGCCTAGTAAGAGACCAGAATGCATGGGTTTCTAAAGGTAGACGTATTAGTTTCTCGCAAATTCTGCCGATGTACTCTGAAATTGCATTAGCAATATGACTCTTTTTAAGAACCTGCAGTCGGAATTATACTTATTTTTAAAGGTGAACGCACATTTGTCAGCACCGTACACGTCAAACGCGCCATACGCGCCGCATTTTAGAATTCGTTATAAGAAATCATATGAAACCTCGCACATTTCACCTGCACCGTACCTGCCGTATTATATAAATTGCGGTAGGTATTCGAATATTGAATGCGCGTTCGGCGCCTGCTGATACTCATTGTTGCCTAATGTTGCCAACTTAGTAGATTTTTCACAAAAACTGGTGGTTTCCACTACCCTTCTAGTGGAGAAATATTGTTTACAGTGGCTAGTGTTTTATCTAGTGCTTGAGTAGAATTAAGTTTTAATCGGTGGCAAGATGATCACTCTACCATACACGTTTCAAATTATATTTTACTTCATTCCAGGAGTATTTAATTTTATTGTGAAGGCAACAATGACTCGTCAGACAAGACTTGCGTAAGAAGATCCATTCATCAAATGCCCATAACTGAAAAATAGTTTATCATCATCTATTAAGTGTATAACTTATAATATTCTCCATACAACTGCATTTTTTAAATGAATGTTATAATTCTAGAATCTTCTTTTACCTCGAATTTTATTTTCTTCTTCCTCAGCCAATAAGCATTTTAATCATCGTGATTCGAACGATTCCGAACGATCAATGTATCGTATCGTTTCACACCATTGGTTAGAAAAAACTGCAAAAGTTGTTGGTAATACTAAAGATTTGCGTACGGCGCATATATGCTAATGTGCGAGGACATCAGTAAATGCGGCGCGTACGGTAACTACGGTGCTGATAAATGTGCTTTCACCTTAAGATCGCGATCTTATATATTTTTTTTAAGAAATATAAATTTTTAAATTTATATTAATAATAGGTTATTTATTATATACAATAGATTTTTATGTATTCGAACTTTATCGACTTGAGCTCAGACTTCATTATGTTTGACACGCAATCAGCTTAATGAAGGCTAATAATTTTCTGCTCACCAGATGTCGCTAGTTGACACTGAGGTAAAGTTTTTTGTTACACAATGTCATTTATTTGAGAATTTACTTCTTAATAAAACTTTATCAGTTTTTAGTTTATTATATTTATACACTCAGTTTAACTCACTCAGTTTAACTAAGTGACAGGATAAGAAATAGTGAGATAAGGAAACGTTGTGGTCTGAAAGAAGATGTAGAGACAAACATTGAGAAAGGTATGCTGAGATGGTTTGGCCGTGTCGAGAGAATGAATGAAGAACGATTGACGAAAAAGGTGTATAAGGTGAGTGTGAATGAAAGTGTTGGAAGGGGTAGACCTTGGCGGACATTTCAAGACCAAATCAGGAACGTCTTGAAAAAAGGCCAGGTCAAGAGTACCTTAAACCGTAGAGCATGTATGAAGAGAATAATGAAAGTGGTCGAAGCGAAACAAGTATGTAAGGATCGTACCAAACGAAAAGAAGTGGTCTGTGCGTACCCCTATGGGAAAGAGGCGTGATTATATGTATGTATGTATATTTATACACAAAACAATGAGTCAGTGGTATGCTCTTTACTTTTCCGCACATTTTTATTTTTTTTTGAATTTTTCTACTTTTATGAACACTTGTGGCTTGGTTTATTTATTATAATTCTTATTAATATAAAATATAGGTTATAAAGATACAGAAAGAAACATTAAGCTTTACATTTTCCGAACATATAACTTCCCCGCTATGAAATCTGTCAAATATTATACCTCACTTTTAAGTGGCACTGCCCTGGTGGCAGAAAAATTCGTGGATTCATCATTCACCAATATCTTTATTGATATTAATTTTCATTAGTTTTTATCATGCGATTGAATGCTTGTTTTATTATCCAAAATGTTGTAATAATTTAGATGTAGTGAGTTTATTGCAATATCTACTCGTAAATGATCACATTAATAATTATATATTTTTAACTAAACCGGTTAGCTAATCATGTCTCCACGATACAGGACATATACTGTATCGTGAAGGCAGCTTAAAAACATAAATTGTACAAGAACAAACATTCAGACCCGGAAAAATTATTTATTCGCTATACAAATACTTGTTCCGTGCTAGAATTGAAATCACCCGCCTTACCTTTAACCCTCTAAGGAAAAAGAGAAAACCCGTGCCTTGTGGATATAAATAGGATGTTACTTACCGACTTACGTCTCTTGTTGTCACAGTTAATGATTTAAAGTGATATAGGCAGCTCGAGAATTAACGGCATCTAAAAATTGAGGAGTGTTTGCGTATGTGGGCTTAAGAAGCACAAATATCAACTAAAGGATATAGCTTTAGATGTCACGCGGCGAACACCCATATCAAAACAAGTAAGAATAGAGCACAATTAATTTTCTTAAATTCCAGATCAAATTTTTTGTCGGGTATTTCGAGCGTAATAAACATTAAATTAATTTATAAGTATTTGAAGAGTCATATTGTTTACGTTCTAACTACCCGCTCCGGCTTTGACGAGGTCGTATAGGATGTTCAGATTATCGCCAATTAAAGACCATTTATTTTATCATTTATTTAATAAAATATAACTTAGATAAACGTTGGCATTGCTCTCTATTTGTTCATAAAGTTTCATTACAATCATTTTGAAGATTAACCCGTGGAGATAGACAAAAAAGAATTGGTTATTCATGTCTTATTGTATTGCAATTAACCCCTGCCGCTCTATATGAGACATTTATTTTTATATTACAGACAGACGCTTTAATTTTATTTATAATGAACTGGTTGATCAATAAGTTTTAGAAATGAAGAGTAATAAAACTCTAGAATAAGTATATACAAAAATGAATGCTACAATTGTAAGCGTATGTAATGTGTATTTGTATGGAGTGTAGAAGTTAGTGATGTTGAAAATTGTGTGTGTGAGGATATGTGTAAGGCGTTTTTAACTGAATACATAATTGAATACATGTGTATGTGACTAGTGTCACATACACATATATTCAAGTGTGTGTGAAGATATCGATTTTCAAAATATTTTTTATATGCCGATGACTTAAAATTTATGAGAATAATTAAGAGTGATGATGACACCAAATTGCTACAAGGTGACATTGATAGACTAATCCAGTGGTGCTGCAATAACAGAATGTGCTTAAATACAAGTAAATGTTATCATGTTAAATACTCCAAAAAACAGAATTTAATACATGTCAGTTACTTCATTTATAATAATAAAATTAAGGAAGTAGAGACTATTCGGGATCTTGGCGTAATATACGACAAAAAATTAACTTTTGTACCACATTTGGATAACATTATTATGAGAGCATCTAAAATGTTGGGCTTTGTTATAAGGAACACAAAAAATATGCATTACAAAACTAAAATATTTCTTTACAATAGTCTAGTTCGTAATATTTTAGAATATTGTAGTGTGGTCTGGAGACCACACTATGCTACACATTCATTACGCATTGAACGTGTTCAAAAGCGGTTCCTTTGGCATCTAGCATTTTCTATTGGTAAAGCAAAAAAGCTACGGTCCTATAATAGCAAATTACATCTTTTTAATGTGGAAACCTTAGAGAGTCGCAGAAAGTATAATGATGCAGTTTTTGTACATAAAATATTTAATTCTACATTTAATTGCCCAAGTTTAATGGAACTTTTTAAATTTCGTGTACCCACGAGACTACCCCGCAGTTCTATTGCACCACTTAGTTCACCATTAAGAAGAACTGTATTGGGAAGAAATTCTCCATATGCCAGATTCTGTAAAGTTATTAATGGATACAGCGATCAAATCGACATTCACTTTGATTCACCCAGAATATTCTCTAAGTGTCTCCGTAAATGTATAAGTTAATAGCGCAAAGTAGATATATATATTTTTTTATTTTTTTTTGTTTTTTATAATTTTTTTTTATTATTTTCATTTTTATTTTCATTTTATGAGTTTATATAGCACTATTCTCACTAATAGA
Organism: Parnassius glacialis; assembly: GCA_033319125.1. NCBI lineage: Eukaryota > Metazoa > Arthropoda > Insecta > Lepidoptera > Papilionidae > Parnassius > Parnassius glacialis. The sequence goes on along the minus strand of JAVANC010000028.1, from coordinate 8,163,690 downwards.
TATATTTTTAATTTTAGTTGAGGAATAACTTATTGTTTTTTCAGTTTATGTTTTTATAAAGTAATATGCATGCGGAGTTTACCTTTAAGTAATTGTAGCACTTTTGTTAATATTTTTAAGTAATTGTACTAATTTGATGTGTTAGTGTTAGCAATTGTTGGTAAACCTAATAAATAGAAAAAAAAAATCAGAAGCAAACAAGCAATAGTATTAAAATTATGTTGCAGATGCAGAAAGAAAGGTAAGTACATCGAAACTTGGACATCTAAGACTAGTCGCTTTTCCAGTAAAGTTGATGTACAGTTACAGTAGAATATATATAATTTTATACGTGGTAGAGTTATGATGCAGCTATATTTCTGATATAGTGGGTTGGCTCGACCAGGGAAGGACCACGCTCTCAAAGAATACCAGCGTAAAATAGCAGCTTCATGCTGCTGTGTTCGTATGGTGAGTGTAGAAAACCGGAGACCCTGGAACTGGAACCGGAAACCGAGGCATTCCATCTTAGTCCTCACGGGTGACAACGCATCTGCATTTTGATTTGTAATAGAGGATAGATGTAGATGTCTATGGGCCGCAGTAACCACTTACCATCAGGTGGACTGTGTGCTCGTTTGTCACCCTTATCCCATAAAAATGTATTTCTGTAAATTGTATTAATTTTACAACGTTATCATAATAATACAGCTTGAATAGCGTTTTGCAAGTTGGTTAATTCCCTTAGAAAAATAAAGATTGATCCTTGCACTCGGAAAAGGCCTCCACAGCACGCATCACCTCATCGTCAACGTCAAATTTTATACTACGTAAGTGCTGTATCTAATGAAACCCAGCAGTTCGGATGACAGCGTCTGCAACATTAGATCAATGGGCAGGGGCATTACCATGATGAAAAAGCACTCGAGCACGCAATTTTACTCGACGTTTATTCTTTAGTTCTTCGCCTAGTTTTTTCATTAATGATGCGTAATAATTTCCGCTTCTTGTCTCTCTTTACTTAAATAGACGACGTTATTATAACATCCGCATTCCGCAACTATTATAACATTCGTTATTTTTCCAGCGGACGCAGAAGATTCAAGGTGTCTACCTTGAATCTTTTGGCTGGCGTTTAAGATGTTGTTTTCTACATCTTGCTTTGGTTTTTTGTCTCCGGATCAAAATGGTGTACTCCCGTTTAATCTCCAATTAATAAACGAGTGTAAAAAGAATCTGAACCTTCTTCAATTATTACTATATTTAACTTTGAAATGTCAACTCTTGCTTCCTTTTGGACGGTTGTGCTTATTCGAGGAAGCCTTTTTGAATGTTAAGGTATGAGTTAAAATAAACTAAATATTCCCAAAAATTTATAGAATTTCTGCTTTTTTTATAGGATAAGGGTGACAAACGAGCACACAGTCCACCTGATGGTAAGTGGTTGCTGCGGCCCATAGACATCTACATCTATCCTCGTTTGCGAATCAAAATGCAGATGCGTTATCACCCGTGAGGACTAAGATGGAATGCCTCATTTCCAGTAAAAGGGGCCTCTGGCTACCTGCACTCACCAAGCGAAACGCAGAGGTAAACCTCTACTTCACGCTGGTATTCTGTGAGGTCGTGGTACCACCCCGGTTCGAGCCGGCCCATCCGTGCGAGAGCAAAAGCTGCCGCGCGGCTCTACCACTGCTAAATAACAGATAGTCACTCGTCGATTTACTTTAACAATTTTTTCGACTTTTTTAACGTTTTCTTGCGTAGCGGCTGTAGTTGACTGCCCAGAGTGAGTGTAGTCATTGCAGGCGGTTCTGCCGCGTTTATTTTTAATGCACCAGTATGTCGCTGTTATAGCTTGGAAATTCCCGACAATTTCAAAGTCCCGGGACACGGGAAAGCCCATAATCAAAGTCCCGGGAATTCCCGGGACTTCGAGACTTTTAAGAAAAAGCTTTTTTGTTTTTTTAAGATGGGTAAGCCTGTTTTGAAGAATTGTAATTGAGTTAATTTCTGGTGAAACGTATTAAAAAGAGGCAATTTTTTGTAAAAATCAACATTTATTAAACAAATAGCTGTCCCGGCAAACGTTGTTTTGCCATATACATTATATCTGGGAAATATTTTTTACTTTTAAAAATCGCGATTAAAAGCATGGGTTGATCGTAGAAGGGTGAAAATTTGAAGTTTTATATATTTTTCACAGCTGAATCATAATAAAATAAAAATAAAAAAATTGCCAAAAAAATAAAAAAATATTTAGGGGTGGGTCACCCTTATCATTTAGGGGTTCGAAAAATAGATGTTGGACGATTCGATGCACTCGATATGCACACAAAATTTCATACAAATCAGTTCAGCCGTTTTGGACGAGTACCAGACTCCTCCGAAACGGTTGAACTGACAAACACCGCGACACGAGAATTTTATATATTAGATTAAACAGAAAATTAAATAACTTTAACGTTAATTTCAGCCTTAATAATTGCTTTGATTATTTCTTTTAGTCACACACAGATGCACTTCTAAACAGTTGAATCTTATAGTTATGAAACGAACTTAGTTAAAAATCATACTAATTCTTAATAACTTTACTATTATCTAGTAATTCCAGTATCGAATTATAGTTCATAATCTCCTTGTTAATTCTCATAATCACATATTTGTTTCATATACTGTGTTGCGTACTCAGTAATTACGTAGTAGACTAAGTAATTTTTCATTAGACTAACACATGGCACTAGGCTCCTTCAATTATTTGAAAATAAAAATGATTACATAACAATTTCGACAATTTTGTCTCGTTTCGAGTCTCGACACGAAAATCCTGGGACTCGAGACAACTAAAATTACGAAAAGTCCCGGGACTTTGAGACACGAGACGTCCCGGGACCCAAACCCTAGTCGCTGTAGAATAAGACGTAGCATTGTCTGCCAAAGTAGTCCGCAGTTCTTTAATAACACTTTTTGTAGAAAAAGTTTTCAGGCAGAAATATTTAATAACCGCACAAAGTTCGAGTTTCTCCATTTTGTATAAAAATCACATTCCATCCAAATGTAGTTTGAAAAAAAATTGGGATAGTATTAGTTTTGCTTTTTCTGGCGTTGGCTACTTTGAGATGCAAAAAAATGGAACACATTTCTATAACTCATTGATAAGTGTCCTTTATCATGGTTGCAGAGTTAGAGCCACGCTGCATTCACGCATACATAGCTGCAGCACAAATGGATCGGCTCGAATGGGTAAGTACCTCATTCACAGAGAATACCTTTTAATTTATAATAGTGACATTTTACAAAAATATGGTTTTAGTTTAATTACTAATCTATAAATTCTCGGATTAAAACTGGTCTACATGCGATTATTCCAAAACTCTCATTTTAAATATAGTTTAATTAAAGACATTTTTATACGGAGAGGCACACTGAAATGATCGGGAATAGAATATTTCGGATTGAGTTACAATAAAACCTTTTTTAGAATTTGAATACTGGCCTCTTAGAATCTTAATGGCTTTTAAACAATTAAAAATAGGTTTAAAAACAAAAACTATGTTGGTTCAAAGTTGACACGTCATTCCATTGAATCCAAAGCTGCTAGGTGAAATTTTGCAGCACCAGCCCATATATGGCAGCAATACTCAATGCACGACCGGACTTGCGTTTTATATAAAGTAAGCAGCTGTCTCAGCGTGAAGTATCGCCATAGCTTTGCAAGGACTCATAACTTCCTTGCAGCTGCTTTGACCTTGGACTTAATGAACCACTCGAAATTCAGTTTTGAGTATATCTCAACTCCCAACAACTGAAGGCAGTCGGAGTATTCCAGTGATACATTTCGGAGAGAAGAAGCTAAGGTGAGCTGGCTCCTTTTTGCAGTGGAGAGACACGCTTGTGTTTTGGAGATGTTGACTTTCACAAGATTGGCATTGCCCTATTAGAAGACTGCCTATAGTGTGAGATTCACACATTCTACCATAGCTTCTCTTTTGGACTGGATTTGATACCGACTAGCCTGAGGACTTCAATGGTATCTCTCCACAACTATGCTATCGTCTGCATACCCATAGGTACCGGGCATAAGCAGACCATTAATATGCAGCAGGAAGAGAGTTACGGAGAGAACGGACCCCTGAGGAACACCGGTGATAGGATCGGATGAGCAGCCATCGACGACAACCCGGAGAGACCGTTCACACAGAAAATTCTTTACTCAGTCAATCAGATCAGGGGATAAGTCGTACGCTGTAAGCTTACCCAAACGGCTAGCATGCCAAACTCTGTCAAAGGCCTTTGAGACATCAAGGGAAACAGCAAGTGCTTCCCCACTGTTCTCGAGTGCATCGCCCCATACGTGTGTGGCATACGCTAGAAGGTCCCCAGTTGATCGATTTCGGCGAAACACGTACTGGCGATCACTAAAGAGGTCATTTTGTTCTAGGTATGCTATTAAGCGGGCGTTCAACATAAGTTCCATATTCTTGTAGAGTATGGAGGTAACAAAGATTGGCCGATAATTGGCAGGGTCGGCACGGCTTCCTTATTTTGGTACAGGCTGCACGTTGGCCAGCTTCCAGGATTGTGGCACTAATCCAGTCCTAAATGAGAGGCGGGAAAAAGCGTGCCAGCACAGGAGACAATTCAAGTGCACAAGACTTTAGAACTGTAGCTGGTATACCATCTGGTCCACTAGCTTATTCATGTTTAGACACAGCAAGGTTTTCAGAACTTTTTTATTTGTGATACGAGCCTCTCACATTGAAGTATCGCAGTGAGGTAAATTAGGTGGAACGTTGTTGACACTGTCCAGACGTGCATTGTAGGCAAAAAGAGACGCGAACAAGCCCGCTTTCTCTTTAGCCGTATACGCCAGTGTGCCATCCGGTTTTATCAGTGGAGGCAGTGTAGGCAAACAGAAATTTGTCTCGACCGTTTTAGCGAAAGACCAAAAAGCTCTGGTGTCTGATGGTCTGTTAGAGAGCTTTCAACTGGCTATCGAGACTAACCTTCTGAAATGCTTTTTGTAGCTTTTCGATTTCGAGCGTAAATCTAGGATAGGTACGCTAAATGCGCTTTTCAGCTTGGGCACATTCAGTGTTAAACCATGGACAATTAGCCAATCAATTAATTAAAATGGCACTTTTGAGACCTCAAGTACTATACTAATGGACACATTTAGGGGAACGTAAAAATGTTTCATTTCTCCTATTTTATTTATTTTTGTACTGGCTACACATATTAGTTAGTTTTTTAAATAGAATCAGGGTGACAAACGAGCACACTGTCCACCTGATGGTAAGTGGTTGCTGTGGCCCATAGACATCTACCTCGTTTGCGAATCAAAATGCAGATGCATTACCACCCGTGAGGACTAAGATGAAATGCTTCTATTCCAGTAAAAAGGGTCTCCGTTCAATTAAAAAAAGGAAAACAGTGAAGCGAAAAAGCAAAAAAAAATAAGATTATTTATTAATTATGAATACCTGGGATAGTGAGCTTTGTCCGATTTGAGAGTAAATATTATTTTATTATCAGGGTTTACCACAATCTGTATTTAAATACATTTTTTTTTATTTTTATTTTGTACCAGCAGCTATGCAGGTCTAGAAATATCAGTATTACTGCGACCTATGTGATCTCTTGTGATCGCCGCTATGGCTATAGGCTATAGTTAACAGCTAAGCCCCACGTCCTCGATGAATAGAAGGAGTTGTTTAGCTGTGAGCATATTCACTTCTTGTGGGCGAAGCACATAGTTTCCCTAATTATTTACGAACTATAATATATAGCAATGGCATGTGCGTCTATTGCAGACGTTTTAACAGTTTGTGGCTTGTGACATTTATTCTGGTGACTATTAATCGAATAAAAAGTAAATTTAAGTTGCTACGGGTCATTGACTACCTACAAACAAAATTTAGTGGAAATCCGTCCAGTGGCTTTTACGTGAATCGTGAACACACAGACAGATAGACAGACTGACAAAAATTAAAAAAAAATACTAATTTGGATTCTGATTCTTTATTCAAACTCCTGGACTTTTTCATTCCAATAAATAATAGAAATAGAGACACAAACTTTCTGTAGATTTATTATATATTTTATGTTATATTTATTATTTATTACATGTTGTTCTAAAGATACTGTAATTTGATGGCTCCGTGGCGCAGTGGCTTAGCAATGAGTTGCAGCATAAATGCCCCCAGTTAGAATCCCGCACGGAACAAGTATTTGTATGGACCAGAAATAACGGTTCTGGGTCTGAATGTTTGTCCTTATGATATATATGTATGTAAACTGCACCCACGTTACAGGAGAAAATCCTAGTGTCCTCCACACTAGGATTTTCGCCTGTTTATAACGTTTAAAGAAAGATAAAAGAATGAAATGATGAATTAAACATTTTTGAAAAATGTTTGTAGTAGTAGGCATAACGCCATTAAAATGTCAGTAACTCCGCAAACAAATAATTTATTAGTCAATAATAATTGTTGTCTAGTTGTGAGCTACAATACTAAAAAAACAACTACTACTGAAAATATTGAAACCTGACCACATTGCGGAATTCGAGCTCGCGTACTTCGGTAGCTATGCTCTAACTATTAGTCTGTTAAGAAGAAGATCATATTTTACAGGCGAAATCAAAAATCGTGTTACGTGGGTAAATCAAACTTGTTACTTTTTGCTAGATAACACAGATATAAGGAATTTTCTCAGAAATGAAACCTAGCAAGATCGATTTTCCGCTCTCGTAAACCCCTAAATTGTATTTTATCGAAATCATTAAGCCTCTTCAGAGAAAGTAATATACAAATAATAACTTCTTTCAATAATTTAAAATTAAAATGTTTATACAACCGACTTCGATAAGCACCAGCTTTCAAATAAAAAAATAATTATCGAAGTCGGTTCACCCAGAGAAAAGTTATGAAGTAACACACATAAAAAACATACAGTAGGCTTGAGTACCGCCTCCTTTTTGAAGTCGGTGGAAAGTTAGTGATATGACACCATTATAAGTCTATAACTTAACGTATCCATCCATCCGTTCAATACAACCTATAAAATTCTACTGCTGAACATAAGCCTCCCTTAAAGATTGCCTCATGGGGGGAATTACGCCATTGTCGCCACGTTTAGAAGGCGGGTTGGCAACCGCAGTTTTTAATGATTTGAAGTTGTTAAACGACACCAACGGGTACTATGCGGTAGTAGATATTCTTACACCGCCACTACAACCTAAAATGTGGTGATATTTTATAATAAAAGCTTAAAAGAAGAATGGGATTTTTGGGCCTGAAGTTAACTAATTGGTTCATACTTTAAAAAAATGGTCATATTTTTATAAAGTAAAATACAAAAAAGTAGCTCTTTTTACAATCTAGAATTCGAAAAAGCAATAAAATTAGAAATAAGTTATAAAATCGATCGTAGTGTATTCTTTATGGCAATAAGTCGATTACCATAAAGAATACACTAGTGAAATCTTCTTATTTTGAAACTTGACAGTTCAAACTTCAAGCTATTTACCTACTTAAAAGAAAAAGACAGACTTTCGATTCAATTTGAAACGAGCGTAATATAATCGATTCTCGATTAAATTGAGCATTTTTATAATTATTTTCGATTATTTTTCTGTGTTAAGGAGATAAAAAATAATTACGTAAATATCTACAAAATAATAATAAAAAAAAATACAAAATATCAACATTCCAACAAATAACAGTTACAACAACAATTAAAGTAATCGATCACAGATCAGTATCCCTAATATTCACATCACTTAGTTGTTGTCGTTTTAACTGTTGTTAATCGTTTCACCGTTTCGTTTCATTCAGCATTCATTAACCACAGCTTTTTGGTGCTTTTATACTGATCCTGCTTTTATATCTTAAATTAATAATAGTGAAAAATAGCCTGTTATAGAGTAATAACAGCGAAAAATCACCTGTTATAGTGTAGGTAATAGATAATCTCACTTTTACTTATTCTACAATAACTCAGCTCCTAGATTGACACATCTTGCCAGGTTTTCAGCTATGAATTGTTTATTACGCTTTGAAATAGTCCTACTTTCATCTTGTTAACACTTGGGCCCAAGAATGTATGGAGACATCTCCCTCTTCTTTAACTCCTTAATTTGTTCTATTTTCTACTACAAGTTAGTTGGATATAAAACTTGACATTTTACAAATTCAATGTCAAAGGACGTGAAAAGTTTTATATTAAATGTATTGAATTGAAGGTTATATATTCCTATCTGCTATGGAACATGGCACCCGTTTAGATATGAACTCTTTCATAGGCTATACCGACAATACTAAACGCATTCGTACTGAACATGGCTCCTCTTCACATTTATTTTTTCGTTGGTATAAATTTTCCAGCAAAACGTAAATTCCTAAATCCAGATAAGTTTATTTGTTAAGTCAAAATCTTAAATTATAGACAATCTTTAGATTCTCAAATAATGTAGCGTGAAATAGCAACTTAATGCTGCTGTGTTGCATTTGTAGAATGAAGAGAACCGGAGATCTTTTTAATAGAAATCCATCGTAGTTCTCAGGGGTGACAACGCATTTGCATTTTGATTCTTAATCGAGGAAACATAATAGATGTCAACGGGCCACTGCATCCGCTTACCATCAGGTGGATGGTGCGCTCATTTGTCACCCTTATTCTATAAAAGACAAAACAGTTTTTTAAAATAGAAAGGGTTTTAGATATTAAAATATTTTAAGTTAAAATAATTATTTTTAATGCCTAATGTTCAGGACTTAATGTAGAAATTCTTGCTCTTTTATTGTAAAGCAACATGCAATATAATATGTTATATGATTTTGAAATGTCTTTTCCTACAGTCGGGATAGCCAAGTAATATTATTATATTTAATTATTAAAAGATTAACACGAGTGTCCTTACACGTGTAGTTTTAAGCCATGTATTCACATTGCAATACACTGCTTCAGAAACAAAGACAAAGCATTTCTGTAATAAAAAATCTACGTTTGTCAAATAAATATGTTCGCAGAATATTTGAAACTGTTGGAATAAATCCTACCAACTTGTTTGCAAAAAAGTTGTTGTGCTCCCTGAATAGAACAAATTCAGTTTCGCATTTCGCATATATGTAATATATTATATTGTAATCTCTTTATCTTGTGTTGAATGTGGCTTTAGTGTGGGAGGATTTTTTTTAATTAATACAATTTTTGATGTTATATAATTTTATCCAGCTTCAAGAACACCTCCCTTTGTTCCACAACTGCATACACTGTCAGCGCCACTACTAAACCCAACAAGATTACAGTTTCACACACAAACTACGCTGCAGCTATATTATTGTTGTAGCACGACTGGGTCAGATCGACCAGGGAAGGAACACGCAATAAATTTTTCACACCTTAAACATTTATAAGTTATTAAATAATGTTGACGTATCACCATTACAACACATCAAATGATACGAAATGGCAACACTGTTAAAATCAGTCTATATTAACTTATCGACAAAATCCAAAAAATATTTATACCATAAGGCTTTAACTAGCCTGAATGACCTTGACGAAACGGATATCGCAGAGATTTAGCCAACGTCAACACCATCTAGCAACTACGTTCTGTATTACTTATAAAAGTGCAAAGATTAGTAGACTGCAGAGATGACAATTATAAAAGTGACGTACTGCCTGTTATGCTTGCGCATTACTGAGAATTATGCCGTGGTTACGCATCTTCAATTACATTGTGCTGTAGCTTTGTAGCCGGTAGGCGTTACGAGATATCAAGTGTTCAAGTTTTAAGTACGTAAGAGTTTTTTATTATATATGTTAAATCGTATTTATTTGTATCTTATTAGTAGATCTGGGTCAAATCGTTCGCTGTAAATTATTCCCGGGTTTGATCCCCGACAGCACGAATGCAATTTGTAATTGCAATTTTCGTCAACACGCATTGGGGCAGTTCGTCGGGCATTTCTTTGCCCTAAAACCCTCTCAGAAATAAAAAAAGAGTTCTGTGCCCAGTAGAGGGAATTGTATAGCCTTTTACTTTACTTTGTAGCAATATTTATATTCGTTTCAGATACAGAAGGGTACCTTATGCTGACAAAAATATCAAGTGGAGGCGATGAAAACGTAAAACATCTTTGTACCTAGATAAAACGTTCGAAAGATTGTCAGTCATGTCATACGCCACATTTTCAATAGAGCGTAGAACATTGCAGATAGGGCAAAATAAAAAATAATCCAAAATATTATGGGAACTATTTATTAATAATATATACATTTATAGGTATTTATAATAAAAACAATGAACAAGCTGCAAGGTTCAGCTAATAATGTTTCTTGAAACACAATTGTAAAATTCCTGTTTTAATTTTTACCAAAGTTTAATTGATGAAACGTAGTCAAGATCACTTCATATAAAATATATTTAATTAAAATTGACACATGACCTATTTGGCTTTCTACTTACAACTCGGCGGAAATTTAAAAAGAAGATTTTGTCTTTTCACACAAGTATTGTTTACAACTGGCGTGGTTTCGAAAAGCGAGATTAAGTGTCAGCGGTATATAATCAATTAAATACTGAACTTTTTTGAAATTTATTTTTTGTTTATTTTTGTTATATCTTCTTAAAAACTGACGCCATCTGACTATTTTATTATTTGTTTTTTTTTTGTAAGACATAAGGATAAGTTAGACTTAGTTAGATTAACTTGGATAAGGGTGTAATTTTTTTAATTTTATCACAAAATTTCCGCAATAAATTATTACCTTTTCTACAGTGATTATCTCCTCTTAGTTTCGGCGTGATTGTAGGATGTTATACTGAGTCACCGTCAGTTACTAAGCGGTCATAAATCATTATATGTATGTATAGACATACACATATTAATTTTTTGATTTTAATATTTAATCTTTTTAGAATTTTGATTGATTTTTTAAACCTGGTAAAATTATTTTTTTCCATACCAATTGATGGGCCTGAGTATAATGCCAGTAATGCTCTTTGGCTGAAGATTTTTTTTATTTTATGCTCAATTGCAGACAAAACAATATTGATTGCGCATTTCTAAAACAAAATTTTACCTCTTCTCCTTCTAATAATAGCTCCTGGCATGGCGGAATAGTTATTATTATCTATAAGACCATTTGCAGAAACAGTTTTTGTTAACAGTTTTGAGTGTAACATTTTATCAGCTGCTTTGTTTATAGTGCCTTGAGCAACACTTTGCCGGTTTCTGTACAGAAAATGATGCTGGCTTTGCAAATATGGATGGCCGCTACCATTGAATATAATACCCGCTATGTTACACTTATTTACATAGAAACTTTAACTATCATTTGCATAAAATTCTAAATAGCACTTTTTACACAAGAAAGTAAACTTTTAGATTAGTCCATCTTGTTTATCACTAATTAAGTGAAAAGAAAAACAAACCAATAGGTCCTTGATTTAAAATTTCTTGAAACTTTTTATATAAAAGCGTGACCTTATCATAATATAATAGTCAATCATTTAGCTATGTGATAAAACTTTTGAGTGTGCCAGTCAAACATTAATGATGATATTCGGGTCATTATATTGGAAATAGTCTTTTAAATATTTTGTAGTACAATTGATAATATTCAGTATGGTTGACCGTGTATATGACTTTTATAAGTCTATGTTATTTTTGATGAAAATTATTATTGCACATAAAAGCCCTTTCACATTTATTGTATTCTCGAATTAAATTAATCAAAATGAAAATAAGAATTTTGGCTCTTTATAACTGATCTTTAAATGTAAAACACTGACTTGAAATTATATAATTATCGGCATATTTTTAATTCATTGAACTTTTTTAAGATTGTGTTGAAACTCTACTGGTAAAAAACAAATATACATATATATATATATATATATATATATATATATATATATATATATATATATATATATATATATATATTATAGTTCTTGATGAAAATAAAGTATGCGCGTTACATCGCATCCCATCAAGAATTTCTAATGTAATTCTTGGTGTAAAGCTAAGACGTGATAATATCTAACTGTAAACAATAGAATAACAAAACAATGAAATTATTTGTAAATACTTACTTTATAACCTTGTTACGCAGCCCTAATCCAGGCAATCTGCTGCGTTGCATCGGCTTACGACAATCACGAGGCGCCGTGTCAGCATAACGTGTCTAGTGTCTTACATTACCTAATTCTAATATTTTACCGTGTGAAATCATTCTAGATTCAAACATCGAATTAGAGTCACCTCACTTAGTTATAAGAATTAATTGTAATCATTTTAAATTAAATATATTTTAAATAAAGACTGCTTCTTTTTTGCAATCTCTGGCTGGAGCCCACATAATTGGCGCAGTCGGTAGGATCTTCTAAAGTAGAGTCAGTTATTCAAGAGTGACCAAAAAGATACAGAATCTACGGGAGCACCAGTCCAGAGGCGAATCCAGGTATCGATTCCGCAAAGAGAAGTAATGCCGTAAGTGCTTGAATCTTTCAATCCTTACCCTTCCTAGTTCCGTAATTAATTTTTTTTACTCTATCCTAATTTTATATACACTTTTTATTTCTATTGTATTTTATTGCGTTTTAACTGTGTTAGTATAAAGCTTTCAAAATTTTCCATCCAAGGGGAACACGGAACGTTAGGTTAGATAGTAGTAGGACTTCTAAGCTTAGTATTATAGACGAGAACAGAGGTTTGGAAACCGATAGTATGGCACAATCAAATGAAATAGACCTAGTTTATAAGTCACTTAGAGTTTTGCCCGAATTTGACGGTAACCCGTACATCCTTACGCGCTTTATTAACCTGTGCGATCAACTTGTGTTAGCTCACGTAAGAAATGAGCCCGGATACGAACTAGCCAATCTTTCTCTCATTAACGGAATTTTAAATAAAATAACTGGGCCCGCGGCTAGGCTAATAAATTCAAATGGAATACCCGAAACCTGGGCCGGCATCAAAAGCGCTCTTATAAATAACTTCGCCGACCATCGCGACGAAACCGCATTTTACAGCGATTTATCATTGCAAACCCAAGGGTCTAGTACCCCGCAAGAATTTTACGAGCGAGTTCAAAGTTTATTTAGTACAATAATGACCTATGTCACTTTACATGAAACTATTAGTACGACAATTGAAGCTAAGCGCGCACTCTATAAAAAACTGAACTTGCAAGCTTATTTACGTGGATTAAAAGACCCCCTAGGGTCTAGAATAAGATGTATGCGTCCCGAAAGTATGGAGAAAGCACTTGAATTCGTACAGGAGGAATTAAACATCCTTTACCTCCAACAACGAAATGAAGGCAGTCAGAACAAGAAGGAATGGACTCAACCTTCACATAGCCTACCATTAAATAATTTCCTTCCAAAACCTACCACGTTTAACATGCCGCCGCTACCTAGACCACAGGGTAATAATATGCTGAACTCGTTTAGACAGCCACCTATGAAACCGCATGCTGCACAGGGTTGGAGACCCAATCTACCACCCCAGATGCATCAACCACGCGGTCCCACTCGTACGCAACAGATGATGCGTGCTCCTCCACCAAATTATAACCCCCAGAGCAATGTATTTAAGCTTCCTAACAGACCTCAACAACCACAGGGCTTCAACTTAAATAATAACATGCGCCCTTCTCCTATGAGCGGTGTCACTCCATTTGTTTCAAAACCCTTACCACCGACTGGACATGACTGGAGACGATTTGGCAACCTACCGCCGAGCAATTACTTTAAGACACGGGAGGTAAACTTTAACGAGACTGATTTTGACTACGACTACAGCACCGACGCGTACTATGAATATGACTATCCTGACTATAACTATAATCAGGAGTATTATTCTTACGAACAATATCCCAACTATGGATACGAGCAACCGTATAACCACGCGGAAGCTCCTATCGTAGAGGAAGTAGACACTAGTTTTACCCCGACTAACAATGAGGATTTTCGGAAGTGTCCGAAATCAGAAAAACAAAAATAGAAGTCAATTTCCACATACAAAGGCAACTCGGTTACATTCAGATTCAATCCCCCACTGAAACTCCTAATAGACACCGGCGCAAACCAATCATTTATTAGTCCCGAAGCTGTAAGAAAATATTTTAGCCATATTCCACTCAATTATGACCCATTCAAGGTCACCAATGTTCACGCGACAAGTAAAAATAATTATTCTATAACTCTCCCATGCCCTTTAGAATTTAATGAACGAGATAATATAACCTTGTTCATTTATAAATTTCATAATTACTTCGACGTCATCGTTGGAGCCACACGCAAGTGTGAGTAACGATCAAAGAGCGAGTCTTATCCGACACTATTCCGAAGATATCCCGGACGTCAGTCTGAACGAAATTAGAATGGCTCTCCAGCACCTTAAAAACGGTAAGGCCCCAGGCGAGGATGGAATTACAGCGGAGCTTCTGAAAGCGGGTGGAAGACCGGTACTTGAAGCCCTTCAGAAGCTCTTTAATTCCGTCCTCCATGGTGGCATTACACCGGAGGCGTGGAGCAGAAGTGCGGTGATCTTGTTCTTCAAGAAAGGTGACAACGCTCTCTTGAAGAACTACAGACCGATTTTCCTTCTGAGCCGCGTCTACGTGCTGTTTTCGAGAGTCATTACGAATCGTCTCGCGCGCAGACTTGACGACTTCCAGCCTCCTGAACAAGCCGGTTTCCGAAAGGGCTTTAGCACCATAGACCACATACATACCCTTCGGCAAATTGAACAGAAGTCCGAAGAGTACAATTTGCCACTATGTCTGGCGTATGTGGACTATGAGAAAGCCTTTGATTCTGTCGAAATTTGGGCGGTGCTGCAGTCCCTTCAGCGGTGCCTAGTTGACTGTCGGTATATCGAAGTGCTGAAGTGTTGGTACAGTAGAACTACGATGGCTATCCGAGTACAGAACCAGAGTACGAAACCTATCCAACTGCAGAGAGGTTTAAGACAGGGTGACGTCATATCCCCGAAACTCTTCACCGCTGCATTGGAAGACGTTTTCAAGCTACTGGACTGGAAAGGATACGGTATTAACATCAATGGCGAGTACATAACTCACCTTCGATTTGCCGACGATATAGTTCTTATGGCAGAATCGCTGGAGGACCTAAGCACTATGCTCAATGACCTCAATAGTGTTTCCCAACGGATAGGTCTTAAGATGAACATGGACAAAACAAAGATCATGTTTAATGTCCATGTCACACCTATGCCGGTAGTTGTTGGGAACACTAAGCTCGAAGTTGTTGACGAGTATGTTTACCTGGGACAAATAGTCCGACTAGGTAAGTCCAACTTCGACCGAGAGGTCAATCGACGGATTCAACTCGGTTGAGCAGCGTTCGGGAAATTACGGCACATCTTCTCGTCAGGTATACCTCAAAACTTGAAAACGAGACTTTACACCCAGTGCGTGTTGCCAGTGATGACATACGGAACTGAGACGTGGCCCTTCACTGCTGGCCGGATGAGGAAGCTCAAGGTCGCTCAGCGAGCTATGGAGCGGGCTATGCTCAGTGTTTCTCTGCGTGATAAACTCAGAAATGAGGATATCCGCAGTAGAACCAGAGTGACCGACATAGCCCAACGGATTAGTAAGCTGAAGTGGCAATGGGCCGGCCATATAGCTCGAAGAACCGACAACCGTTGGGGAAGAAAGGTTCTCGAGTGGCAGCCTCGTACCGGCAGGCGAAGTGTAGGGCGTCCCCCCACTAGATGGAGTGATGACCTTGTAAGATATGCAGGAAGTCGATGGATGCAGGTGGCTCAGGACCGTGCTTTGTGGCATTCTTTGGGGGAGGCCTATGTTCAGCAGTGGACTTGTGAAGGGCTGTAATGATGAATAATGATGATAAGCGTTTAAAAAACTAATATATAATTGAACTAAGTCGCCCCAACACCGACGCGCGGTCCACCCTCAACGATGTTCGAAAACGGACTGTGACAGGCTGACAAGGCGACGGAGCATGCGCGCTCGCGAAAATATATTCAATTTCAGGGAAAAATTATATTCTCTTATAAAACGGCGAATAAAAATAAAACTCTCAATTAAAAATATTAATATTTTTAAGACATTTTTTTAGTGTAAGAACTATTTAAAAAGCTTGTGCCGTTTTGGAGAAATTTTGCACAATATGACAAAGATAGGTACCTTTGAGGGATTTTTTTTCTTATAAGGGGTTGAAAAAAATACAATTTTGTTCAATTTAAAACATTAACCAAATCCTCTTCTGTTACCCTGTATTTTTTCTTTGTGGATTAAATGAATAGTTATTGAGATTTTTTTACTTAAATATCCAAGATTTAGGCATTTCAACCACTGTTAAGGCCTTAAGGTACATAAATTAAAAATTTTACTTTTTAGAATTTTCCGGAAGTTGTTTTCACTTTTCCTTCATCTTTTGATACAGTAAATTGTAATCTAACAGCCGTTTCTATCCATCAGCTTTAATTTCTCGTACACAGCTTTTTGGTATTTTATGTGAGGGTAGGCGCATATTTACGAGTTTAACACAGTATTGATATCAGTTAAGAAAAAATTTTAGCGATTTCTACATCAAGGCGACGTTGTTTGAACAATCCGGAGTGTTTTTGCTTTATTTGTGTTAAATGTGTTTTTAAAAATTATAGAAAATCGGTGACAGATTTCGTAAAAATCGCGTATACCGACTAGTTTAAAGTACAAGTGTGTAATTTGGACAAGACGTGGGTGCCTAAAACTGTTTGCCGAAATTGTGTTGTTAGTTTGCGACAATGGTCAAGTGGAAAAAGAAGTTCCCTAAAGTTCACAACCCCCATGATCTGGCGAGAACCGAAAAATCACCATGATGATTACTATTTTTGAATCGTTAATGTAAATGGCATTAATTCCAATAACCGCAGTAAATGGATTTATCCTGATTTACCGTCTGCTAAACGACCAATTTTGCAACCCATTCTAGTTCAAGAACCTATATCACCAGTTTTACCTTCGACATCTGCACTAGCTTCTTGCCAGATGGAAACAGACGACATAATAAACGATGATAAGTCAAATGATACTGATTTTATCCCCAATATCCTGACTACAGAATTTGTTAACCAAAACGAGTTGAATGACCTAATAAGAGATCTTTATTTTACAAAAGAACAGTCCGAGTTACTCACCTCTGGATTGAAAGAAAAAAAGTACTTGCACCCAATACTGAAGTCACGATATACCGAACAGCAGAGATAGAGAACATCATTGGATTCGGAAAGAGTGGCCTCTAAGAAAGAAATTAGTGCCTGGAAAGCAGAATATAATACATTTTACGCTCGTTAATAAAGATCGCATTATTTTGCCACCACTGCACATAAAACTTGGAATAATGAAGCAGTTTGTCAAGGTGCTTGATAAAAATAGTGACTGTTTTGAGTTTGTTGCACAGAAATTCCCTGCCCTAACTACAGAAAAATAAAAAAGCTGGAATATTTGATGGACCACATATACGTCTGCTAGTTAATGATGAAAATTTTGTTAAAACAATGAATGAAAAAGAGTCCAAAGCATGGAAATCTAAAAAATAATGAAAAATTTCTTGGTAATACAAAAGCACCAAACTACCAAGACTTTGTCCAACATATGTTATTATGTCTGTAGTATCTTGGTTGCAACATGAGCGTAAAAATTCATTATTTACACTCCCATCTGGACCACTTTCCTGAAAATCTTGGTCACTTTAGTGATGAACAAGGAGAAAGATCAAGGAATTCGCATCATGGAGAAACAATATAAGGGCAGATGGGATGTGATGGCAGATTGTTGCTGGACTTTGAAACGAGACCTACCACCAAGTATCACATGCAAGAAAATCATTAAAAAGATCATTTTGGCAGCTTCAAAAAATTAAATATTTTTATAGTATTCATTTTTTGTGTTTTTCTAAAAAATCACACATATGCCATATCTCAAAAACTAAAGCTGATAGATGAGAACGATTTTTATTTTCAGAGTAAGGATGCCATATGTCTACATAAAAGTTAATTAACCGTCTGAAAAAAAATTCTAATTATAATTTATTGGCTTAACACTTTTTGGCTTAACACTTTCACAGTCCGATTTTCAGATAGAATCGTAAGAAAAATATTGGTAAATCCAATTGGGCATACCTTAAGCGCATTAAAAAAATTACGTATAACATGATTATACGGAATTTTTAAAGTAGTTTAAATACATTTCGACAGCACTATCGGCTTCAACACCCTCGAAAACCATGAAAATGACACCCATGATGAAAAAATTGATACCTATTGCAGCCGCCATCTTGGATTTACATTTCGGCAGCCCTATCGCCTTCAACACTCTCGAAAACCATGAAAATGACACCCAAGATGAAAAAATTGGTTCCTACTTCAGCTGCCATCTTGGATTTACATTTCGACAGCACTATCGGATTTAACACCCTCGAAAACCATGAAAATGACACCCATTATGAAAAACTTGATATCTATTACAGCCGCCACCTTGGATTTACATTTCAACAGCACTATCGGCATCAGCACCCCCGAAAACCATGAAAATGACACCAATGATGAAAAAATGTATATCTATTGCAGCCGCCATCTTGGATTTACATTTCGATAGCACTATCGGCTTCAGCACCCTCGAAAACCATGAAAATGACACCCATGATGAAAAAATTGGTACCTACTTCAGCCGCCAACTTCGATTTACATTTCGACAACCCTATCGACTTCAACTGTCTCGAAAACCATGAAAATGACACCCATGATGAAAAAATTAATACCCATTGCAGCCGCCACCTTGGATTTACATTTCAACAACCCTATCGGTTTCAACGCTCTCGAAAACCATGAAAATGACACCCATGATGAAAAAATTGATATCTATTGCAGCCGCCATCTTGGGTTTACATTTCGATAGCACTATCGGCTTCAACACCCTCGAAAACCATGAAAATGACACCCATGATGAAAAAATTGCTACCTACTATGCTACTATGCTACTACTATTTATGGCAATTAAATAAATTTGAATTTGAATTTGAATACTTCAGCCGCTATCTTGGATTTACATTTCGACAGCACTATCAGCTTCAACACCTTCGAAAACCATGAAAATGACACCCATGATGAAAAAATTTATACCTTTTGCAGCCCCCATCTTGGATTTACATTTCGATAGCACTATCGGCTTCAACACCCTCGAAAACCATGAAAATGACACCCATGATGAAAAAATTGGTACCTACTTCAGCCGTCATCTTGGATTTACATTTCGACAGCACTATCAGCTTCAACACCCTCGAAACCCATGAAAATGACACCCATGATGAAAAACTTGATACCCATTGCAGCCGCCACCTTGGATTTACATTTCAACAACCCTATCGGTTTCAACGCTCTCGAAAACCATGAAAATGACACCCATGATGAAAAAATTGATATCTATTGCAGCCGCCATCTTGGGTTTACATTTCGACAGCCCTATCGGCCCTATCGGCTATATATAAAATAATTTTTTGGAAATATTTTTTTTTTCCGTTAGGAACCGCTACAAAGCTGATTGCTTCGCCACACTGCTATGCTGTTAGCTTGCTAGGTTTATTATTATTATAATCAAGTATTTAAGAAATTTGGTTATTCGAATATTGTGAATTTGTACAGCGATCTTTTTGAGCCGCTGCAAACAACCGAAACAATATCCACTTACGACGGCGACTGAAGCCGAACTAAACTACTCTGTGGCTGTAGCTCCCCATTTACAAAAATAATTTATATACGAGGCTACCAAATCAACGAAAATTTCGCCATTTTGGAGCCGAAAAAGATTAATTATAGCTAAACAAAATAAAACTACACTGCCATTTATATTCAGTGGCTTCCCACATAATAGATGAAGAGATTTAAAAATAGATTGAGTTAAACAATTGATATTTTCAAAAGTTATTGAGTTTACAAGCCACAGGGTCATGATAAATCCACACCATAAGCCACTACAACCCTTTTTTTATTTAAAAGTAGCAATTAATCGATTTAAAAAATTATTACTAAGTTCAACAATCATTTATCTTTCTAACAATGTTCTTTTTATATCATTTATGTGTATAATATGATTGCTAGATACGATTTTATTCGATAAAATGTTGGAATCTTAATTTTTAGGCGATAGTAGAACATACCTTGCTCTTTCGCTTAAGGTATGCAATAGCAATAACCTAAATGTAGTACACGGGACTGTGAATAAGTTAAGGTAATTGGTAATTAGGAGAAGGTAAGGTAAGGCATCTACAGCAATTATCAATACATGTAGACCATTGGTTATAAATGCGTCAAATAAGTCTCTTTATTTGACACATTTATTACACCAGTATTTATATATTATGCGAGTAGACTCGTATATCTTTTCACTCAAAAAAGTTATCCAATTATTTAACTCGTTACTGAGTATAGTCCAATATTCTAGAACAAGTCAATGAGTATGAGGAATGAGTAAAGAATGAGGCATTTAATATAATATGTGCTAAGGCGCAATATCACTTTAAAGAGAAATAAAAACTGCTTAAAGTTTTTAAATTTGCAAGCTTATTTAAATGTAAAGGAAAGAGTATAAGGTATATAAAAACAACGACATAAATATATCTATACTAAGATATTTTAATTCAAATTTAAATTTTTAGATATTGAAACAGTAGAGGGCGAATGGATTACGGAATTATTTTTTTCTAATGGCCGATTTTGTAATGCTAATGAGGGAAAAGGGAATATGGTATAAAACAATACAAAGTGAGCCTCTTTGAATACCGTGGTATAATAATATTAAAATGAATAGAAACCATATAATTGTTATTCATAGGTTACGTTCTGGGCACTACCCCAATAAAAAAATTGTATTTTTAATGAAAAAAGCAGACTCGCCCAATTGCGAAATTTGTCATATTATAGAAGATGTCCAACATTAGCTAGCAGAATGTGTCAAATATCAAAGGGAAAGGGAGAATCTGATACAAAAATTTAGTATCAATTTGTGTGAAACGGGTTGGTTTTTAAGTATACTTGCGGAGCCACACTCAGCGGTAGCAAAATCAGTCAGTTCCATATTTTTACCACATTGATTGCCCCTTTCCAAATAGCATTTGTGAAACAGGAACAAGCTAGGTTACGATAAGGCTGACATATTCTTGTAGGATAAAAGCGTTTTTAAATAATGATAGATAATAAAAAAAGGAACCAGAGTCTATTAAATTTATGTAACGGCATGTGACTGTGCAGAAAACAGTAGATGCGGCTATCCTAACGGGGTGTTGTTCTGGGGAACATGCCTTCGTTCCTCGAATTTCATGCGATATTAGTTGTAGGATTACAACATTACACATGTAACAGCTATTGCCGCCTCGACCTTATGCAATGTTGTTGAGTATTTTTTGGCACGAGAAATTGAATACTTTCAGTATGTATCGAGTCAATCACTTCATAAAAGAAAAGTTTAATATAAACTGCAACACACTATTTCACCTTCATAAAGGGTCGAACTTTCCTAAATCCTTTCTTAGCGATTTAATTCAATGTATATATATTTACATCCAACAACACTTTTGACGTCATTCACGTAGTGCAACTTTTCGCCGTCCCCGCATTCGGTTTACATTATCATCTCTCTGCTAATTTTGCTTAGTTTTTGTTTTCTTACTCAGTGAGGTATTTCACTTTCCTACAACATTATTTTCCGCATTCTTTCTTCTCGCAGTTGCAACCTTTCGAGTTCGCGGTCCGCGCCCTTTTTTTTTTTTTTTTACATGGGGAAATGCCTACGCATACCCGCCTCGCGGGGGCAAGGACGGGTTATGTCGGACTCGCACCGACTAAAACCCCATGGTGTTCCACCCTAGTCGCATATTGGCAGGGCCACGGGAACGCTGTCGCACACTTCCGCGGCCCCACCTGCGCTGGCCGCCCCATGGCGGCCCCTCCTCGGGAGAGGAACACTCCTCCCCCATCTCCTTCTCCGGTAAGGCGCACCAGAACACATGGCGCGCCCTCCTCCTCGGCCTCCAATTTCACATGCGCAACGGACGCCCCCGTGTCCGATGCGCGAAGGCCATGGGGCGAGGAAAAACTAGCACTCAGGAGCACCAGCCTTCCTGACCCCAGCGGCGGATCAGGTCTATGGCTCCGCCGCCAACCAAAATTCGGCTGCGGAAGGTAGGGAGAGCGGCGCCTCGCAATACCGGCACTCCTCTCCCCCGCAGCCCCACCACCACCGCATCAACGGTGCGGCCCCGTTTGAGTCGCGGAGGATAGGGCGAGTGGCGCATCGCCATACCAACACTCCTCTTCCTCCGCGACTCCACCCTGGCTGCAGAGGTAGGGGTGGGGAGGACACCCCTCTCGCAGCAGCCCACCGACACACATCCGAAGTGGGCTCGTCAAGCCCACTCGGAGTGGCCACCTCGGGCCGGCCCTACACCAAGGGCCAGCCAAGGGGTTCCTCTTTGTTCACCGTGGGTGACCAAGCCACGGCTACTAAGCCCCCCCGCCACGACAAGGCGGGAACCCGTTCGGGGGGGGGGGGCGGTCCGCGCCCTGCCATTAGGCTATTTGTTTATTGGTTATACTTTTTTTTCTAATATACAGGTGTATATTAGAAAAAAATTATAATCACATATTGGTGACGCAGAAAATAGATAATAACGGATAATATAAATTATCATGAGGAAATCTTTATTCCTATAGTTATTTTGCCGTGTAGTGGCGGTTAAGAATATCCACTACCCCATATCTTCTCGTGGGTGTCGTAAAAGGCGACAAAGGGAAACAGGCAGGAGATAGGCAGCATCATCTTCCTGGTAACGGCAAAAATACAATAAAAAAATGCGGTTGCCAACCCGCTCGCCAAGCGTGGCAACTATGGCAATATACCCTTATTATGAAAGTTACGGACGGCCCCCAGTCCCCGGCGGCCTCGCTATTCCTGGCTACGGTGGCGACCATGGTAACGGCGGGGCAGGGGGTGCTAAGAATCTCCGATAGAGCTTCGGTTGCCACCTACGTCGACTCGACCTGGCAACATACAACACACGCACCCTGAGGACTGACCAGAAGGTTGTGGAGCTGGAAGAAGAGATAGACAAGTTACGCTGGCATATTATAGGATTATCCGAAGTCCGAAGAGAGGGGGAGGATACGGTAGTCCTCGAATCCGGCAACTTGCTCTATTACCGGGAGGGCGACCATCTGTCCCAAGGAGGTGTCGGATTTATCGTCCACAAGTCTCTCGTTAACAACGTTGTAAAGATTGAGAGTGTGTCGACGAGGGTTGCGTACCTTATACTCAGAATCACCAAACGGTATTCGCTGAAGGTCATACAGGTTTACGCACCAACCTCGGCACACCCCGATGAGGAGGTGGAGGAAATGTATGAGGATATCTCTAGAGCCATGCATTCCTCCAAAACCCAATATACGGTGTTAATGGGAGACTTCAATGCAAAACTAGGCACAAGAGAGAACGGTGAGTTGAAAGTGGGGAAATTTGGAATAGGGCAACGGAACCCAAGGGGCCAGCAGCTGGCCGACTTCATGGAGAAAGAGGGACTCTTTATGATGAACTCTTTCTTCCAGAAGCGGCCCCACAGGAAGTGGACCTGGTCGAGCCCCGACGGTTCGACAAAAAATGAGATTGACTTCATTATGACGACCAATCGACAACTGTTCAGTGATGTCTCAGTGATCGCGAGGGTGAAAACCGGCAACGATCACCGAATGGTTAGAGGCACACTGAACCTAAACGTTAAGTTGGAGAGGTCTCGTCTAATGAAGTCAACGCTCCGTCCCCCTCGTGCTCTAATCCAAAGTCCCGAAACCTTTCAGCTCGAGTTACAAAACCGTTTTCAGTGCCTAGAAGACTGCAATGCAGTGGACGATTTGAATGACAAGCTCGTGGAAACTGTCCATGCGGTCGGAGCTAAGTTCTGCAAGACCCGCCGCAGAAGAACACAAAAACTCTCCGATCAACTCTTAATCTCATGGCTGTTAGACGGGAGATGAAGCTACATTCTTCAACAGATTTGACAGCATACAGGCAACTGAACAGACAGAAATCCAAATGCATGCGGCGGGACTTACGCAACTTCAATACAGCTCGTATTGAAGAAGCGATCGAGCGGAACCAAGGCTCCAAAGTCTTTGCCAGAGATCTGTTTGCCAGAAAGAGCCAACTGTCGAAGCTAAAGACCGAATGTGGCAGCATCGTTTCCAGGGCACCTGAGATTTTGAGTGAGATTGAGAGGTTTTATGAGCAGCTGTACACGTCATCGTTGGAGGCGCACGCAAGTGTGAATAACGATCCAAGAGCGAGTCTTATCCGACACTATTCCGATAATATCCCGGACGTCAGTCTGAGCGAGATTAGAATGGCTCTCAAGCACCTTAAAAACGGCAAGGCCCCAGGTGAGGATGGAATTACAGCGGAGCTTCTGAAAGCGGATAGAAAACCGGTACTTGAAGTCCTTCAGAAGCTCTTTAATTCCGTCCTCCGTGGTGAAATTACACCGCAGGCGTGTAACAGAAGTGCGGTGGTCTTATTATTCAAGAAAGGCGACAACGCTCTCTTGAAGAACTACAGACCGATTTGCCTTCTGAGCCGCGTCTACGTGCTGTTTTCGAGAGTCATTACGAATCGTCTCGCGCGCAGAATTGACGACTCCCAGCCTCCTGAACAAGCCGGTTTCCGAAAAGGCTTTAGCACCATAGACCACATTCATACCCTTCGGCAAATTGTACAGAAGTCCGAGGAGTACAATTTGCCACTATGTCTGGCGTATGTGGACTATGAGAAAGCCTTTGATTTCGTCGAAATTTGGGCAGTGCTGCAGTCCCTTCAGCGGTGCCAAGTTGACTGTCGGTATATCGAAGTGTTGAAGTGCTTGTACAGTAGGGCTACGATGGCTATCCGAGTACAGAACCAGAGTACGAAACCTATCCAATTGCAGAGAGGTGTAATACAAGGTGAATTTCTGCTGCATTGGAAGACGTTTTCAAGCTTCTGGACTGGAAAGGATACGGTATCAACATCAATGGCGAGTACATCACTCACCTTCGATTTGCCGACGATATAGTCCTTATGGCAGAATCGCTGGAGGACCTAAGCATCATGCTCAATGACCTCAATAGTTTTTCTCAACGGATAGGTCTTAAGATGAACATGGACATCATGTTTAATGTCCATGTCACATCTATGCCGGTAATTGTTGGGAACACTAAGCTCTAAGTTGTTGATGAGTATGTTTACCTGGGACGAATAGTCCGACTAGGTAAGTCCAACTTTGACCGAGAGCTCAATCGACGGATTCAACTCGGTTGGGCAGCGTTCGGGAAATTACGACACATCTTCTCGTGAGGTATACCTCAAAACTTGAAAACGAGACTGTACACCCCGTGCGTGTTGCCAGTGATGACATACGGAACTGAGACGTGGTCCTTCACTGCGGGCCGGATGAGGAAGCTCAAGGTCGCTCAGCGAGCTATGGAGAGGGCTATGCTCGGAGTATCTCTGCGTGATAATCTCAGAAATGAGGATATCCGCAGTAGAACCAGAGTGACCGACATAGCCCAACGGATTAGTAAGCTGAAGTGGCAATGGGCCGGCCATATAGCTCGAAGAACCGACAACCGATGGGGAAGAAAGGTTCTCGAGTGGCAGCCTCGTACCGGCAGGCGAAGTGTAGGGCGTCCCCCCACTAGATGGAGTGACGACCTGGTAAGATATGCAGGAAGTCGATGGATGCAGGTGGCTCAGGACCGTGCTTTGTGGCATTCTTTGGGGGAGGCCTATGTTCAGCAGTGGACTTGTGAAGGGCTGTAATGATGATGATGATGATGATAGTTATTAGGTGTCTGTTTGTGCTTATGAGACATTCGTTATACCATCGTATTAAATCCATATATACTCGTAGCTATGGGACATCCGTAAATTTATATCAGACGTCCGTGTATAGATATTGAGCAACCGTATTGTAGAGTTGTCCAATGCTTGCCTAATTTACCGAAATCCTTCCTTTACGTTTGTAGTTTATTGGTACAATATGTTTGAGGTTTATAAGTAATATATTTAGATATAGAGAGTTAACACTAAATTTGTTATCTATTATTTGGGAAAGATGGATAAGATCGATAACTACGGGGTGAACCCTTTGTATGGCAGTTGATAGGGGAGACCTAAAAAAGCTTACGATTATGAGACTACCTGTTCTTATATACTTAATAGGGATACATCGTTTGAAAGAAGGCCGAAAATCGGACATCCTCTTTTAATTCCATTTTTCCCGAAGTTTTTATCAAAATAAATGTACTACTAGAACACAATTACTATCCAAATTAAAATTTTAAATAAAAAAAATATTTTTAATTTTATTTTATTTAAAATTATTATATTTTATTTTAATACAAAAATTGAGACGAACTTTCATTAAAAAATAATTTTGATTTTCTTTCTTGCTTTTTTTTTCTAAAACGTTATCCACACACTAGAGTTTACATCTGCATCGTGGGTAATTCCTCATGTTTCCTAGTTTATGTACATAAATTTCACAAAAACAAACATTATACCTAACAATTATTCGTAAGTCATACAAATACTTGTTTCGTACGGGATTCGAATCCGTGGCCCTTATTATTGCAATTCACGCACGCCACGGATTCATTTTTATGAAAAAGGAAAGATGTAATTTTATTTTACCAAACCAAGTGCTAATAATTTGTTAAACACTACGAAAAAATGTAATTAAAAAAGAATATCTGATTTCGAGCTCTTTCTCAGTCTGAGTGATGTCTAAATTCACATTTTCATGAATAAAACTCCATGGAATGTAACAAGTTTTACGGATTTTTTTTGCGTTTAATTAACTAATTTATGTATTTTTTTAATTTCCGACGTTGCGGTTGCTTTACAGCACCCGTGGTAACGGGTGAACTCCGTTCCTAAATATAATATTATTTGGCGGCCGCATGTGCCAATCAGATACCCGTCCGTATATTACATTTGGGCGTCCATATACGTTATCATACGTCCGTATAATGTATGATGATACAAAAAATGCTGAAAATATACGTTATAATTGTGAAGGGGCATGTTTCCAAACTTGATAAAAATATTGGTGGGTAGTAACTTGAGACGGACAGCGCAGGGCC
Organism: Parnassius glacialis; assembly: GCA_033319125.1. NCBI lineage: Eukaryota > Metazoa > Arthropoda > Insecta > Lepidoptera > Papilionidae > Parnassius > Parnassius glacialis. Next base: position 8,136,496 of record JAVANC010000028.1, on the reverse strand, counting down.
TAAGTCGCGAGAAACGGTAATCTTACAAAGTACATTGGGAATTTAATGCACATAAGTTTACAAATATATTAGAGTTATTTGTGAGTGAATTCTAAGTTATTTACCTAGAAATTAATATTCGTGGAACATGTTATTATTAGAGGTGCAACGGGATAAGTGTATTTATAGTTTTACGGATTTTATCGCGTATATTAACTTATTTTACATTCCCGATGTTTCAAGCACTTTACAGCTTTTCATAGTTAACCACGGCTACCTCCAGATTAAAAATTATTAATTTTTGTTCCGATCTACGCAGTATGAAGTTACAGTATCATGAAGTTTTGCAGTTGTATGCTGGGCTGGGATTTAATTTTATTAATTATGGGATCCCAAGCAGATGGTAGCACCCAGCCATCTTCTCTATTGAAATTAGGATGTTTTTTTTATTTCAATAGCCTCGCGAATCATCCTTGGAAGGAATCGGTGTTCTTTAGCGTCCGCTATAGAACACAAATTAATAATTTTTAATCTGGAGGTAGCCGTGGTTAACTATGACATTGGGACGTCATACTCCCCCCCCCCCCCGTGACCATGGGTGCTGTAAAGTGCTGAAACGTCGGGAATGTAAAATAAGTTAATATACGCGATAAAATCCGTAAAATTATTTTATTTAAATGTATAGTGTTCGCGTAAATATAAGAAATCATTATGTTTTAATAGTATTTTTTTTTTGTATTCTCAGTAACTGCAAAAAGCTAGAGAAGCCTAATAGTAGGGTGCGGACCGCGAACTCAAAAGGTCGTGGGTTTGAATCTGCCATTAGACTACTGTCGTGAACCACTCCTTAAACAAACTTTATAAGCTTACTAGGAGTGGTATTAGTAATGTTAATATCATAGCTAGCATTCAAACAAAAAAAATGTATTCTAAGATTATGCATTTATTTTAGTCTGTGGAAACGCCCCTTAAGTTGATTGTAATATTAACGCCTTCCTAGATCTCTGAAAATATGTTTGTCAGAAAAGTTTTTGTTTTTTGTAAGAATATAAGGATGGCAAAAGAAGATAATAAATCCTTATTTTAATCAAATCGTCATCGACAAGCATAGCCTATCGGCAGGACGGACACAATATTATATAATTATAATTTATAATATCGCGCAACTTCAATTTCATGACTCAGATCTCTGACTACATAGAAAAGTTATAATTTTGCTTTTCCTTTTTTATTATTAAGATTTACATATTTGTAATAGCATTTTTACTTTATTTTAATAACAAAAAATGAATAGTCAATTTTATGTTTTGATTCGTTTTTATTTTTTGTTTTTATGAATTTAGTTATCACTTAGCAAATCCTACCAATAGTTTAGTCTCATTTTAATTCTATAGCAAGTTTATTTTTGTATTTAATGTGTAGCTTAAGATTTGTACCTTATATGTGCATAAATATTTTATGTTAAGATGATTGTAGTTTTATGCTTTCAATTACTTAGTCGATTGTTTTGTTATATCCTTATATGTTGCATATAAAATACTTTACACCGAATATATTGCTCATTTGTATCTTGTCTTAAACGGACGCCGACCTCCATAGCTTGAGTATTCCATGAAAATTACTTTAGGATAAACATAAATTTTATACGACATTAATTACATGATTTATAAACTTTAACTAATTGTCCCTGAGAGTTTATAATATATTATATAATTAATCAATTTTCCCACCAACACGTATGTTAGGATCAGTTAAATTAAGTCCTGTACCTGTTTTAGTACCTATAATTATACACTTCAATTTTGTAGGATAAAGGAGCATGGAGTTATTTTGTGACTAAGAAGTAATAATAATAATAAAGTAATCCTCATTTAATTTAGCTACCACTGTGTTGACATTTTTAGGATCTAGAGTAATATATAACTGTAGGTCAACGGCATAAAGATGTAATCTGCAGTTTTCAAGACAGTTTATTGATAAATGAAGTAGTATTTCTATTGTTTTCTTATGTGGTTGGAATGCATGATTACTTATAAAAATATATAAAGATATACTATAAGCATAACTAAGATAAAATAAAATATATAATTAATAACAGAATACATGCAATCAAATACGATTAAATACATAAATTGACACAACAGATGGAAGCTATTGGTAGGGTAAACCAAACGGCCGAGGTTTTGGGGGATAGCAAAAGAAATCAGCGGATGATGCTGGCGGTATCAATACTGCAAGCCCATTCTGAGTAAATCGGACTAAAATAACAATTGAAAGTTGAATCATTTTAAAAGTGCAGGAGATTATAAAATAATTATAATATTTAGTTCGTTCTACCAGTACCGCACATCAATTAAAATGTCCGACTATGTTTACAACTCCTTTATTGAATCAACAGCATAATCTACTTCCGTCAATCTAGATCACGTTTTTCCCTAAGGTTGCGTATGCGAACTGGAGCACAGCGATGAGCGGAAACGAAGCAGCGGCGGTACAACGACGAGTGGAGCGGCGGGAACTGACTGTTATCTACGTCAGCTGGGACACTGCTCGGAACTACAATAGCATAGTGGATTATATGCACACATGTAGTGTATTTAAAGCACACTGTCCAATACTATACTAATCGCGGGACACAGGTGTATGGCTATTTCCTAGACCTGTCAACGGCATTTGACTTAGTGTCTTATAACATATTGTGGGCAAAGCTGGAGGACAGAGGACTACCGGTTGAATTGCTAAATATATTTAAGTTCTGGTATGCCAACCAGACAAATTGTGTAAAATGGGCCGACTCTCTCTCGGAAGAATATGTGTTGGAGGAATATGTGTGGGGTAAGACAGGGAGGCTTGACGTCTCCCACACTCTTCAATTACTCCGTATTGACGGAGTAAGCACCAACAATATAAATTACGCTGATGACAGTGTACTGCTCTATCCAACTGCGGGGGGTCTTAACGGGATGCTAAGGGTTTGTGAGAAATATGCTGCTGAGCACGGGCTCATATACAATGTAAAAAAGACAGAATGCATGGTGTTTAAGGCCGCTGGTATATGTCCCGATAAAGTCAATAACATTACCCTGAACGGCGTGAACATACAACGTGTATCAAAATTTAAATATCTGGGACATATAATTACTGACGACCTTAAAGACGACGCTGATATAGAAAGGGAACGTAGGGCTCTCTCAGTAAGAGGCAATATGTTGGCTCGCAGATTCTATTATTTATATTATTCTACGACCTTGATGCTCCGATCAACAAGGAAACTGGTGATCCATTTGCAAAATTTCTCGGGAAGTCCACAGGAAGGAAGCTTCGAAAGAAGCGCTTTGTGCCAGACCCGATCAAAGGCCTTCGCTTAGTCCAAACTAACGGCTAATGCCTCCCCCTTGGACTCTACTGCCTCCGCCCATCTATGAGTTAAGTAGACTAGAAGATCACCAGCTGATCGACCCCGACGAAAACCGTACTGGCGGTCACTAATCAGCTGGTAATCCTCAAGGTACCTCATGAGCTGGCAGTTTATAATGGCTTCCATTATTTTGGAGAACAAGGAGGTGATGGCGATAGGCCTATAGTTGGACGGGTCTGAGCGGTCGCCTTTTTTAGGGATCGGGTGCACCAAAGCTGTCTTCCATAAATTCGGGACTACGCCTTGGGAGTAGGAGTACCGGAAAAGACGCGTTAAAACCGGTGCCAACTCCGGAGCACACGTCTTCAGCACAATGGGAGGGACTCCATCAGGCCCACTCGACTTGCTGACGTCCAGGAGAAGAGTGCTTTGCGGACAGAGCGCTGTGTAAATCGCACATCCGGCATGGAACACTCACATCGCGGGATGGTCGGCGGTGTGTTCCCTCCGTCATCTAGAGTCGAGTTGGACGCAAAAAGAGAGCTCAACAGATCGGCTTTCTCCTTTGCGGCATGGGCCAGTGAGTCGTCCTCTCTGTGCAGAGATGGAAGAGATGGCTGACAGAAGTTCCCTTGGACAGCCTTGGCGAGAGACCAGAATGCACGGGTTCCCGAAGGAAGGCGAACTAGCTTCTCGCCAATTCTGCCGATGTGCTCAGACCTTGCCTTGGCAATGACGCTTTTGAAGGACCTGGAGGCGGAATTATACTTCTTTTTAAGTGCGCTGGTGTTTACATCCCGAGACGTTGATGCGTCAACCCAGGCCTGGTAGCACTCCTGCTTATAGCGTGATGCTATTTTGCAGGAGCGACCAAACCATGGCTGGGATCTGCCTCCGATGGGCACCACAGAGGATGGAATAAAAAGTTCCATACCCTGAAGTACCACATCAGCAACAGAATCGGCAACAACGCTGGGATCTTCCGGCGAGAAGCAAACCCGCCCCCAAGGGTAGGATGCAAAAAAAGACCGCATCCCGTCCCAATCAGCTGACCTATAGTGCCAAATACGTTGGCAAGCTGTAGATCGCAACTGCGGTTGGAGCGTGAGTGGCACCGTACTTCGGATCAGACAATGGTCCGAAGAGCCCAGATGGGCATCGACAGAGACCTGATATCCGTCCGGATGAGAGGTCAGCAGAAGGTCCAACAGGGAAGGTACATGGTCTTCCACATCTGGGATCCGCGTAGGCGAAGTAACCAGTTGTGTTAGACCATATGCCAAAGCAAAGTCATAGACAGATCTACCCGCATGATCGATTAAACGAGAACCAAGCCATTCAGCGTGGTGGGCGTTGAAATCACCAAGTATCACGATCTCTGCGGATGGGACCTGTTGTAGCACGGAGTCTGCAGCCATTTGGACGTGGTCGATGAGTCGGTCTGTGTCGGCATTACCGCTATGGGACCTATAGAGGCACCCGTAGACGCGGGGATGGTCGTCGCTGTCTACGCGCAGCCATAGGATGGACAGGTCCGTACCTTCAAGACTGCCGAGGCGTCGAAAACAGATGTCCTCTCTGACATACACGCAAACTCCAGCCCGGGGCACAAACGAGTGTTCTAATTTGTATCCCGGGTAGGAGAGATACGAAGTATCAGCCGGAGAGGACACCTGTGTCTCGGTAAGAAAGAGCAAGGCCGGCTTAGCTATCTCCAGATGGTAGTGGACGGCGTTAAGGTTTGAATCAAGTCCCCTGATGTTGCAGAAATCCACGGTAAGCGTGGCAGGGGTTGCCTTTGTCTTCTTGCTCCGCTTGCCCCGAGCAGGTTTCATATTGAGCGGAATTTCGCCCCCCCAGAATACGCGGGGCAGCCTGAGCACCCACGCCCAGGAGTGGAATAGTTTGGTCGTGGATGCTCAGCGAGGGATTCTCCAAGGGTGCTGGTACCCTCCTGGGGTAGTCTTTTATTTAATTCCACTACCATGTTGATGGGGGGGGGGAGAGAATTGGGCCTCCGGCCACCTGCACTCACCAAGCGCAAAGCAGAGGTAAACCTCTACTTCACGCTGGTATTCTGTGAGGTCGTGGTACCACCCCGGTTCGAGCTGGCCCATCCGTGCGACAGCAAAAGCCACCGCTTAGCTCTACCACTGTTAGCTCTTTAATTCCGTCCTCCATGGTGGCATTACACCGGAAGCGTGGAGCAGAAGTGCGGTGGTCTTGTTCTTCAAGAAAGGTGACAACGCTCTCTTGAAGAACTACAGACCGATTTCCCTTCTGAGCCGCGTCTACGTGATGTTTTTGAGAGTAATTACGAATCGTCTCGCGCGCAGACTTGACGACTTCCAGCCTCCCGAACAAGCCGGTTTCCGAAAGGGCTTTAGCACCATAGACCACATACATACCCTACGGCAAATTGTACAGAAGTCCGAAGAGTACAATTTGCCACTATGTCTGGCGTATGTGGACTATGAGAAAGCCTTTGATTCCTTCGAAATTTGGGCGGTGCTGCAGTCCCTTCAGCGGTGCCAAGTTGACTGTCGGTATATCGAAGTGCTGAAGTGTTTGTACAATAGAGCTACGATGGCTATCCGAGTACAGAACCAGAGTACGAAACCTATCCAATTGCAGAGAGGTGTAAGACAGGGTGATGTTATATCCCCGAAACTCTTCACCGCTGCATTGGAAGACGTTTTCAAGCTTCTAAACTGGAAAGGATACGGTATCAACATCAGTGGCGAGTACATCACTCACCTTTGATTTGCCGACGATATAGTCCTTATGGCAGAATCGCTGGAGGACCTAAGCACTATGCTCAATGACCCCAATAGTGTCTCCCAACGGATAGGTCTTAAGTTGAACATGGACAAAACAAAGATTATGTTTAATGTCCATGTCACATCCATGCCGGTAGTTGTTAGGAGCACTAAGCTCGAAGTTGTTGACGAGTATGTTTACCTGGGACAAATAGTCCGACAAGGTAAGTCCAACTTCGACCGAGAGGTCAATCGACGGATTCAACTCGGCTGGGCAGCGTTCGGGAAGCTACGACACATCTTCTCGTCAGACATACCTCAAAACCTTAAAACGAAATTGTACAACCAGTACGTGTTGCCAGTGATGACTTACGGAAATGAGACGTGGTCCTTCACTGTTGGCCGTATGAGGAAGCTCAATGTCGCTCAGTGAGCTATGGAGAGATAAACTTAGGAATAAGGATATCCGCAGTAGAACCAGAGTAACCGACAGCTTACTAATCCGTTGGGCTGCAACGGATTAGTAAGCTGAAGTGGCAGTGGGCCGGCCATATAGCTCGAAGAACCGACAACTGATGGGGAAGAAAGGTTCTCGAGTGGCAGCCTCGTACCGGTAGGTGAAGTGTAGGGCGTCCTCCCACGAGATGGAGTGACGACCTGGTAAGACATGCAGGAAGTCGATGGATGCAGGTGGCTCAGGACCGTGCTTTGTGGCATTCTTTGGGGGAGGCCTATGTTCAGCAGTGGACTTGTGAAGGGCTGTAATGATGATGATAATAAAGTTTGTTCAATAAAAAAAAAAACAAAGCAATACAACGCTCGATAACTGCTAGTTGCTTCCTCTTCGCACTCGTCCCATCCAGTCACCCGTGATAACTGGTCTATTCAAAATGTATACATTACTTTTGCACGCGACTTCGTCTGAGTGAAAGTTTTGCCGGAAAGAATAATTACATGCACAATTTTCTTACAGATTTGAAAATACTACCCCAACGTTTCGTTTTCACTACCGCTCCCACATCGCTGCCGCCCCGCTGTCGCTTTCGCCATGAACGCGGTCTAAAATACTCTCTTCATTATTTTTTATACGTATTTGCATTTTGTACCGGCGCTGTGTAGTGGACGTTGGATAATTCACGATCCCTGCTACTAAACAGTGGTAGAGCCACGCGGCAGCTTTTGCTGTCGCATGGATGGGCCGGCTCGAACCGGGGTGGTACCACGACCTCACAGAATTCCAGCGTGGAGTAGAGGTTTACCTCTGCGTTTCGCTTGGTGAGTGCAGGTGTGCGGAGGCCCTTTTTCTGGAAATGAGGCATTCCATCCTAGTCCTCACGGGTGAAAACGCATCTGCATTTTGATCTGTAACAGAGGATAGATGTAGATGTCTATGGGCCGCAGCAACCACTTACCATCAGGTGGACTGTGTGCTCGTTTTTCACCGTTATCCTATATAAAAAATAAACAAAAAAGAACCTACTGGAAATTAAAAAATCTTATTTGGAATTGCTGCTTAATTTACCTACATTGTGGGAAAACTAATCTGGCCCATCTGAAACGGTAAATGAGGTAGGTAGACTCACGCTCTAACGATATCTTAGGATGTAGAAGGATTCGGTTTTTCTTGACCACACTCTTACGTGATTTTTGTAGTCTAAGTATTAATACAATAAAATCTTTCTTTTATACATAGAAACGCTGATAAAAAAAACGCTGGGTGTGAATAAGTAACTGAGAATGACTGCTGAATAAAAATTTAGTAGGATTTAAATAAAACTAATTTTACGGATTCTATCGCGTATATTAATTAGTAGGATTATCAAAACCCAGACAGCAGCAATTCAGTTTATTTATTTGGATTTTGCTTATTATTCATTATTGCATGCCGTAAGCGCAACGCGCGTAGGTATGTTCTACTAGCGCCTAAAAATCAAGATTCCAACGTTTTGTCGCATGAAATCGTATCTAGCAATCTTATTTTATATATAAATGATATAAAAAGCACATTGTCAGAAAGATAAATGATTGTTGAACTTGTTCATATTTTATTTAATCGATTAATTGCTATTTTTACATAAAAAAGCTGATTTAGTGGCTTATGGTGTGGATTTATCAAGTCGGTATGGCTTTGTAAACACGATTACTTTTTAAAATACCAATTGTTCAACTCAATTTTTTTTAAAACTCTTCATCTACCATGTGGGAAGCCATTGAATGTAAATGGCAGTTTATTTTGTTTTGTTTAGTTATAATTTTTTTCCGGCTGCTAAATGTCGAAATTTTAGGTGTTTTAGCAGCCTTGTGTGAATTCATTTATATATTTTATATGTTACAAATTCAATGTCAAAGAACGTAAAAAGTTTTATATTAAATGTATTGAACAAGGTTAAACATTCCTATCTACTATGAAACATGGCACCCGTTTAACCGTGAAACCGACAACACCAAACGCATTCGTACTGAACACGGCCCCTATTCACATTCATGTTTTGTTGGTTTAAATCTTACTGGCAAAATCATAAATACAGATAAGTTTTTAGATAGACTATTAAAATAAAATAGCACCGTGACCGTCTTTACACATTGTAAAGTTGTAGCAGGAATGGGTAGGCTCGACCGGGGACGGATCACGTTCCCAAATAATGTAGCCTGAAACAGCAGCTTAATGCTGTTGTGTTTCGTTTGGAGACTGAAGAGAACAGGAGACCCTTTTTAATCGAAATTCATCTTAGTCCTCACGGGTGACAACCCATCTGCAATTAGATTCTTAATTGAGGACCATCAGGTGGATAGTGTCACTCTGTTCTGCGTTTGTCACTCTTATGCTATAAAGATAAAAAGGTTTTAATGGTTCTATAATAATAGAACTTCAGTCGCCCGTTTAGCGATGTAAGGGATGTGGTGTAAATTCGTTGCCAGCGTCCATACAAATAACTGTGAAACCAGGAGATTGCAGTTGGAGATATGTTAACAGAACGCAGTATCCCTAACAGGATGGAACAGTATGCATTGCTGAAATCCAGCAACACCAATACTGTGACTTGATGACTATTCATGCTACTGTATATCATCCGTAATTTTTAATAACGGCGTAGTCGTACTAAAACCAGATTTAAAGCCAGATTGGAGAACATTAAAGATGCTATTTATTAAACAAAAGGAATTAATGTGTTGTTGGACAAAGCGTTCTATGACTTTGGAAAGGAAAGGAGGAATCGAAATAAGACAATATTCGGAAAAACTTGAAGAATTTTCTTTTTTGTGTGAAGGTATGATTTGGGCGCCCTCCATTGGGAAGGGTAAGAATATGAGGATATGGAAAATTAAAGATAAAGGTAATAATAGGTGTTAAAAAGTCTAGCAAGGGAATGATCATTTTACATCTGACGTTATCACTTTCGACTAAGTCAAAATAAATATAGATCATAATATGTCTCCTAACAAAATGTTGTAATGAGAATGTAATTTATTGGCTTAAAGTAGGAGAAGCCTGGTGCATCTACAGCCATTAACAAACCACGTAGATTAGTTATAAATGCATCATATATGTTAGTACTTGTATGTATATATTTTCGTTCAATGAAGTTATCCACTTAATTAGCTCAATACTGCATTTAGTACAGTATTCCAGAACAAGTCAATATGTGTGAGGGATAAGTAATTAATGAGAAATTTGATATTATGTAATAAGACGCAATAAAATAGCCGTGTAGTGGCGGTGTATGAATAACCACTACCCCATATCGTCCTGTTGGTATCGTAAGAGGCGACAAAAGAAAACAAATCAGGAGATGGGCAGCAGCGTATTCCTAATAACGACTAAAAATAAAAAACTTCGGTTGCCAACCCACATGTCAATCGAGGCAACTATAGTAAATATCCCCCTATCACCAGTGGACTTTAATAGGCTGTAACTGTTACGGAATAAGGCGAGCTATCACTATTAGTAGAAAAATAAAAACGGTCTAATATTTTTGATTTCGCACGCTTACTTGTCAAGCTGATTTTTGTATTTCAATTATAGTTTATAATATACTGACTTAGGACTGTCAACCATAAAAATAACTATGAACTCTTCAAGCTAAGCTAATTGAAGTGGATAAACAGTTAAATAAGTAATAAATGAATGAGAAGTTTTATTTTTATAAAAACCGAAGTGACAGACTAACTAACAGTCCACCTGATGCCTAAGTGACTACTGCAGTTTTTGGACATGGCAACCGACTTTAAACAAATAAGCCTACAGATATACTGTCACCTCTCAGAGGTGACAGTACAGTACAGTAGAGGACTAAAATGGATTTTTTTATATAGGATATGGGTGACAAACGAGAACACAGTCCACCTGATGGTAAGTGGTTGCTGCGGCCCATAGACATCTACATCTATCATCGTTTGCTAATCAAAATGCAGATGCGTTGTCACCCGTGAGGACTAAGATGGAATGCCTCATTTCCAGTAAAAAGGGCCTCCAGCCACCTGCACTCACCAAGCGAAACGAAGAGGTAAACATCTACTTCACGCTGGTATTCTGTGAGGTCTTGGTACCACCCCGGTTCGAGCCGGCCCATCCGTGCGACAGCAAAAGCTGCCGCGTGGCTCTACCACTGTTAAAATATATAATTATATAGGAATATATCGCAGCTTAAACTGGCTCTCTATGCACTTCGAACCGGACACAAAGTACATACACTGCCATTGTCTGCCACTTCCAAATACGTAAGAGAGTGGTACCTACCCACACTGACTTCTAAATAGAAAAGAAGCCCTAACGTCTCTATTTATTAAGCAAGAAAGAACCCATTTAATTTTTTTCAAATGAGTATGTTCATATATTTTAGATTTTTCAATGTCCAAAAACTCCTCGTACGTCGCGAAGCTTAAGTGCGTAGTTAGCATGCAGCTTTTGTGGAAGGAAGTTATACCATACCATAACGGACGGTACGAATTTGGCGGATGGGGGCTAGGCGAGAAAAAGTGTAAGATTTTTCCGTCACGACCCCTTTTGACGTAGTGTAAACGGCCGTGGCGCCTATAAGGAAGTGAGATGGAATAATATCCATCTCCCTCGCACTTTTTCTTATCTTGCCATGAAAGAAATATAATTTTATTTTAAATGACGCTTCATTTTAATAGACGCTAGTTATTCATTTATTTGTATTTGTTAATCGATAATATAATACGGGTATCAATAATAATATACTACGAAACGATTTTCGTTCCAACCGAGTGTTCCACGACACTCACGCATGTTTTTTTAATCACTAAACCCGTTTATTTAAATAACACCAATCAATCTCTTTTTTTTCTTTTTTTAAATGTGGAAGAAAATGGTTATAATAGTAAAAGTAATAATGAAAACATATTATCTATGCTAATACATTTTAATTGAAAAGTTTGAATGTTTATTTATATTTTATTTATTTATTTATGTTTATTCACATAGGCTCATATATAAGCTCTTATGAATGGCCAAGCGAAAGAACAAATATAAGAGAAAAAAAAAATACAACTTAACAAATCAACGAATTTTAACAGATAACAGTTTCTATCAATGTAAACATTAGTTATATAATTTATAGACATAAAAAATAATAATTGAATGTAATACAATATAACACTGATATGTTTAACTTATTCAGTTGAGATTATTCTGTGGAACTTGATTGACTTTCAAATGACCATGGGTTTATGTCATTAATGTAATTGTCAATTGTATAATATGCTTTTCTAATCAAAGTGTTTTTTACATACTTTTTAAATATGTAAAGGCAAGTCAAGCATTGTATCAGGTATTTTGTTGAAAAATCGAATGCCTTGTATCATAAATGAATTGTAAGTTTTCTTTAATCTAGAAAATGGTATAACAAGTTTATTTTTATTTCTAGTATAAAGGTCATGTATGTCACTATATTTATTATATGTATGCACATTTTTCTTAACAAATAGTATATTAGATTATATGTATTGAGAAGCAACAGTTAATATGCCGAATTCTTTAAATTGTTCCTTTAGAGACACTTGTTTGCCCAATTTATAAATGGAACGAACCGCTCTCTTTTGCAAAACAAATATCATATTGCTACCCGATGCCACACCCCATAGTAAGATACCAAAGGACATAACACTATGGAAACAACTGAAATACACTAAGCGAGCAGTTTCCAAGTTTAAAGTTAGAACGGTGGTAGACAAATGGGTCACGGAATTTGTTGTGTTTCTAATGGCCGGTTTGCATCATATAGTCTTTATGAGAGTGATTCAAGAGGGTACATGACGTGTACACGGCAGTTTTTAGTCATTAGTACGACTCACTTTAGTGCCATAGTCGTCTTTTCGCTGAATCTAGAAGAATAGCTTTTAATTTTTGTCAAAACACTGGTGGTAACTATGTACTCATATAAAGCAATAAGATAATCTAAACCGGAAGTATACCGGATGTAATAAGGAGGCCGCTTATTGAAAAACGATAAAAAAACTGATGTAGAAATTGTATATATTATTTAATATAATAAGATATAGTTTGTTGAAATAAAGAGAACTGAAAGAGACTGAGAGGTGACAGTACAGTACAGTAGAGGACTAAGATGGATTTTTTTATATAGGATAAGGGTGACAAACGAGAACACAGTCCACCTGATGGTAAGTGGTTGCTGCGGCCCATAGACATCTACATCTATCATCGTTTGCGAATCAAAATGCAGATGCGTCGTCACCCGTGAGGACTAAGATGGAATGCCTCATTTCCAGTAAAAAGGGCCTCCAGCCACCTGCACTCACCAAGCGAAACGTAGAGGTAAACATCTACTTCACGCTGGTATTCTGTGAGGTCGTGGTACCACCCCGGTTCGAGCCGGCCCATCCGTGCGACAGCAAAAGCTGCCGCGTGGCTCTACCACTGTTAAAATATATAATTATATAGGAATATATCGCAGCTTAAACTGGCTCTCTATGCACTTCGAACCGGACACAAAGTACATACACTGCCATTGTCTGCCACTTCCAAATACGTAAGAGAGTGGTACCTACCCACACTGACTTCTAAATAGAAAAGAAGCCCTAACGTCTCTATTTATTAAGCAAGAAAGAACCCATTTAATTTTTTTCAAATGAGTATGTTCATATATTTTAGATTTTTCAATGTCCAAAAACTCCTCGTACGTCGCGAAGCTTAAGTGCGTAGTTAGCATGCAGCTTTTGTGGAAGGAAGTTATACCATACCATAACGGACGGTACGAATTTGGCGGATGGGGGCTAGGCGAGAAAAAGTGTAAGATTTTTCCGTCACGACCCCTTTTGACGTAGTGTAAACGGCCGTGGCGCCTATAAGGAAGTGAGATGGAATAATATCCATCTCCCTCGCACTTTTTTTATCTTGCCATGAAAGAAATATAATTTTATTTTAAATGACGCTTCATTTTAATAGACGCTAGTTATTCATTTATTTGTATTTGTTAATCGATAATATAATACGGGTATCAATAATAATATACTACGAAACGATTTTCGTTCCAACCGAGTGTTCCACGACACTCACGCATGTTTTTTTAATCACTAAACCCGTTTATTAAAATAACACCAATCAATCTCTTTTTTTCTTTTTTTAAATGTGGATGAAAATGGTTATAATAGTAAAAGTAATAATGAAAACATATTATCTATGCTAATACATTTTAATTGAAAAGTTTGAATGTTTATTTATATTTTATTTATTTATTTATGTTTATTCACATAGGCTCATATATAAGCTCTTATGAATGGTCAAGCGAAAGAACAAATATAAGAGAAAAAAAAAATACAACTTAACAAATCAACGAATTTTAACAGATAACAGTTTCTATCAATGTAAACATTAGTTATATAATTTATAGACATAAAAAATAATAATTGAATGTAATACAATATAACACTGATATGTTTAACTTATTCAGTCGAGATTATTCTGTGGAACTTGATTGACTTTCAAATGACCATGGGTTTATGTCATTAATGTAATTGTCAATTGTATAATATGCTTTTCTAATCAAAGTGTTTTTTTACATACTTTTTAAATATGTAAAGGCAAGTCAAGCATTGTATCAGGTATTTTGTTGAAAAATCGAATGCCTTGTATCATAAATGAATTGTAAGTTTTCTTTAATCTAGAAAATGGTATAACAAGTTTATTTTTATTTCTAGTATAAAGGTCATGTATGTCACTATATTTATTATATGTATGCACATTTTTCTTAACAAATAGTATATTAGATTATATGTATTGAGAAGCAACAGTTAATATGCCGAATTCTTTAAATTGTTCCTTTAGAGACACTTGTTTGCCCAATTTATAAATGGAACGAACCGCTCTCTTTTGCAAAACAAATATCATATTGCTACCCGATGCCACACCCCATAGTAGGATACCAAAGGACATAACACTATGGAAACAACTGAAATACACTAAGCGAGCAGTTTCCAAGTTTAAAGTTAGAACGGTGGTAGACAAATGGGTCACGGAATTTGTTGTGTTTCTACTGGCCGGTTTGCATCATATAGTCTTTATGAGAGTGATTCAAGAGGGTACATGACGTGTACACGGCAGTTTTTAGTCATTAGTACGACTCGCTTTAGTGCTACTGTCGTCTTTTCGCTGAATCTAAAAGAATAGGTTTTAATTTTTGTCAAAACACTGGTGGTAACTATGTACTCATATAAAGCAATAAGATAATCTAAACCGGAAGTATACCGGATGTAATAAGGAGGCCGCTTAATGAAAAACGATAAAAAAACTGATGTAGAAATTGTATATATTATTTAATATAATAAGATGTAGTTCCATTAAAATAAAGTTTAGTTAGTTAGTTAAAGTTGCAGCCTATTTACGTCCCACTGCTGGGCACAGGCCTTCTCTCATTTCTGAGAGGGTTTTAGGGCTAGGAAGTGTCCGTCGCGCTGCCCCAATGCGTGTTGGCGAACTTCACATGTTTTTCGAAATATTTTTTTTCTTATTTCTCAGACATGCAGGTTTCCTCACGATGTTTTCCTTCACCGCCGAGCTCGTGGTAAATCAGCACTTAAAATTGCAATTAACAATTTCATTGGTGCCGGCGGGGATCGAACCCGGGTTGCTCGAGTACTGTGAAGCTTACAGCGAGCGCTAACCATCTGAGCTACCACGGCTCTACTAAATAAAGTTTAGTATTACTTAATTAAATTTAAGGTACGTTATCAGTTAACTAAATATTAAATTTATATAAGCTATAGATTTGATATTCGTTACGTAGTGATATGTAGTACAAGGACGTTCTGCGCTACATCGCGCTGATTGTTAAGAAATTTCTCATGCAGCTATATTAGTAGTATAGTTGTAGCACAAATGGGTTGGCTCGACCGAGGAAGGAGCACGCTATCACAGAATACCAGCGTAAAATGGCAGCCTGACACTGCTGTGTTCCGTATGGTGTGTGTAGAGAACCGGAGACCCATTTTACTGAAAAAGGGTTATTCCATCTTAGTTCTCACGAGTGACGACGCATCTGCATTTTGATTATTTATTGAGGATAAATGTAGATGTCTATGGGTCACAGCAATCACTTACCATCAGGTGGATTGTATGCTCGTTTGTCACACTATCCTATAAAAAATGTATCTGTAAATCATAAATCTATAAGTACAAATAAATAAAATTGAAGTGTCTGTTTGTAATGTCAAAATATCAGCTTTTTACTAAATACATATAAAAGTATATAGTACGTTCTCTTATAACAAAAACCACAATTGTTAAAATTTTTGTCTGTCTGTCTGTCTGCCTGTTTGTTCCGGCTAATATACGAAATGACTAGACCAATTTTGACAAGACTTTCACTGGCCGATATTATAAGCCGATGTTATAAGAAGTAACTTAGGCTACTTTTATTTTAGAAAATATGTAGGGTTCCGAGCAAAAATTTAAAACCCATGTAGTTCAATCAACAGCAAAACAGCAAGTTTTTAATACAATTAATGTCAAAATATGTAATTATTCGTAATACTATTGAGAAACCGGGGTCTACCAAAGTTATACAACGCCACGGAATATAGCAGATGCGGAGGTAGCTTTGTTCCTCGAATTTCATACGATATGAGACGTACTTATAATTTTACGTTCCTCTTGAGATGACATGTGCAATTCCCTGTCAGTGGAATAGAGTGTCTGCTTGCAATATCAAAGACACATGTTCACAAGTATGAAACACGTGACAGCCATCTCCCTCTCGGTCATAAGTGTTGTCAAGTATTATTGGCATAAGAAATGACGTTTCTTTGTAATATATGACAATATTGTGTTTATAAACAATATTTTCATATATTATGTATCTACGTATGCTTATAAAAGCTAGAATATCAAACTGTGTTTCTGTTATACTACCAACATTATTACATCTTCGTGTCTGTCTAAACAAAGGATTTTCATTTCATGATTGTTACTCAAAACACGTTCTTCTTTATACGCATGACTCAATTTTTTTTCAGTTCACGTTTTCTTTGTAGATAGCAAATATAAACGTATAAAATGTTTTAGATGATTTTAGACGAGCCAATTATTTGACGAAAACGGTTTATAAGGCGAGTGTGAATAAAAGTGTTGAAAGGGGTAGACCTAGGCGGACGTTTCTAGACCAAATCAGGGACGTCTTGAAAAAAGACCAGGTCAAGAATACCCTAAACCGAAGAGCATGTATGAAGGGAATATTGAAAGTCGACGAAGCGAAAAAAGTATGTAAGGATCGTAGCAAGTGGAAAGTAGTGGTCTCTGCCTACCCCTACGGGAAAGAGGCGTGATTATATGTATCTTTTTTATAGGAGAGGGGGCAAACGAGCATGCGGCTCACCTGATGGTAAGTGACTACCGCCGCCCATGAACAACTGCATCACCAGGGGAATCGCAAATGCGTTGCCGGCCTTTTAAAAAGGAGTAGGCTCTTTTCTTGAAAGTCCCTAAGTCGTATCGGTCCGGAAAAATCGCTGGTGGTAATCGATTCCACAAGAAAGTTGTGCGAGGGAGAAAACTTCTTCTGAATCGCACAGTGGTGGACCGCCAATCATCTAGATGATATGGTTGGTATCGCAAGTTCTGTCGCGATGTGCGATGGTGAAATTGAGCGGCTGGAATTAGTCCGAACAATTCCTCAGAGCACTCCCCGTGGTAGATGCGATAAAATACGCAAAGAGATGCAACCTCTCTACGCAGTGCCAGTGAGTTAAGCCGATCGGAAAGAACTCGGTCGTCGACGATTCAAACCGCTCTGCGCTGGATGCGGTCAAGTGGAAGGAGCTGGCACTGGGGGGACCCTGCCCAGAGATGGGAACAACCCTCCACCTCCCATGGCCTCACCGACCCTCAGGTCATACGGGCCGAATCTCGGGAGATGCGCGCGGTACTTGCACGTGGCTCTTTTCCCGCGCGCACTTTCTTGGCTCCCTACAAATATTTCATCTATTCCTTGTCCCAATTTTACGTCACTCTCCCCCTTCTGGGGCTGACGGCACTATAACGCCTACGACATCGGGCCCTCCTACCAGCATTCTCTCCTGCCCCATTCCACGATCGCGACACCCATGCGCAAAACTCGCGCAGCAGCCCATAGTTCACCCCAGTGGCATTGAGTCCGATGATATTGCTAAGGTGACTAAGCACAGCTGCTCCAATTGTTTGGTCGGCAAGATAAACGCCAGCCCACGGATGACCGCTCACCTGCACGATCCCCGCAACCTGGGAGTACTGTTCTTGTACAAGAACAATGTCCAGGTGCAGTTCACGCGCCTGATGGGACACTCAGCCGTGGCAAGCTCCCACCGACCCATGTTATTTGTCCTAGTCGTAATGCCTTGTCTTCATGGTTGTCTACGGGGCCACCCTTACTGGTAGTATTGAGTGCTGGCCACAGAGCGTTGCTCTGCATACAGCCTTGCTGGGCAGTTCTTCGCCATGGTCACGTGCGAGCCAGAGTCAGATCTACCAAATCGCTTACACGTAGCGCACTTCTTCTCCGTGGACTTGCAAGCGCTGCCCTCATGCCCTTCCTCTCCACATTTTCCACATACGATCTCCTTCGATCGGCAGTACTTCGCAGGATGCCCATACTGTTGACACCTCTGGCAGCACGTGACATCTACGTAATCACACGGCTCGACCACGTCCCAGCCGACGTATAGCCGGTTGTACCCGATCAGGATATCTCTCAAGGCAGACGAACATTAAAGGATCACTGTTGTCCGCCTGCTTCCTCTCCAGGACTTTTTGAAAGCGATCCTGCAGTTTTCTTTCAAGTTTGCTTCGGTCCACCCACAAGAAGCAAGGTTCTGCTCGTAGAGGGCGCTAATGACCTCCTCGTTCTTGGGATCCTCCTCAAAACCCCTGAGAGCCACCAGGGGTAAACGTTGCCTGGGCTCAGTCACCCTCAATGATGGAGGGGCAGCAGTCTTCAGCTTCTCTGCTGCTTCCTGGGACGTGGTTTGAACCACGACACCCGCATTTCCAACCTTCCTCAATCTGTCAATTTGAAGCCCACTGTTCTTGGGGTTGACTGCCTTTTTAAGCTCCATTTTTGTGTTCTCTGCAGTCTTCAATGGACCTTCCGTCTCAGCCGGGTAGAAGGCGATAACTGGGCCTTTACTCACTGGCATCATCATTTGGTCGGCCCCCTTAGGCAGCCTCAGCGCCGCTGAGTACGACCGTTGCGGTGCCGGGTCCGTCGCGTGGCAAGGAACTGCACTGGCCTTAGCCTCAACCTGCGTTAGTCTTCCTTCCGCAGCAATCTTCCCCTGTATTCTGCTCTGAGCGCTGCCAACTCCAGTTCTGATATATGTACCTTCATTGTCGCCACCATGGCAATGAGATCATGGCCATATGTAGCAACCCTGTTGACCTCCGCGTTATTGAGCTTCGACCCTGGTCCGGTGATGATACCCATGATCCCCTTTACTGTATCACGAACGTGGTCGATCACCTCCAACTTGGAGGCGGTTGGCGCTTTGAAGATCCCTCTGATACCCCGGGAGCTCTCACTTGGGCGGTCCTCCTCTTCGGCCTCTGCGGCAGACTTCTCCACATCCCTGGACAGCAGACCTGCCACCGGGGCCGCAGACCGTCGAGGCTCAGTGCGCTTGCCCACCCTTGCTCGCTGGGAAGATGGCTGCACCTCTTCCGGTGACGGCAGAGGCCGCTTTGACGGCAGAGGCCGTCAAAGCGGCAAAGGCGTCAAAGTTCCCAGAGATGGGAAAAGTATTCCATGTGAGGCC
Organism: Parnassius glacialis; assembly: GCA_033319125.1. Lineage (NCBI taxonomy): Eukaryota > Metazoa > Arthropoda > Insecta > Lepidoptera > Papilionidae > Parnassius > Parnassius glacialis. Next base: position 8,117,140 of record JAVANC010000028.1, on the reverse strand, counting down.
GAACCTGCGCCTTGTAAAGTTGCAAGCGGTGTGCCCGCATGAAATACTGTCCCGCTCTGCTGAGCACGCCAAGCTTTTTAGAGACCAATTTGGCCTTCTCTTCCAAGTGACCACGAAACTGCACGTCACTCGATATGTCGACACCGAGGATACCGTTACTGGCTGAGGCAACAAGGGGAGTGCCTTGAAACTGAGGAGATACGACAAAGGGAATCTTTTTAGCGGTAAACGCGCAAACTTGTGTCTTCTGGGGATTGAACTGGACTAGATTTAGTCGCCCCCAGTCTGAGACTTTGTTCAACAATGTCTTGACTTCAGACACAAGTTTGTTCCGGTACTCGGCGACGTTTTCCCGAGAAATATTGGCACGGCCGGCGTATAAAGCATCACCAGTGCTGTCGTCTGCATAGCAATGAATGTTACTGGTTTGCAACATATCATTGATATGCAGAAGAAACAGCGTTGGTGATAGCACGCAGCCTTGTGGAACACCAGCGTTAATGGGCTTGTAATCGGAGCATGCACCGTCTACTACGACCTTGATGCTCCGATCTGCAAGAAAGCTGGTGATCCAATTGCACAATTTCTCGGGAAGCCCATAGGAAGGCAGCTTCGAAAGAAGCGCTTTATGCCAAACCCGATCGAAAGCCTTCGCTATGTCAAAACTAACGGCCAACGCCTCCCCCTTGGACTCCACTGCCTCCGCCCATCTATGGGTCAGGTAGACCAGAAGATCACCAGCTGAGCGACCTCGACGGAAACCGTACTGGCGGTCACTAACCAGCTGGTGATCCTCAAGGTACCGCAAGAGCTGGCTGTTAATAATCGTTTCCATTACTTTGGAGAACAAGGAGGTGATGACGATAGGCCTGTAGTTGGACGGATCTGAGCGGTCGCCTTTTTTAGGGATCGGGTGCACCAAAGCTGTCTTCCATGAGTCCGAGACTACGCCTAGGGAGTAGGAATACCGAAAAAGACGCGTTAAAACCGGTGCCAACTCCGGAGCACACGTCTTCAGCACAATAGGTGGGACTCCATCAGGCCCACTTGACTTGTTGACGTCCAGGGAGAGGAGTGCTTTATGCACCAAGCGCTGTGTAAACAGCACTTCCCGCATGGAACACTCACACCGCGGGATGTTCGGCGGTGTGTTCTCCCTGTCATCTAGAGTCGAGTTGGAAGCAAAAAGAGAGCCTAGCAGATCGGCTTTCTCCTTTGCGTCATGGGCCAGTGAGTCGTCCACCCTGTGCAGAGATGGCAGAGATGGCTGACAGAAGTTCCCTTGGACAGCCTTGGCGAGAGACCAGAATGCACGTGTTCCCGAAGGGAGGCGAACTAGTTTCTCGCCAATTCTACCGATGTGCTCTGACTTTGCCTTGGCAATGACACTTTTGAAGGACCTTGAGGCGGAATTGTACTTCTTTTTAAGAGCGCTGGTGTTTACATCCCTGGACGTTGATACGTCAGCCCAGGCCTGGTAGCACTCCTGCTTATAGCGTGATGCTAGTTTACAGGAGCGACCAAACCATGGCTGGGATCTGCCTCCGATGGGCACCACAGAGGATGGAATAAAAAGTTCCATACCCTGAAGTACCACATCAGCAATAGAATCGGCAACAACGCTGGGATCTTCCGGCGAGAAGTAAACCCACCCCCAAGGGTAGGATGCAAAAAAGACCGCATCCCGTCCCAATCGGCCGACCTATAGTGCCACACACGGCGGCAAGCTGCAGATCGCAACTGCGATGGGAGCGTGAGTGGCACCGTACTCCGGATCAGACAATGGTCCGAAGAGCCCAGAGGGGCATCGACGGAGACCTGATATCCGTCCGGATGAGAGGTCAGCAGAAGGTCCAACAGGGAAGGTACATGGTCTTCCACATCTGGGATCCGCGTAGGCGAAGTAACCAGTTGTGTTAGACCATATGCCAAAGCAAAGTCATAGACAGATCTACCCGCATGATCGGTTAAACGAGAACCAAGCCATTCAGCGTGGTGGGCGTTAAAATCACCGAGTATCACGATCTCTGCGGATGGGACCTGTTGTAGCACGGAGTCTGCAGCCATTTGGACGTGGTCGATGAGTCGGTCTGTGTCGGCATTACCGCTATGGGACCTATAGAGACACCCGTAGACGTGGGTATGTATGTATGTATGTAAAATATTTTACTTTTTATAGCTATTTACATTATTTGGAGGACACAATGTAATAAAAACATTTTAGCTTTTGTTTTAAAGAAAAATAAAACTCAGTATATATTAAAAATTTCACTCTTAAATATATCTTTGGTTGTTTTAAACTCAGTTACTTCTGTAAGCTGTTTTACTAGTAGTTACTATACTATATGTACTAACTTCGCAAAGATATATTGGCAGATAACTAATCAGCAGTGTTTAACCCACTTAGATTGAAATATCTAGATGGAAATTAAAAAAATGATTGCTAATAAATATTATGTAATAATCTATATTGAAAAAAAATCTATTCTATTCTATTCTATTACGCTGAGTGGATATTAACTCGTGACACCGCAGTATAATTTCACTTGTACTAAATGTAAAAATAGGTATAGTAGTTATAAGTAAGTTATATGTATAACTGCCTCGTTGGTCTAGTGGTTGTAGTAGTGCGACAACTGATCATGGGGTCCCGGGTTCAAACCCCAGGTCGGCCCAAAAAAATCAGTTATTGAGTTTTTCCATCAAGAAATTCTCAGTAGCTGCCCGGAGTCAGGAAGTTGGTGTTGTTTCACCCCCGTGCCTCGGAAAGCACGTAAAGCCGTTGGTCCTGCGCCTGATCTCTCTCCGGTGAGGGAATAGAGAGTGCACCTGTGCTTGCGCATACACTTGGGCACTATAATCCTGTCCTGCGCCGATGGCTAGTCTACGTTGAGACTGGCCGCTGTGGCCGAAATTCGGTCTGGAGGACATTATTATTATGTATAACTAGGTGATACCTACTCGCTTCGCTGGGCGCACGATAGTATTTTATTGCGGAGCCTAGATGTAAAATATAAAGAATTTTTTTTTGATGGAACTATCGTAAAATCCGTTCTTAGTGAGCGTCTTTTGAAATGTGAAATGAGTAAATTTACTAAATTTCAAGTCAATCGGGTGTATAGTTTTAGAGAGCTCGCGAGTAACTCAGGGGAATTTCATAATTCAGTGTTGTGTTGTAGTTAATAAAGATTTGTCTATGTGTAATAGAATAGAGAAGAAAACATTTATACACGTACAATAAGTAAAATATAAAAAAGATTTCTTATATTTTCGCGAACATGACATATTAAAATAAAACTAGTTTTTACGGATTTTATCGCGTATATTCGCTTATTTTATATTCGCGAAATTTCGAGCACTTTACAGCACCCATAGAAACTGAGGTATTCGACGTTCAAATGTCATAGTTAACCAAGGTTACCTCCAGATTAAAATTATTAATTTTTATTCTGATCTACGCAGTATGAATTTATAGTATATTGAAGTCTTGAAGTTGTATGCTTGGGTCGGGATTTAATTTAATTAATGATAGGATCTCAAGTAGATGGTAGCAACAAGCCATATTCTCTATTGAAATTAGGATGTTTTTTGATTTCAATAGCCTCTCGAGTCATCCTTGGAGGGAATCAGTGTTCTTTAGCGAGGATATTTGGTCTATGAAATCTGATGTAGTGAAGGAGGCCATCTTGTACGTGTTTACAGACTGCAGACTTCCCGGAGCGTCTATTCTTCACATCAGCTTTGTGTTCTTTAATGTGGGTTTATTGGTATTTTAGTTTGTCCTATGTAAGCGTGACCACATTCACAATCACGCTTGTATACTCCTACATCTTGCAGAGGGATATTACACTTGAATTATGATAAACACTTCCTCACCGGCTTTAAGTAGGTATGTTTTAATGGAAACACGCTTAAAAATGTAGCCAATCTTGTCAGTAATACCTCTAACATATGGCAGTATACCAGGCGCTTGACTGTGGCTGGCTTCTCGCTGGTAATCTGTAAGACGTTTTTAGGCAACTGTACTGGAAATGATACGGTATTACATCAATCGCGAGTACATCACCCACCTTCGATTGTAATACGATATAGTTATTATGGCAGAATCGCTGATAAATCTAAGCACTATGCTCAATGACCTTAATAGTGCCTCCCAACGGATAGGTTTTAAGATGAACATGGACAGAACAAAGATCATGTGTAGCGTCCATGTCACACCTATGCCGTTAGTTGATGGAAGCACTAAGCTCGAAGTTGTTGACGTGTATGTTTACCTGGGGCGAATAGTTCGATTAGGTAAGTTCAACTTCGACCGAGAGGTTAATCGACGGATTCAGCTTGGATGGGCATAGTTCGGGAAATTACGACACATCTTCTCGACGGGCATACCTCAAAACTTGAGAACGAGATCGTACAACCAGTGCGTGTTACCAGTGTTAAATTATGGATCTGAGACGCGGTCCTTCACTACTGGCCATACGAGGACGCTCAAGGTCGCTCAGTGAGCCATGGAGAGGGCTATGTTGGGGGTTTCTCTGCATGATAAACTTAGAAATGAAGATATCCGCAGTAGAACCAGAGTGACGAGTAGTATGATAGAGTGATATATGAGAGATAGTGAGATAGTAGACGATGAGTAGTAAGCTGAAGTGGCAATAGGCCAGCCATATAGCTCGAAGAACCGACAACCGATTGGAAAAACAGATTCTCGAGTGGCAGCCTCGTATAGTATGCCTAGTGCGAGTTCCACAAAATCATTCGAATGACTTCAAAATCGCGTTAAACGAGTTAACTTCATAGGTATCGACAAGGGAAGACAAGCGAGTGTGAGCTATAATCGAAGTTAACCCTTCGATCCGCGTTTACTCACTGTGAATGATGTTCGTTCATTCTCTTACGTTAGCAGCACGTTCCCGTCGATAAAAAAAGATAAACTAACCAAATTAGAACGACATATTTATTTAGTGGCAAAGTTGTGGTTATTATAGTGATCTTTATCATCTATTTGTTTATGTTTCGTAATTTGATCAAGGTTTTGATAGTTTATGATGGTATTATGAGATTGTGAATTAGCCATTTAATTGTTAATTATTGAAAAGTATTAAATTAAAAGCAAAAAAAACCGGTCAAGTGCGAGTCGGACTCGCGCACCGAGGGTTCCGAAAAAATCCGTAGGTATATAAGTTTAAAAGTATTAAAAATATTTTTAGTGTATGATGTAACTAATAATTTATGCTTTTCGCAATTTTACCTTTATGTGTGCCATAATACGTTGCTTCGTACCAAATTTTAAGATTCTGCGCTTACGGGAAGTACCCTGTAGGTTTTGATTCCCTTGCGAAGGTCGAAAATTTGCGGCATAAACGGCTGTATCTTTTGATTGCGTTGGCTTAGAAGTTTGGTTTTTATATATCACCATATATACAGCACCAAGGGACAGTAGACTTGAGTATTTGATATGAATTTCAGCTTGATATCTCCACGCGTTCCTGAGAAAAAGGGTCTTGACCGACAGACAGACGGACAACAAAGTGATCCTATAAGGGTTCTGTTTTTTCCTTTTGAGGCACGGAACCCTAAAAACATGAAGATGTTTTCGTTCTAATATGATTTTATGGTGACATTTATGGAGCTGTAAATGGAATTTAGTTATTTAGTGTTAAGTGAACTTATGGTTCGTGTATTTTGAACTTATGAGGTTTCACAGACTAGAATTTATTAGATTTTCGGCCTGTATGCCTCAGCAGAGCATTCCAGCCAGCGATAGGAAAGCCTGTACAAAGAATGGGAACAATTGACTTAATTATTGAATAGTGGTGGTAGGAACTTGGATTCATCAAACGCTATTTACACAAAAACTTTTCTTATATTGCCTCTAATCGGGGTGTAACAACGGACTAAAATATACGAGCTCTTGCTTCAACACTGTCGTTATAATAGCAGTCATCTATTATTATTAGTTATTAATGCCTTTGCGGCTGCAAACATTCTCCAAACGAAGAAAAAACGTCCTGCCAAAATTATATATCGTTCTCACAAAACGAAATAAAATTAACTCTTCAACAATTATTCTCATTCTTCTATCTCACTGTAAAAATCTAGGTGACAACTTTTTCGATATCGACGGCGTAAAGTTTACATAAGTTACGTCTCGAACTATCAAAATTGTCGCTCGTACTCACAAAATACTTAAAACAACCAATCACGTTTAACGTTCTCACTGTCGAATGCGAGTCAATGCTCAATGGTCGATATCGACGATTTATTAAACTCGCACTCATGAATTGTGATTCCAATTATTGTCACTAGTTGGCGCTGATTTTATTTCATACATATAGTTAACATTCTCGGGATCGAATACGTAAAAAACACGCACTAGGCATGCAGATAGGCGAAATGTAGGGTAACCCCTCACTGGATGGAGTGACAAACTGGTAAGACATGCAGGAAATTGATGGATGCAGGTAGCTCATGAAAGTGCTTTGTGGCATTCCTTGGGCGAGGACTATATCCGCAGTGTAATTTTAAAGGGATTTAATAATGATAAATGATCGTGAATCTGTAAGACCGTGGTCTTTTCCCGGTAAAGTCGACTAATTCATACTAAAACTATAATATAACAACCGTACGATAGCTGCAGCGTGTGTCTTTCTTTTTTTTGTTTTAAATGGGCGACTAAAACCCCATAGTGTTCCACCTTTGCCGCATATTGGGAGGGCCACAGCAACAGTGGTAGAGCCACGCGGTAGCTTTTGCTGTCGCACGGATGGGCCGGCTCGAACCGGGGTGGTACCACGACCTCACAGAATACCAGCGTGAAGTAGAGGTTTACTTCTGCGTTTCGCTTGGTGAGTGCAGATGGTCGGAGGCCTTTTTTAGTGGAAATGAGGCATTCCATCTTAGTCCTCACGGGTGACAACGCATCTGCATTTTGATTCGCCAACGAGGATAGATGTAGATGTCTATGGGCCACAGCAACCACTTACCATCAGGTGGCCTGTGTGCTCGTTTGTTACCCTCATCCTATAAAAAAAACATTTTCGTACACAGCTGCGGCCACATCAGTGGTTGCCACCCCATGGCAGACCCGCCTCGGGAGAAGATTACTTCTACCCTAACTCCTTTTCAGGTAGGGCGCACCAGAAAACATAGCACGCCTTCCTCCAACTTCACCTGCGCCACGGACACCCCCTATCTGATGCGGGAAGGCCATGGAGCCAGGAAAAACGAGCATTCACAAGTATTTACTTTTTTGACCCCAGCGACGGATCTGGTCTATGGCTTCGCTGCCCACCAATATTCGGCTACGAAGGGTAGGAAGAGCGGCACCTTGTAATATCGACACATCACTGCCCGCATCAACGGTGCGGCTCTGTTAGAATCGCGGAGGAACTTTGATGAACTTATTTAAAAAAAATATTTTAACTTAAGGGGACTACAGGAGTTAAACGCAAGTTTTATATTGCCTTAAAGTATATCATCCAATGCAGTAAATTAAATCAGAAAAATATATGATATTTTTTAGTTTATATGCTAGTTAGATAGTGTGATGGAAACATGATACTACTAATTTGATACGATAAAAAAATCACAAAATACCTCTAAATTTTTTTTAACGAGTAACAACCATACTAATATACATGCAATATTTTTAATTTTTTGTCAGATTATTTTACAAGCAACATATTAACGTAATAGTGTTTTAATTTTTTAATAAAATAATAGATTTTATTTAAATCGCATGTTCTTATTTCTGAAATAATATGTATGGATGTGTGCATAAACGCCTGTGTATCGAGTACCGACAATGCTGGCCGAGGCCTTATTATTTACGTAAAGATTGTTTAAGGCTTTAACTAGCCTGAGTGACCTTGATAAAACGGCTATCGCAGAGATTTTAGCCAACGTCAACACCGTCTAGCAACTACGTTCTGTATTACTTATAAAAGTGCAAAGATTAATAGACTGCAGAGATGACAATTATAAAAGTGACGTACTGCCTGTTATGCTTGCGCATCACTGAGAATTATGTCGTGGTTACGCATTTTGGTATAGCTTTGTTCGGTAGGCGTCACGAGCTATCAAGTGTTCAAGTTTCAAGTACGTAAGAGTTTTTTATTATTTATGTTAAATCGTATTTATTTGTGTCGTATTAGTAGAACTGGGTCAAAGCGTTCGCTGTAAATTATTCCCAGGTTTGAACCCCGACAGCACGAATGCAATTTGTAATTGCAATTTTCATCAACACGCATTGGGGCAGTTCGGCGGGCATTTCCTTGCCCTAAAACCCTCTCAGAAATAGAAAAGAGTTCTGTGCCCAGTATAGGGAATTGTATAGCCTTTTACAAGTTAAACAGTGGTAGAGCCACGCGGCAGCTTTTGCTGTCGCACGGATGGGCCGGCTCGAACCGGGGTGGTACCACGACCTCACAGAAAACCAGCGTGAAGTAGAGGTTTACCTCTGCGTTTCGCTAGGTAAGTGCAGGTGGCTGGAGGCCCTTTTAACTGGAAATGAGGCATTCCATCTTAGTCCTCACGGGTGACAACGCATCTGCATTTTGATTCGCAAACGAGGATAGATGTAGATGTCTATGGGCCGCAGCAACCACTTACCATCAAGTGGACTGTATGCTCGTTTGTCACCCTTATCCTATAAAAAAAAACTTTGTAGCAATATTTATATTCGTTTCAGATACAGAAGGGTACCTTATGCTGACAAAAATATAATATGGAGGCGACGAAAACGTAAAACATCTTTGTACCTAGATAAAACGTTCGAAAGATTGTCAGTCATGTCATACCCCACATTTTCTATAGAGCGTAGAACATTGCAGATAGGGCAAAATAAAAAATAATCCAAAATATTATGGGAACTATTTATTAATAATAATTACATTTATAGGTATTTATAATAAAAACAATGAGCAAGCTGCAAGGTTCAACTAATAATGTTTCTTGAAACACAATTGTAAAATTTCTGTTTTAATTTTTACCAAAGTTTAATTGATGAAACGTAGTCAGGATCACTTCATATAAAATATATTTAAAATTGACACATGACCTATTTGGCTTTCTACTTACAACTCGGCAGAAATTTGAAAAGAAAATTTTGTCTTCTCACACAAGTATTGTTTACAACTGGCGTGGTTTCGAAAAGCGAGATTAAGTGTCAGCGGTATATAATCAATTAAATACTGAACTTTTTTGAAATTTATTTTTTGTTTATTTTTGTTATATCTTCTTAAAAACTGACGCCATCTGACTAATTTATTATTTGTTTTTTTTTTTGTAAGGCATAAGAATAAGTAAGACTAAATTAGATTAACTTGGATAAGTTTGTAATTTTTTAATTATATCACAAAATTTCCGCAATAAATTATTACCTTTTCTACAGTGATTCTCTCCTCTTAGTTTCGGCGTGACTGTAGGATGTTATACTGAGTCACCGTCAGTTACTAAGCGGCCATAAACCATTATATGTATGTATAGACATACATATATTAATTTTTTGATTTTAAAATTTATGTTTTTTTGAATTTTGATTGATTTTTTTTAAACCTGGTAAAATTATTTTTTTCCATACCAATTGATGGGCCTGAGTATAATGCCAGTTATGCTCTTTGGCTGAAGTTATTTTTTATTTTATGCTCAAATGCAGACAAAACAATATTGATTGCCGATTTCTAAAACAACATTTTACCTCTTCTCCTTCTAATAATAGCTCCTGCACCTAACACGGTGGAATAGTTATTATTATCTATAAGACCATTTGCAAAAATAGTTTTTGTTAACAGTTATGAGTGTAACATTTTATCAGCTGCTTTGTTTATAGTGCCTTGAGCAACACTTTGCCGGTTTCTGTACAGAAATGATGTTGGCTTTGCAAATATGGATGGCCACTACCATTGAATATAATACCCGCTATGTTACACTTATTTACATAGAAACTTTAATTATCATTTGCATAAAATTCTAAATAGCACTTTTTACACAAGAAAGTAAACTTTTAGATCAGTTCATCTTATTTGTCACTAATTAAGTGAAAAGTAAAACAAACGAATAGGTCCGTGATTTAAAATTTCTTGCACTTTTTTAAGAAAAGCATGACCTTATCATAACATAATAATCAATCATTTAGCCATGTGATAAAACTTTTAAGTGTGCCAGTCAAACATTAATGATAATATTCGGGTCATTATACTGGAAATAGTACAAACATACATACATAAACACTCACGCCTGTCACCCAGAGGGGTAGGCAGAGACTACGGACTTCCATTTGGCGCGTTCCTGACACACCTCTCTCGCTTCCTTTACATCCATTTATCTACGCATACACGCTCGTCGGTTAAAGGTACTCCTAATCTGGCCCATTTTTAATGTATCGCCGATTTGGTCGATTAAAATTCGTCTAGGGCGCCCCTTCCCGACCCTGCCGTTCACTTCTGCAACATAAATTTGCTTTGTCACTCTTTCTTCGTTCATTCTTTCTACACGATAAAACCACCGAAGCATTCCTTTCTTAATCCTTGTCACAACGTCATCTTGCAAACCACACTTTTCTCTTATCACACTATTTCTCACCCTTTCATTCAGATTCAGTCCTAGCATACTCCTTAAGGACCGCATTACTACAGCATTTATTCTACTCTCATGCTTCTTCTGCAAGACCCAACTTTCACTACCATACATTAAAGTAGGGACTAACACAGCATTATGAATCGCCATACGTGCCTTATTTGACACATTCTGGCTCCTCATAAAAGCGCGTAGAGACCCATTCACTCTATTTCCTGCGTTCACTCGTCGTTCTATATCCTTATCATATCTACCATCCCTGCTAAATAAACATTCCAAATATACAAACTCTTCCACTTGCTCAATCAACTCACTTTCTATTCTTATTTCACATAAAGTTTTACTTTCTTCTCTTTCAAAAACCATAACTTTCGTCTTACTTGCGTTCACTTTCATACCCCTTTCTTTCAATGACCAATTCAATATAGTAAACATCATTTGCAACTCGGCCGCCGACGATGCAAATATGACTTGATCATCGGAGTACAAAAGGCATTTGACGGTTGACTCACCCATTCTCAACCCACATTCTTCAACTTTCAAAGTTTGCAAACAACTGTCCATAAATAGGTTAAACGGCCACGGGGAAGCCACACATCCCTGTCTGACACCTTTATGAATGCCAAACCAGTCCGAGTAGACCCCGTTGATCCTGACACAAGCATTGGAGTCCCTGTAAAGAGACCTCAATGCCTGTATCAAGCCAGGCTCAACCCAAATGAGTTCAGTGTTTGCCATAACACATTCCTGTCCACTCTATCATAAGCCTTTTCCAAGTCCATGAACGCACAAAAAACTTTCTGGTTTTTGGCCAAAAACTTCTCCGCTATCATGCGCATGGAAAATACTTGATCCGTACACCCCATCCCCTTTCTAAATCCAGCCTGCACATCCCAAATGTTTCCATCAGTTTCTTCCATAACTCTTTTAATTAACACCTTAGCATACAGTTTACCCACAATGCTAAGCAAGCTGATACCACGGTAGTTTTTACAGTCCTGCTGTGAGCCCTTTCCCATATATATTAGGACTATAACGGCTTTGCACCAGTCTTCCGGTACCCGCTTCAGTTCCCAACATAAATTAAACAAGGTGTACAGCAGGCCTGTAACCACACCCTCTCCAGCCCTTAGCATTTCGAGTGATATTCTATCATATCCGGCTGCCTTACCTGCTTTCATGCTTTCATGCTTTTCATTGCTTTCATTATTTCATCTACACTTATCTCCCTACCTCTTTCCACTTCTTCCGGAATTCCTGTTTCACTTACGTCAGACGACTCTTCACTCTTAAACACGCTTTCAAAGTATTCCTTCCATCTCTTTAAATTTTAAACTTCATCATTCAGCATGCAGCCATTCTCGTCTCGTATAGCATTCATTCTAGGCTGTTTTGAATTTCCCCTGGCAGTTCTTACGAGCTTCCAGAACATTTTAATATTTGCCTGGAAGTTATCAGATATCCTTCTATCATTCTTATCTATCCTTCTTGCTTTTTCCTTTCAACAACTTCTTTTGCTCTCTCATTTATACGTCTAAAGTCTGCCTTTTTTCTTTCAATTTCATCATTCATACCGCCAAAATTACCAGCTTTAGTTGCTAGTAAATCTAGCCATGCTCTCTTCTTTGCTTCAACTTCCACCCGTACCTCATTATCCCACCAAAACGTATTACTTTTCCTTTCATTCGTTCTCTTACTTACACCACATGCTTCGGTGGCTGCATCCACCAAAACTTTCTTAATATTATTCCATACATTCTTCAAGTCTAAATCATTCATATATAATTCATTCAAACCACTTATGTTTTCCGTCCGTCTGCATTTATACTTCTCTTTCACACTTTCATCTTGTAACCTCTCTATTCTTATACGCTATAAAGCAGTGGTAGACACAGATGTCCGATGCCGCCAACGACTGAATAGACTATTAATTCGGCATAAGACCAAGTAATGATCCGTCCCTTCGTTGGACCCCCGGTAAACCCTTGTATCTACCACTGCGCTCCTCATTATTTCATCCACAATTATGAAATCAATCATGCTTCTATCATCCCCTCTTTCCCATGTATACATGTGAATCCTCTATGGCGAAAGAAAGTGTTCGCCACAAAAAGATTCTTTTCCACACATACGGTGAGGAGGTTTTTACCATTCTCATTTATTCTTTCATTGCCAAACGTTCCTAATATCCTTTCATAACCAGACCTCTTCACCCCAACCCTTCCATTAAAATCTCCTAACATAATAATATTTTCATTTTCCTTACATTTCGTCAACACCAGCCTTACCATGTCCCAAAACTGCTCTCGGATATAAGTGGGCTTAGACATATCTGGGGCGTACACCCCTATCACAAACAACTTCTTTAAGCCCACTTTCATTCGTATCCACAGCAGCCTTGGGCTTACACATTACATACTCTTTCACACGTTGACCCATTCTTTCTGAAAGGATGACACCGACTCCCTGGCATGCCCGCTCGGTCTCGTCTACTCCAGACCAGTAAGCGGTATACATGCCATGTGCAGTGACATCCCTTCCCTTTCGTTTTGTCTCGTTTACACATAAGACATCTATTCCTCTATCATTCATCATTTCGCATACTTCATCCATCTTATCATTCATTGCTCCACATACATTCAGCGTAGCCAGACGGGCCTCCGCAATCCACTTTTCGCCCCTCCGGGAGACAGGACGTCACGGGTGGCGAACCTCGTCGCCGGTTTTTCTCCCGGAGATTCTTCGCACCCCTGCCCCATTAAAGGGGCGCCGGGAACTCGGGGCCATTTCTTTTTCTTCTTGGCTCATGGTGCGAACTAAGGGGTGGTAGATTTTACGCCGCTACCATCCGGCGAGGAGCCGAGTCTACGGACGAGGGCGACTCATATATATATATATATATATATATATATATATATATATATATATATATATATATAACTCGGGGCCATTTCTTTTTCTTCTTGGCTCATGGTGCGAACTAAGGGGTGGTAGATTTTACGCCGCTACCATCCGGCGAGGAGCCGAGTCTACGGACGAGGGCGACTCATATATATATATATTACCACGGACACGACGGAGGGACACAAACCAGGAGATAGTCAGCGGCGTCTTCCTAATATCAACTAAAAAAAAACCGCAGTTGCCAAACTACCTGCATGGCAACTATCCACTCTATTGCTCGGGCCACACTAACGAGAAATGTCGTTAATTATCGTGTTGATGGACGTTGAATGACTAAACGAGTTAATTTGACAACGGCATTAACAATGCCGTTTGCCGTTTGGTGATAACCCGAGTGGCGGTACATCGAAGACATTAACACATTACGTGTGTCTCATTTAAAAAAAAATTGTACACGGTGAGCGCAACGGGGTCGCACATATGGCTATGATGGAGTTGAATAATGAAAATAGAAAAATAATGGAAATAGTCTTTTAAATATTTTGTAGTACAATTGATAATCTTCAGTATGATTGACCGTGTATATGACTTTTATAAGTCTATGTTATTTTTGATGAAAATTATTATTGCAGATAAAAGCCCTTTCACATTTATTGTATTATCGAATTAAATTAATCAAAATGAAAATAAGAATTTTGGCTCTTTATAACTGATCTTTAAATGTAAAACACTGACTTGAAATTATATAATTATCGGCATTTTTTTAATTCATTGAACTTTTTTAAGATTATGTTGAAACTCTACTGATCCCATCAAGAATTTTTTTTTATAGAATAGGGGGCAAACGAGCATGCGGCTCACCTGATGGTAAGTGACTACCGCCGCCCATGAACAACCGCAACACCAGGGGAATTGCAGATGCGTTGCCGACCTTTTAGAAAGGTGTAAGCTCTTTTCTTGAAGGTTCCTAAGTCGTATCGGTCCGGAAAATTCGCTGGTGGTAATTGATTCCACAAGGAAGTCATGCGAGGGAGAAAACTTCTTCTAAATCGCACAGTGGTGGACCGCCAATCATCCAGATGGTATGGATGGTAACGCGAGTTTCTAATGTAATTCTTGGTGTAAAGGTAAGACGTGATAATAACTGTAAACAATAGAATAACAAAATAATGAAAACATTTGTAAATACTTGCTTTATAACCTAATAAATATTATTTGACCGTAATAAAATAAAACAAGGTAGTCTTCGGCATAAATAAATATTTTCGATTATTTTTGCAATATTTAACAGCCGGATCAGCGCGCGATCGTGATCCATCTAAAGATGCTAAATTTCAGCAAGCACTGTCAAATTCAATAGGAGTGACAGAAAAACGGTTCTTGATATAGAAGGGTAAATAAATTATTTAACCTATAAAGTAAAATCACTTTATTAAAAATCAAAATAGCCCAATAGCTTTATTAACATGAGATATATAATTGTACGAGTGCTTACAATACTTAACTTTATTTTACTGAAATCTCAGAAAGTTTTTTTTAATAGAATAAGGGTGACAAACGAGCACACAGTCCAC
Source organism: Parnassius glacialis (assembly GCA_033319125.1). Classification (NCBI taxonomy): domain Eukaryota; kingdom Metazoa; phylum Arthropoda; class Insecta; order Lepidoptera; family Papilionidae; genus Parnassius; species Parnassius glacialis. The sequence continues at coordinate 8,102,084 of JAVANC010000028.1, read as the reverse complement.
CTGATGGTAAGGTTGCTACGGCCCATAGACATCTACATCTATTCTCGATTACGTATCAAAATGTAGATGCGTTGTCACCCGTGAGGACTAAGATGTAATGCCTCGTTTCCAGTAAAAAGGTTCTCCGGTTCTCTACACTCACCATACCAAACACAGCAGGGTTAAAATGCTATTTTACATGGTATTCCGTGAGAGCGTGGCCCTTCCCCGGTCGAGCCGACCCATTCGTGCTACAACTATACCTACTACTAATTTAGTTGCAGTATGGCTCTACCACGTAAGAAAAAATTGATGTTGAAAATTTAAGTATTTTCAGATGCAACTTTGCAATTATTTTCTATTGAGTGAATTTTTCTGGGATCGTGTTTTGCAAACCGCCACCTGAAATACGTACAATGTTTTTTCGATAACGATGTGAAATTACAAAACGATCCCTATGCATATTAATGTGGCTCTATTCAGCCTTTTAATATGAACATATCTCGGGATTCAGAGATTTTAAAATTTTTAATGCGTAGATAATGGAAGATATAATATTATATTATTACTGTCCCGTGTAAGGCAACCTTTATACTTATATACATATTCTCATCATATTTTTATGGTTGGTTATAAAAATTATATCTAAATGCAAACTTTCACAGGGTTAATTTTTTTTTACTATTTTTACCCAGTAAGTATTGTAAAGCTACTACAATCCCATCGGTAAGTGGTTATGTAGCCTAAGATAGTGAATTGCACTGACTTAACAAAAACCTATTCACTCTTGGTAAGTAAGGTAAGTATTATTTGCGAACTATTTGTGTGTGTGTGTGTGTGTGTGTGTGTGTGTGTATGTGTGTGTGTGTGTGTGTGTGTGTACGTGTGTGTGTGTGTGTGTGTGTGTGTATGTGAGTGTGTGTGTGTGTGTGTGTGTGTGTGTGTGTGTGTTGTGTGTGTGTGTGTGTGTGTGTGTGTGTGTGTGTGAAGAAAAGCGTATGAGAATACGTGAAGAGGAATAAAGGTTGAGTACTACTTCGCTTACCTGTACGAGGTTGCCACTCGAGAACCTTTCTTCCTATTTTTTATCTGTTTTCCAAGTTATATAGCCAGCCCATTGCCATTTCACTGTAATATTCTGTTGGGCTATGTCAGTTACTCTGGTTCTACTGCGAATATCTTCATTTCTAACTTTATCACGTAGAGAAACCCCCCTCCAATTTAAAATTTTTACATTTTTTAGATGATAGTTTGTCTAACATAAAAAAACCAAAACCCAAGAATGTCTTTATATAGTTATTTATACTTAGAGAAGCACCATTTTTTTATTTATTTCAATAGTTTGATTTAATTTGATAACAGTGTACCTAAATGTAAGTATCTGTATCTATATTTCCCTCCCAAATAATATTTTATAAAGTCATACACATAAAAACAGCGTTTTATTGTAATACATAATTATAAAATTTAGTATCAACTAATTAATAAAAGTATGCAACAATAAAATTACATAGGTATTAAAAACTATCGAAATCTAAGTAACGAGAGTATGTTGGTCGTTCCACATCTAAGTTATAAAAAAATGCATTTTTCAATTTCACTAATCAACGTCGCCGCGAAAATTTCTTCTTCTTTGGGCACTTTAAAAATTAATTTATTTAGAAAATAATATTTACAGTTACCAGTGTACAGATATTAACTAAATTAAGTATTTCTAGTCATAAAAATATTTATAATTGAGTATAAACTTTTAAAAACTAATGTATAATTGAACGAAGTCGCCCCAATACCGACGCGCGGTCCACCCTCGACGATGTCCGAAAACGGACTGTGACAGGCTGACAGGGCGACGGAGCATGCGCGCTCGCGTAAATATATTCAATTTCAGGGAAAAATTATATATTCTCTTATAAAACGGGGAATAAAAATAAAACTCTCAATTAAAAATATTAATATTTTTAAGACCTTTTTTTAGTGTAAGAACTATTTAAAAAGCTTGTGCCGTTTTGGAGAAATTTTGCAAAATATGACAAAGATAGGTACACTTTGGGGATTTTTTTTCTAATAACGGGTTGACGAAAATACAATTTTGTTCAATTAAAAATATTTACCAAATCCTCGTCTGTTACCCTGTATTTTTTCTTTGTGATTAAATGAACAGTTATTGAGATTTTTTTACTTAAATATCCAAGATTGAGGCATTTCAACCACTGTTAAGGCCTTTTGTGTATAATTTTATTTTTAAATTCATTGTTTCATGTTCATAAATATTCTTCTTTTCATAAATATTCCTCTTTCCTGTAAACATAAAATATTTTAAGTTTAGATAAATTTAAATTAAGTTGATAATTATAATTGGTAAATATGGGAAATAAAAGGGAAACCCGTTACCCGCCCAACATATGAACGAAAAAAATAAGAACGATTTATAATTACTAAATATTTATTTAAATTAAAATTAATAAAATTATTATTTAAATATTTAACTTATGATTTGGAAACGTAGTGTATACCTGAGTACCTGGGTTCGATTCCAGGAATATGAAGTTAAATTTTCTTTTTTCTTTTTTATTTAAAGTATTGCATATTTAGACAAATTTTTTAAATACTTTTATAAATTATAACTAAAAAAACCTATTTATTTTTATAACAATAAACCTATATTTGCAGTTTGCACTCGAGAGTGCCCGGGTTTGATTCCAGGAATATGAATTCAAATTTTATTTTTAATTTAAAAATTATGTATTTAGATAAATTTATTAAATATTTTTATAAATAATAACTAAAAAAATATATTTATTTTCATAACATTAAACCTATGAATTTAGGAAACGTAGTGTATTACAGTAGTGCATTTTGTAGAATTATAGATTTGCAGTTTGCACTCGAGGGTATCTGGGTTCGATTCCAGCAAAATGAAGTTCAATTTTCTTTTTTCTTTTTTATTTAAAGTATTACATGTTTAGACAAATTTATTAAATACTTTTATAAATAATAACTAAAAAAATCTATTTATTTTTATAACAATAAACCTATATTTGCAGTTTGCACTCGAGAGTGCCCGGGATATTCGATTCAAGGAATATATAGTCAATTTTTTTATTTTTTATTTTAAGTATTACATGTGTAGATAAATTTATTAATTGCTTTTATAAATAATAACCAAAAAAGCTTTTGAAATGTAATTATTTTTACAGGAGAAAGAAAGTTGAAAATATCAACACAAAAGTTAGTATTTCCAATGTGTAAGTAGGTACCTAAAACTATCTTCCAGGCAACCAAAGGTGTAAAGGAATACAAACAATGAATAGGTAGGTGGTAGGTGGTGCAAAATAAATATACAACATATAACATATACATATACACACACACATACACATACATACATATATATATATATATATATATATATATATATATATATACATACATAAATATACACACAACACATATATATTTATATATCAATATACATATATAAACAAAATTCCTCAAACAATAATATAAAGCTGATAGATACAATAAATACATAATCACACAATCTATCCTAACAGTGTCCGAACGATTGAGACAAGTAATGCTCTTTAAGCAGTCGCTTAAAGATAACAATAGTTTGTGCCTCACGTATATGCAAAGCCATTCCATTGATTGAGGCAATTTATGGCGTGATTGTCTTAGTTAGGACCCTTATTTACGTTGTGTTTGTATAGGAACTTAAATCGTTTAGGTGTCTCTTGGAAGAATGAATATTCACTAGAGCAATCGAAAGCTGACGGTAGTGCCTTATAATTTAAAGAACCCCTTCCACGAAGACGGCACAAAAAAGGTTGAGAACATTAAATCGTCTTTATTCTACTTGTATCAGGTTCACATCAGTATATTCCTTATTAATTAATCCCTTCCCGCTTGGAAAAGGCTTACAATATTTATATAAAATGCCAGATACAAGGGCTTCTCTCTCCAACATTTAAAAAAATGTGCGGGAGGCACACGGCTCCACACACGCCTTGTGCGGCGTCCAAACATGCTCGACGTTAAGTTTGGAATAGGACCGTTGTCCACAGCAAAATAACTGACGTACCAGTAAAAGAGGGCTTGGCCCCCTGGTAGTGCGTAAGCACAAACATCGACCGAAGTCGCGCATGTCAATGCACGTAAACGCCATACAGAATACAATCAAATCCAGCTACAGTGAATTTACGTCACATGGATTAGGCAACAATAGGCACACTGGCCATAAAAGCCCTCTGTGAGCGCAACCACCTGCCAGACCGCCGTTCCTGCAGACGTGATGTAAGTGTAAGGCATCACCGCCAATTGCATGATCAGCACGGCTAATTAGTCGCAGAGCGTGTCATGAGTCTACCGCTTACCTCAAGGAATGGGGTCCCACGTTTCGCGGCTTTCAACCGCAGGCTTGAGAGCCTCCTCAGATTATCCCTCCAGCTACCACCCGCATGATGTCAACGATGCTTCACCAACCAATACAATATTATAGCAGATAAAGCCAAAAGGCAGTTCTAATAATTCACCATCGGGAAGGGTTTATGTCACTGACATTGAGTATATGCATTTTTCGATTATGTTTGTCTCACCCACCAACAAGTTGCATTCAATCATTCAAAGGAGGGAAATTTGTAGAGATACATTATTATGTTGTTTTATAAAACATCATTGAGGTCGGACAGTCTGCAGCCCCGTAATGAAGGGACCTGACTTGGGCAAAGCTACTTAGGTTACGCCGGGTCAATTATATTAAGCTTTGAAATTGACTCTTAAAGGGAAATTTATTAAACCTCTGTTTAATTTTCTTTATAGGTTACACAAATAATCAATAATTGACTGGTTCTCTGTAACACCTATTGTATTCGATGGCGTTGTTATTCTTTACTTTGACAATGACAAAAATCTTGGTATTTATATTGATAATTCCTTAAATTGGATACGCCAACTGAATGAGGTAAGTAAGAAAACTTTTGTCGCTCTTTGTTCACTGCGTCGCCTTCGATCATTTCTTCCCTTTCCTACAAAAATTATGCTCGCACAGTCTCTTCTCCTTCCGATTCTCGACTATGCTGACGCAAGCTATGTAGACATAACTGAGGACCAGCTAAATAAGCTTGAGAGACTTCAAAATTCTAGTATTCGGTTCATATTTGGATTGCGCAAATTTGACCATATTTCCCAATTTCGCTCACGTCTCAAGTGATTACCTATCCGACTTCGCTGGAACATGCATATACTTTCTATTCTGTACTGTGTGTTATTTCACCCCCTATCTAAAGGAGAAGTTTAATTTGTGGGGCTTTCGGGGGAACTTTTACGCTCTTCTAGAAAATTCATTTTAAGTGTACCAACTCACAATACATAATTTTTTAATAAATCTTTTACTGTCCAGTCTATCAAGCTCTGGAATGCCTTACCTTTGCATATACGTGAGGCACAAACTATTGTTATCTTTAAGCGACTGCTTAAAGAGCATTACTTGTCTCAATCGTTCGGACACTGTTAGGATAGATTGTGTGATTATGTATTTATTGTATCTATCAGCTTTATATTATTGTTTGAGGAATTTTGTTTATATATGTATATTGATATATATGTGTTGTGTGTATATTTATGTATATATATATATATATATATATATATATATATATATATATATGTATGTATATGTATGTGTGTGTGTATATGTATATGTTATATGTTGTATATTTATATTGCACCACCTACCACCTACCTATTCATTGTTTGTATTCCTTTACACCTTTGGTTGCCTGGAAGAGATCGCTATGTAGCGATAAGGCCGCCAAATTGTACATATATAATCTGATTTTTGTTATGACATTTGTATATTTGTTCGTGGTGTACAATAAAAGTATATTCATGCATTCATTCATTCAAATACTATATTAATCTAAAAAAAGAAGTCTGCTAACTATTTAGACCATTAAATTTCCCAATGTGATTTTAACCATTTTAACATTTGTGTGAGATAAGCGGTTGATGGATATTAACAGATTTGAAAAGTACTGTTTTGACCTAATCAAGGCTTGGAATGTGAATACGCCAAAGGTTTAATAAGGTATAAAAAGGTAACATATTATAAAGTTTATGTTCATTATTTTTTGTTTATGGTACGACGAATATAGTCGGTTTTACTTTAGCTTCATATGATTTGAAAAAGAATTACTTTCAATATTCGAAAGCTTGAGCATCAGATTAAGAATCAGCTTTTGATCCGGACCTTTCAAAAATGTTTCACGAGGTCTGGTTTTATATGCAACGGAGGCATCAATATATTCTAGGTTCTACAACTGGTTTCCATTTGAAATTATGTTTACCATCTTGTATTAAATATTGTAATTTTTGAACTGTTGAACAATACAAATATTTCGATATTTTGATAATTTAAAAAAATCATGAGAATTAAGATCAATTGAGGTTAATTCTGATGATGTTTCTGTTTAATAATTATAGTTATTGAGTAGGTATTCAAATATTAATATGTTAAAAAAAATTAAGACATTTATTTTTAGTTTCCCACCTCCTTAAGTATTTTAATAGTTAACATAGGCAAAGTGAGATACCCATTTTTATTTTGACTCGATCGACTTTATCTTTTCGATGCCAAGCTTCAGAATTTATGCAATAAAATTGTAATTTGTCTATGTTCACTTTAAAATCTATCGTTAGAAGACACTATTGAACATAGTGTAAAGGTTGTCCAACTATTTTGTCATAATGACTATATCTGCGGCAAATAGAAGCTCAGTGATGTAATCACCGTTGACGCTGATACCGTAATTCATAAGCTTGAAAACGTCTTCCAATTCAGCAATAAAGGGTATAACATTTCACTGTCTTACAATTCCACAATGAAACTTCAATTACATTGTGGTCTTTTGTTTATAGAATTAGAGTGACAGTCACAGACAGAAGACACAGTCAACTTGATTGTAAGTGATTGCTGTGGCCTACGGGATATCTACATTTTTCCTTGATTATTATTATTATTTTGGTGGCACTCGGTGGAACTCTTATTAGCAACAGTTGGTCCACCGAAAGGGAAGGTAAATGAATCCTTAGGAGAGGACTACTTTGAACAGTTGGCTGTCGCGGGCTGATCAAAGTCTAATCAAATTTAAAATATTTTTATTCAAAATTTTCCTTTATAAAGCACGTTTTTAAAGAATAGATTATAATAGAATATTCTTTTTATTCAAAACAAATTATAAGTAATTCTTATTAAAAGCCACTTTCAACTTTTACTACAGTTTCGGAAAAGATCCTCTGTCTTGGGAAGAACCAGCGAGAAACCAAGGACTTTTTACTCTAAGTAAATTATTTAATAACAACGCGGGCTGTACAAACTACATACAAAACCTATTTAAGAAAAGGCTTGGAAACGAGCACATCTTTCCCAGTGGTTATTATGAACTATTTTATGCAGTTCTTGTTTAGTAAAATATTTAAACTTGGTCATAAGGAGACCTTAATTTAATAGCGTATACAAGTACATACAGTATATTTGTTCCTGGTGTTCACAGTGTATAAAACCTTTTTTATTAAAACTACTATTTTTGTTAACATACATAAAATTATCGTTAATATGCCTATTTCGTAACATCTTCGTAAATATAGTGAGAATCTTTGTAAATTTTTTGAGAGGAATATCAAGGAAGCTACGCCATCGTGCTAAAAAGTTCGTACAGCGGGAGAACTTTTGAGAAGAAGAGGCAAAAACTCACAATCCGACTATTTTTCTTCCAACAGTTACAATTTTACTTGTAATCTAAACCGGCCTCGCACGGGTGATTTCTAGGCCTCAACAATAGCGCCACCTACCGGGTCCAACTGTAGTTAAGAACCATCCAGGTGAGTAATAAGAATCCCCTCAAATTTAGGGGGATGAAGCTGCTCGCGTCCGTAGGAATTACTTGAACCCTGATTCCCTACACGTATCCCCTGGGTAGTGCCAAACGAGCAATACTACATACTGGTGGTAGGTTGGTCCTCTACTAGTGAGAGGCCCGGCCGAGGGTTAGTTACCACCCACCTGGCAAAGACATACCGCCAAATGATGCAAATCGTGTTCCGGTATGATGTTAGGTGAAACCCATATCTTAGGGAGAATGGGTCTGGACAGTTGCGTTACGGATACGGACCGGTTGCGACGCCGCCGTTTCTTAGTGTCAGGTGCCTGGTTATGGAGGTTAGCGGGATCCGAAGCACGGTTGCACCGCTGGCCGACCGTAGATAGTTGGGGGCCCAAGTAATGAGCCAGCCACTTATGAAAGGCTGCCCCGCCATCTTACGAAAAATCCTGGGATGGCTCCACCATGCCGGTTGGCGACCGGAGGAGAGGGCCTGGTGGCGATTTCCAGGGGGGTTCGGGCGTCCCCGCGATCTCCATGCTAGGTTCCATCGATGCTATGACTCTGTTTGCGTCCCTAGGTTATATGTGTGACGCCTCGTCCAACTGCCATTCTCTCAACCTATTCACTCCCACCATATATGAAAAAAAGGAAAAAGAAGAGTAAGTTTGTACAGCGGTTGCACTCCCTCTCCATTAAAGTGCACCTCACAAACATCCGAGGCCTGCACTATAATCTCAATGCAGTCCATTACCACCTTGAGACTGACAAGCCGCACTTACTCTTCTTGACTGAGACGCAGATCAGATGTCCTCTAGATGCGGCGTACCTTGGCTACCCTGGGTATACATTGGAGCATAATTTCCATCAGCGCGCCGGAGTCTGTGTTTACGTCCGCAACGACATCTGCTGTAAGCGTCTCCGTCACCTTGAAGACCCCACTTTCTCTACGATCTGGGTATTGATAGACACTGGAATGGATAAAATTATTTATTCTTGTGTCTATCGATCGCACAGCGGCGACCAGGAGACAACTAGGCTGTTTGAACACCTCAGTGAAGCCTCTGATGTGGCTCTAAATCGGTACCCCCAATGCACAGTTGGTTTTTCTGGGGGACTTTAATGCCTGTCATCAGGACTGGCTGTTCCCATACCAGAAGACCGACCACGCTGGTAGAGAGGCGTGGAATTTTGCCTTGTCGCTGGGGCTCTCCCAGCTGGTGCAACAAGCGACTAGGGTACCTGATGTGGATGGGCACACAGCCAATTGCCTCGACCTTCTGCTGACGACCGATCCAGACAGGTACGATGTTCAGGTTACCTCACCCTTGGGAACTTCGGACCACTGTCTGGTGAAATCTGTATCGTTATATTCCCCACCTAACTACGATTTCCACGGGATGCGACGAATGTGGCGATACAAGTCAGCAGATTGGGATGAGATGCGGCATTTCTTTGCATCTTATCCTTGGCGGCAGGTCTGCTTCTCCTCTAGAGACCCATCGAGCTGCGCGGATGCCATAACCAATGTGATACGTCAAGCGATGGAGTATTTCATCCCCTTTGCTGACGTGCCCATTGGTGGTAAAGCTCGCCCTTGGTTTAACGCCGAGTGCGCTCGTGCTGAAAAGCATAAGCATATGGCGTACTTATCCTGGGTCGATGCTCGAGACCGTAAAGCTCCGGATGTTAGCCTTAAGAAGAGAGCCTTTAACCAAGCCGCCAAGTCGTGCAAAAAGGCATTACGCCAAGCCAGTTTCGACCGCATTAAACGCATCGGCACAAAGCTCTCTGTCAAACCATCTGGCAGTAGAGCTTTTTGGTCTCTCGCCAAAGCGGTCGAGACAAACTTTTGTCGGTCTACACTGCCTCCGCTGGTAAAACCAGATGGCTCACTGGCGCATGCGCCTAAGGAGAAAGCGGACTTATTTGCTTCTCTTTTTGCTTGCAATTCGCGTCTGGACAGTAGCAACAGCGTACCATCACAATTACCTCACTGCGATACCTCTATGACTGAGGTCCGTATCACCAACAAGGAGGTTCTTAAAACCTTGCGAAGTCTAGACGTGAATAAAGCTAGTGGACCTGATGGTATACCAGCTATAGTTCTAAAGGTCTGTGCACCTGAGTTGTCTCCTGTGTTGACACGCTTGTTCCGCCTCTCATTCAGGACTGTAATAGTGCCTAAATCTTGGAAGCTGGCCAATGTGCAGCCTGTGCCTAAAAAAGGTAGCCGTACCGACCCTGCCAACTATCGGCCAATTTCAATTACCTCCATACTCTGCAAGATTATGGAGCGTATATTGAACGCCCACCTTATGGCATACCTAGAGCAAAATGATCTCCTCTGTGATCGCCAGTACGGGTTTCGCCGAAATCGATCAACTGGAGACCTTCTAGCGTATGCCACTCACATATGGGGCGAAGCCCTCGAGAACAGTGGTGAAGCACTTGCTGTTTCCCTCGATGTTTCGAAGGCTTTTGACAGGGTTTGGCACGCTAGTCTATTAGGCAAGCTTTCAGCGTACGGCTTATCCCCTGGCCTAATTGTCTGGGTGAAGGACTTTCTGAGTGAACGGTCTCTCCGGGTCGTCGTTGATGGCTGCTCATCCAATACTGTGGCGACTAACGCCGGTATTCCTCAGGGGTCCGTTCTCTCCGCAACTCTCTTCCTGCTGCATATAAATGATCTGCTCATTCCCGGTGTCTATGGGTATGCAGACGACAGCACAGTTGTGGAGAGATACCAACCAAGTGCCCGGGCCAGTCGGGATCAAATCCAGTCAGAAAGAGAGGCTATGGTTGAGCGTGTGAGTCTCACACTACAGGCAGTCTCCGAATGGGGCGATGCCAATCTCGTGAGATTTAACGCCTCCAAAACACAAGCGTGTCTTTTTACCGCTAAAAGGAGCCCGCTCACCTTGGCTCCTACTTTCCGGAATGTATCCTTGGAGTATACTGACCGCCTTCAGTTGTTAGGGATTGAATTTTCTCCGAACCTAAACTTTGGGCGGTTCATTGAGTCCAGAGCCAAAGCAGCCGCAAGGAAACTTGGTGTCCTTGCAAGGGTGCGGCGGTACTTCACCCCGGGGTAGCTTCTTACCTTATATAAAGCCCAAGTCCGGTCGTGCATGGAGTACTGCTGTCACATATGGGCTGGTGCTGCAAAATGCCACCTGGCAGCATTGGACTCAGTGGAGAGACGTGCTAAGAGGCTCATTGGTAACCTAGATTTGGTTAAAACCAATCTTGTCAGCCTTGAGCACAGGCGCAGAGTAGCCAGTCTCTCGGTATTCTATAGGATGCATTTCGGTGAGTGTGCGCAGGAATTACACGCCTTAATTCCTCCCTCTCCTTTCCACCATCGGACAACCAGACGGTCGGCGGGTCTGCATCCCTTTGTTGTCGATATCCCACGCATTAGAACCAAACGGTTTGCTTCGTCTTTTGTAATGCGTACAGCAAAGGAGTGGAATAATTTGCCGGCGTCTATCTTTCCGTCCGAATACAATCTAGGCGTCTTCAAGGCAAGAGTGAATAGGCTTTTGTTACGATAAGACAGTGCGATTTACCATCTAAGGCTGCATCACCACTTACCACCAGGTGGGATTGGGGTCAAGCACGCCGGGGAGGATCGCTGGTCTAATATTAATAAATAATATTATCCTTTCTGCATTAGAATGCTTTTACGTGTGCCTTGAATTTATGATTCATCATGATGATTTTTTTTTATAGGATAAGGGTGACAAACGAGCACACAGTCCACCTGATGGTAAGTGGTTGCTGTGACCCATAGACATCTACATCTATCCTCGTTTGCGAATCAAAATGCAGATGCGTTGTCACCCGTGAGGACTAAGATGGAATGCCTCATTTCCAGTAAAAAGAGCCTCCGGCCACCTGCACTCACCAAGCGAAACGCAGAGGTAAACCTCTACTTCACGCTGGTATTCTGTGAGGTCGTGGTACCACCCTGGTTCGAGCCGGCCCATCCGTGTGACAGCAAAAGCTGCCGCGTGGCTCTACCACTGTTGAAAATTGTATTTACTACATACAAAAATATCCATGAATAGTAAAAATTCTGATCATGACATTTCAATATTAATAAGGGCTCTACTGAAAACCTTTTTTGCATCACACAACTCACGAAAAGGTATTTTCTTGCTGAGATTTATTTTTTTTACATAGATTTGTTTTCCATATCTCGTATATTTACTGTTTAGTTGTATCTACATTTATAATGTGAGAATAGTGATGCCATAATTATTTCTTATATTTATGCAAACACTACACATTTAAATACAACTAGCTATAGCTTTACGGATTTTATCGCGTATATTAACTTATTTTATGTTCCCGACGTTTCAAGTGTTTTACAGAACCCATGGTCATGGGGGCGACTTTAGACTTAGAATATACTGGCGTATAGACCGACATAGTGTGCAAGGGAGACGAAAATTCATTATGGCAAAAATGCAAGATAGATAAGGATTCCAAATTTCATGAAATCGATAGAATACTTTTACTCCTAGTGGATACAGCAGACTGATTGAAAAAATTAAAAAGAATAGCGCTATTACTACCGCGTGCAAAACAACAGACAGAAAAAGAGTGTGCTCGCTTAGAATAAAATAACGCAACGCAAAAACGTTTTGTGTAAATATAATGCCATCAAAAACTAATCTTCGTGATCGTCAGATAGACATACTAATGAATTAGGGTTTGTGCATAATTATCATAATCAGTTAAATTAAAATTTTAAAAGTTGTGATAATCGATTACTAAAGTGATAAATGCTGAGTGATGTGAGTGTGACGAGTCCACGATCTTGGTGCAGTTAGTGTTGCTGGCCGCCATGGCTTGCTGTTTCAATTTGGCGCGTTATCATTCCATTCAAAGGTCATGTCAAATTTTATGTCGAGTTTCTGTAGTAAAGTGACTTAACCACGGTGTTTTTGTTACATATGTATTATATATATATATATATATATATATATATATATATATATATATATAATTTGCCGTGTAGTGGCGGTCAAGAATATCCACTACCCCAGGAGATGGGCAGCAGCATCTTCCTGATAATAGCCAAAATTGCGATAAAAAAATGCGGTTAAAATGAGTCTCCGGTTCTCTACACTCACCATACGAAACACAGCAGTGTCAAGCTGCCATTTTACGCTGGTATTCTGTGAGGGCGTGGTCCTTCCCCGGTCGAGCCGACCCATTCGTGCTACAACTACACTACTAATATAGCTGCAACATGGCTCTACCACGTGATAATGTGTTCATATTTATTTTATATTTTATAATATCTTATTATCATTTTACGAAGTCGTATAACCAGAAATACTTCATAGTCCCATTACGTCGACGATTTGACAAGTTCTAACAGTTTCCAAAATTATGACGAATTCAAATAGACGTTGTTCATTCATTCATCAACTATAGGCCTCCCCAAAGATAAGCTTATAAGGAAGCTATTGCCATAGTTTCTACTTTTGGCAGGCGAATTGTCAATAACCGCAGTGTTTTACTTTGACTTTATTTGTTGTTACAACATCTTCTGGTTTCACTCTGTCGCCTTTTACCACTACCAGGGGATGGTAGTGGATATTCTTTCACCGTCAATATATATTGCTATTGAATACTCATGTTATAAATTTCCACTTTATTACTGAATACATGTTGGTAAAATATTAAAAAAAAGGTTATTTCGATTATAAAATAACGTGATTAACTTCAAACTTGCAATTATTTATAGAAGAAATTTCTTATGTCTTTTTCATCATCATCATTATCATTTCAGACCTTCACAAGGCCACTGCTGAACATAGGCCTCCCCCAAAGAATGCCACAAATCACGGTTCTGAGCCACCTGCACCCATCGACTTCCTGCATGTCTTACCAGGTCGTCACTCCATCTCGTGGGGGGCCGCCCTACACTTCGCCTACCGGTACGAGGCTGCCACTCGAGAACCTTTCTTCCCCATCTGTTGTCGGTTCTTCGAGCTATATGGCCGGCCCACTGCCACTTCAGCTTACTAATCCGTTGGGCTATGTCGGTTACTCTGGTTCTACTGCGGATATCCTTATTCCTAAGTTTATCACGCAGAGAAACTCCGAACATAGCCCTCTCCATAGCTCGCTGAGCGACCTTGACCTTCCTCATACGGCCAGCAGTGAAAGATCACGTCTCAGTTCGGTGAATCATCACTGGCAACACGCACTGGTTGTACAATTTCGTTTTAAGGTTTTGAGGTATGTCTGACGAGAAGATGTGTCGTAGCTTCCCGAACGCTGCCCAGCCGAGTTGAATCCGTCGATTGACCTCTCGGTCGAAGTTGGACTTACCTAGTCGGACTATTTGTCCCAGGTAAACATACTCGTCAAAAACTTCGAGCTTAGTGCTCCCAACAACTACCGGCATAGGTGTGACATGGACATTAAACATAATCTTTGTTTTGTTCATGTTCATCTTAAGACCTATCCGTTGGGAGACACTATTGAGGTCATTAAGCATAGTGCTTAGGTTCTCCAGCGATTCTGCCATAAGGACTATATCGTCGGCAAAACGTTGGTGAGTGATGTACTCGCCATTGATGTTAATAACGTATCCTCTCCAGTCCAGAAGCTTGAAAACGTCTTCCAATGCAGCGGTAAAGAGTTTCGGGGATATAACGTCACCCTGTCTTACACCTCTCTGCAATTGGATAGGTTTCGTACTCTGGTTCTGTACTCGGATAGTTATCGTAGCTCTACTGTACAAGCACTTCAGCACTTCGATATACCGACAGTCAACTTGGCATCGCTGAAGGGACTGCAGCACCGCCCAAATTTCGAAGGAATCAAAGGCTTTTTCTCACGCCAGACATAGTGGTAAATTGTACTCTTTGGACTTCTGTACAATTTGCCGTAGGGTATGTATGTGGTCTATGGTGCTAAAGCTCTTTCGGAAACCGGCTTGTTCGGGAGGCTGGAAGTCGTCAAGTCTTCGCGCGAGACGATTCGTAATTACTCTCGAAAACAGCACGTAGACCCGGCTCAGAAGGGAAATCGGTCTGTAGTTCTTCAAGAGAGCGTTGTCACCTTTCTTGAAGAACAAGACCACCGCACTTCTGCTCCACGCCTCCGGTGTAATGCCACCATGGAGGATGGAATTAAAGAGCTTCTGAAGGACTTCAAGTACCGGTCTTCAACCCGCTTTCAGAAGCTCCGCTGTAATTCCATCCTCGCCCGGGGACTTGCTGTTTTTAAGGTGCTGGAGAGCCATTCTAATCTCGCTCAGACTGACGTCTTGGATATCTTCGGAATAGTGTCGGATAAGACTCGCTCTTGGATCGTTACTCACACTTGCGTGTGGCTCCAACGATGACGTGTACAGCCCATAGAACCTCTCTATCTCACTCAAAATCTCAGGTGCCCTGGAAACGATGCTGCCACATTCGGTCTTCAGCTTTGACAGTTCGCTCTTTCTGGCAGACAGATCTCTGGCAAAGACTTTGGAGCCTTGGGTCCGCTCGATCGCTTCTTCAATACGAGCTGTATTGAAGTTGCGTAAGTCCCGCCGCATGCATTTGGATTTCTGTCTGTTCAGTTACCTGTATGCTTTCAAATCTGTTGAAGAATGTAGCTTCATCTCATGTCTAACAGCCATGAGATTATGAGTGATCGGAGAGTTTTTGTGTTCTTCTGCGGCGGGTCTTGCAGAACTTAGCTCCGACCGTATGGACAGTTTCCATGAGCTTGTCATTCAAATCGTCCACTTCATTGCAGTCTTCTAGGCACTGAAAACGGTTTTGTAACTCGAGCTAAAAGGTTTCGGGACTTGGGAACAGAGCACGAGGGGGAAGGAGCGTTGATTTTATTAGACGAGACCTCTCCAACTTAACGTTTAGGTTTAGTGTGCCTCTAACCATTCGGCGATCGCTACCAGTTTTCACCCTCGCAATCATGGAGACATCACTGAACAGTTGTCGTCTGGTTGTCATAATGAAGTCAATCTCATTTTTTGTCGAACCGTCGGGGCTCGACCAGGTCCACTTCCTGTGGGGCCGCTTCTGGAAGAAATAGTTCGTCATAAAGAGTCCCTCTTTCTCCATGAAGTCGGCCAGCTGCTGGCCCCTTTGGTTCCATTGCCCTATTCCAAATTTCCCTACTTTCAGCTCACCGTTCTCTCTTGTGCCTAGTTTTGCATTGAAGTCTCCCTTTAACACCGTATATTGGGTTGTGGAGGAATGCATGGCTTTAGAGATATCCTCATACATTTCCTCCACCTCCTCATCGGGGTGTGCCGAGGTTGGTGCGTAAACCTGTATGACCTTCAGCGAATACCGTTTGGTAATTCTGAGTATAAGGTACGTAACCCTCGTCGACACACTCCCGATCTTTACAACGTTGTTAACGAGATACTTGTGGACGATAAATCCGACACTTCCTTGGGACAGGTGGTCGCCCTCCCGGTGATAGAGCAAGTTGCCGGATTCGTGGATTACCGTGTCCTCCCCCTCTCTTCGGACGTCGGATAATCCTATAATATGCCAGCGCAACTTGTCTATCTCTTCTTCCAGCTCCACGATCTTCTCTTCAGTCCTCAGGGTGCGTGCGTTGTACGTCGCCAGGTCGAGTCGTCGTAGGTGGCAACCGAACCTCCACCGGAGATTCTTAGCACCCCCTGCCCCGCCGTTACCATGGTCGCCACCGTAGCCAGGAATAGCGGGGGCCGCCGAGGACTGGGGGCCGTCTGTTTGTTGCTTTAGTCATTGGGGGGGTATTTATATATATATATATATATATATATATATATATATATATATAATTTGCCGTGTAGTGGCGGTCAAGAATATCCACTACCCCAGGAGATGGGCAGCAGCATCTTCCTGATAATAGCCAAAATTGCGATAAAAAAAATGCAGTTGCCAACCCGCTCGCCAAGCGTGGCAACTATGGCAAATACCCCCCCAATGACTAAAGCAACAAACAGACGGCCCCCAGTCCTCGGCGGCCCCGCTATTCCTGGCTACGGTGGCGACCATGGTAACGGCGGGGCAGGGGGTGCTAAGAATCTCCGGTGGAGGTTCGGTTGCCACCTACGACGACTCGACCTGGCGACGTACAACGCACGCACCCTGAGGACTGAAGAGAAGATCGTGGAGCTGGAAGAAGAGATAGACAAGTTGCGCTGGCATATTATAGGATTATCCGACGTCCGAAGAGAGGGGGAGGACACGGTAATCCACGAATCCGGCAACTTGCTCTATCACCGGGAGGGCGACCACCTGTCCCAAGGAAGTGTCGGATTTATCGTCCACAAGTATCTCGTTAACAACGTTGTAAAGATCGGGAGTGTGTCGACGAGGGTTACGTACCTTATACTCAGAATCACCAAACGGTATTCGCTGAAGGTCATACAGGTTTACGCACCAACCTCGGCACACCCCGATGAGGAGGTGGAGGAAATGTATGAGGATATCTCTAAAGCCATGCATTCATCCACAACCCAATATACGGTGTTAAAGGGAGACTTCAATGCAAAACTAGGCACAAGAGAGAACGGTGAGCTGAAAGTAGGGAAATTTGGAATAGGGCAATGGAACCAAAGGGGCCAGCAGCTGGCCGACTTCATGGAGAAAGAGGGACTCTTTATGATGAACTCTTTCTTCCAGAAGCGGCCCCACAGGAAGTGGACCTGGTCGAGCCCCGACGGTTCGACAAAAAATGAGATTGACTTCATTATGACAACCAGACGACAACTGTTCAGTGATGTCTCCATGATTGCGAGGGTGAAAACTGGTAGCGATCGCCGAATGGTTAGAGGCACACTAAACCTAAACGTTAAGTTGGAGAGGTCTCGTCTAATAAAATCAACGCTCCTTCCCCCTCGTGCTCTGTTCCCAAGTCCCGAAACCTTTTAGCTCGAGTTACAAAACCGTTTTCAGTGCCTAGAAGACTGCAATGAAGTGGACGATTTGAATGACAAGCTCATGGAAACTGTCCATACGGTCGGAGCTAAGTTCTGCAAGACCCGCCGCAGAAGAACACAAAAACTCTCCGATCACTCATAATCTCATGGCTGTTAGACATGAGATGAAGCTACATTCTTCAACAGATTTGAAAGCATACAGGTAACTGAACAGACAGAAATCCAAATGCATGCGGCGGGACTTACGCAACTTCAATACAGCTCGTATTGAAGAAGCGATCGAGCGGACCCAAGGCTCCAAAGTCTTTGCCAGAGATCTGTCTGCCAGAAAGAGCGAACTGTCAAAGCTGAAGACCGAATGTGGCAGCATCGTTTCCAGGGCACCTGAGATTTTGAGTGAGATAGAGAGGTTCTATGGGCTGTACACGTCATCGTTGGAGCCACACGCAAGTGTGAGTAACGATCCAAGAGCGAGTCTTATCCGACACTATTCCGAAGATATCCAAGACGTCAGTCTGAGCGAGATTAGAATGGCTCTCCAGCACCTTAAAAACAGCAAGTCCCCGGGCGAGGATGGAATTACAGCGGAGCTTCTGAAAGCGGGTTGAAGACCGGTACTTGAAGTCCTTCAGAAGCTCTTTAATTCCATCCTCCATGGTGGCATTACACCGGAGGCGTGGAGCAGAAGTGCGGTGGTCTTGTTCTTCAAGAAAGGTGACAACGCTCTCTTGAAGAACTACAGACCGATTTCCCTTCTGAGCCGGGTCTACGTGCTGTTTTCGAGAGTAATTACGAATCGTCTCGCGCGAAGACTTGACGACTTCCAGCCTCCCGAACAAGCCGGTTTCCGAAAGGGCTTTAGCACCATAGACCACATACATACCCTACGGCAAATTGTACAGAAGTCCAAAGAGTACAATTTACCACTATGTCTGGCGTGAGAAAAAGCCTTTGATTCCGTCGAAATTTGGGCGGTGCTGCAGTCCCTTCAGCGATGCCAAGTTGACTGTCGGTATATCGAAGTGCTGAAGTGCTTGTACAGTAGAGCTACGATAACTATCCGAGTACAGAACCAGAGTACGAAACCTATCCAATTGCAGAGAGGTGTAAGACAGGGTGACGTTATATCCCCGAAACTCTTTACCGCTGCATTGGAAGACGTTTTCAAGCTTCTGGACTGGAGAGGATACGTTATTAACATCAATGGCGAGTACATCACTCACCATCGTTTTGCCGACGATATAGTCCTTATGGCAGAATCGCTGGAGAACCTAAGCACTATGCTTAATGACCTCAATAGTGTCTCCCAACGGATAGGTCTTAAGATGAACATGAACAAAACAAAGATTATGTTTAATGTCCATGTCACACCTATGCCGGTAGTTGTTGGGAGCACTAAGCTCGAAGTTTTTGACGAGTATGTTTACCTGGGACAAATAGTCCGACTAGGTAAGTCCAACTTCGACCGAGAGGTCAATCGACGGATTCAACTCGGCTGGGCAGCGTTCGGGAAGCTACGACACATCTTCTCGTCAGACATACCTCAAAACCTTAAAACGAAATTGTACAACCAGTGCGTGTTGCCAGTGATGATTCACCGAACTGAGACGTGATCTTTCACTGCTGGCCGTATGAGGAAGGTCAAGGTCGCTCAGCGAGCTATGGAGAGGGCTATGTTCGGAGTTTCTCTGCGTGATAAACTTAGGAATAAGGATATCCGCAGTAGAACCAGAGTAACCGACATAGCCCAACGGATTAGTAAGCTGAAGTGGCAGTGGGCCGGCCATATAGCTCGAAGAACCGACAACAGATGGGGAAGAAAGGTTCTCGAGTGGCAGCCTCGTACCGGTAGGCGAAGTGTAGGGCGGCCCCCCACGAGATGGAGTGACGACCTGGTAAGACATGCAGGAAGTCGATGGGTGCAGGTGGCTCAGAACCGTGCTTTGTGGCATTCTTTGGGGGAGGCCTATGTTCAGCAGTGGCCTTGTGAAGGTCTGAAATGATAATGATGATGATGAAAAAGACATAAGAAATTTCTTCTATAAATAATTGCAAGTTTGAAGTTAATCACGTTATTTTATAATCTAAATAACCTTTTTTTTAATATTTTACCAACATGTATTCAGTAATAAAGTGGAAATTTATAACATGAGTATTCAATAGCAATATATATTGACGGTGAAAGAATATCCACTACCATCCCCTGGTAGTGGTAAAAGGCGACAGAGTGAAACCAGAAGATGTTGTAACAACAAATAAAGTCAAAGTAAAACACTGCGGTTATTGACAATTCGCCTGCCAAAAGTAGAAACTATGGCAATAGCTTCCTTATTAGCTTATCTTTGGGGAGGCCTATAGTTGATGAATGAATGAACAACGTCTATTTGAATTCAACATAATTTTGGAAACTGTTAGAACTTGTCAAATCGTCGACGTAATGGGACTATGAAGTATTTCTGGTTATACGACTTCGTAAAATGATAATAAGATAATATAAAATATAAAATAAATATGAACACATTATCACGTGGTAGAGCCATGTTGCAGCTATATTAGTAGTGTAGTTGTAGCACGAATGGGTCGGCTCGACCGGGGAAGGACCACGCCCTCACAGAATACCAGCGTAAAATGGCAGCTTGACACTGCTGTGTTTCGTATGGTGAGTGTAGAGAACCGGAGACTCATTTTACTGGAAAAGAGGCATTACATCTTAGAAGTCCTCACGGGTAACGATGCATCTGCATTTTGATTTTTTATTGAGGATAAGTTTAGATTTCTATGGGTCACAGCGAACACTTACCATTAGGTGGACTGTGAGCTCGTTTGTTACCCTTATTCTATAAAAAAAATATTATCAGGGATTAAATAAGGTAAAAAGAATTTACATAAACTGCTAGCACATTATTGAAAACTATTTTCATTACTATTTCTATTATTTTTTATTTAGTTTTTCTGAGAATTACTGTACCAAGACGTAACTATTTACACAAAAAATCATGGGGGTGCGCACGTCGCGCTCGCGCAGTGCCTGTGGCGGTCGTGTAAGTGATCTTACAGCGGTCGTAGATATGTCGTCACCTGTTCGTTAGTTCAGATACAAATAACATTTTTAGAAATAAAAAGTTAGTTATAAAAAGCTACCTGATTAGAAACACTAAAATCCTATAAAGGCAACCAAAAAATATTTATCATAATTGCCATGCCTATGTGTACACCTATACATCCCTAAAACGACCAACGAGTTTTTGTTACAAATTGTATATACCCGTGGCTCTCAGCGCCCTTACTCATTGCTAAGCCTCTGTTCCATGGCGCCGTTTACTAAGATTTAGGAATCGTACATAAAAATTGAGGTCAATTTAAGAAATACTTAAAGTTATTCTCTATCTCAGCTAAATGACGATAGAAAGATACATATATTAAGATAATTAATACTTAAACTTACCATCTAGTTTCGTAGAACCCACAACGGATGAGGAAGCAAGGTTCGAAAGTGGCAGCCTCGTACCGGTAAGCTAAGTGTGGGACGGCCCTCCACTACATGGAGTGACGACCTGGTAAGACATGCAAGAAGTCGATGGATGCAGGTGGGTCATGACCATGCTTTGTGGCATTCTTTGAGGAATTCCTATGTTCAGCAGTGGACTTGTGAAGGGCTGTAATGATGATGATGAATATTTAAATTATGTAAGCGATTATACAAATATAATGCGGTTGATTTTCAATTTCAAAACAATTTAAAAATTGATAAGTATACCTAAAATCAAATTTGAAATCAATCTTCAATTGACAACTACTTCAAAGAAAAACAAAAATCTATCTTTGATTTACATAAATGATAGCATTCAACTTAAGATTGAAAAGAAAATTAATTTTTAGCAAAAAGCTCACTGCAATACCACAAATTTAAAAAATAATCAGTTCTTCAGTTTAAAAGGTCGGTGAACAAACTATATGAGAACCGTGCAGCGGCGCGGTGCGTGTTTTTTTTTATAGGACTGAGTGACAAACGAGCACATAGTGCTCCTGATGGTAAGTTGTTGCTGCGGCCCATAGACATCTTCATCTATTCTCAATAAAGAATCAAAATGCAAATGCGTTGTCATCTTTGAGGACTAAGATGGGATGCCTCGTTTCCAATAAAAAGGGTCTCCGTTTCTTTACACTCACCATACGAAACACAGCAGTGTTAAGCTGCAATTATGCTGGTAATCTGTGAGAGCGTGGTCCTTCCCCGATCGAGCTGACCCATTCATGCTACAAATATACTAATAATACAGCTGCAGCATGGCTCTAGAACGTACTGTGTACGACGATAACACGCTCTTGTTTTGCAGTTTTCTGAATAACATTTTAAAATGGCATAAAAAGAAGCATTCCACCTCAATCCTCACGGGTGACAACGCATCTGTATTTTGATTCGCAAACGAGGATAGATGTAGATGTCAAAATCAAAAAGTATCAAAGTATCAAAAGTAGAAAATACAAAGATCAGCATCGAAAATACTATATATAAAAAGATGGGTTTGTTCTAAGACCCTGGGGCACCCTGCTTCAACCTAAATCCATTCTACTATTCTAGTTCTTTCTACTATTGTACTCGAGGTACGACACTGCTTTGACATTGATGTGTTCTAAGCCTAGTTCGAGTGATGTATTCGAAGCTACTGCGTTACCATAGTAACGGAATCAATAATTCTAGGTCATTATAAATATAATAAAACATGAGCACCTTGTAATATTGTGTTGGTATTTGATAGACCTATATCCATTATGTCATTCTACTACTTTCTACTACTGTACTCGAGACCTATGTGCATAGCAAATATCTCGATTTGTATTAAAGAACAATTTATTGAGCCCTTTTTGGTCTGGCTTCAGGCCAGACCTCAGCACTGTTTACACTCTTATTAAAGTTACTGGTGAAAGGGTGGTATCAAACCAAAATAAGTGTTCTAGCTTTGATTGACTTTTCGAATGCTAAAGTCATGATGGTCATTACGAAGATCTTCGTTAATAATTGATGACCAATTTTCATGATTCCTTAGGTTCTGAAAGGTCATCAATGTCATTAGAGACAGGAGATGCCATATGATGTCGTACGTCGTATGATGTACGTCGTATGATGTATGGCGTATGATGTATGTCAGGTAAGATGATATATGAGAAAAAAATATTCTAAACTTTTTAATTAAATAAGAAGTTTATTGTTACAACTGTTTAGACGACAATCAAGTTTTTGATATTTTTCTAATTAAAAGTTACAAAGTCGTTGTTTTGTAACTCGAGCTGAAAAGTTTCGGGACTTTTGATTAGAGCACGAGGGGGACGGAGTGTTGACTTCATTAGACGAGACCTCTTTTATTGAAGTATTGTTGTCATCAGGAAGACGCTGCTGCATATCTCCTGCCCGTGTCCCACTGTCGCCTCTTACGACACCCACGGGAAGATTTAGTGTAGTGGTCCATGGGCTGTTATAGTAATTATACTATCAGTTGGATTGTTAGTTCGTTAGTTACTTTAGTTTTAGTAGATCGGCTGAAATAAACTAGTAAAAAAAATTTACCCAGATGAAGTTTACCTCTCCAAGAAAAGCATTCCAACAACGCCAGTTGTGGACTCAAAGTCTAGAAGAGAAAGACTCTCATTTTAGATCCTCCGAAACCACTCTTAATATATCATATGCCTCAGACAAAGGATAGGGAGCACAGATAAACGAGAAGCACATCAGCGTTATCTGAGACATTTGCCAATCTCGGTGGCATATCAAAAAGAAAGAACTTATTGCAGTAATTCTAGCAATTTGTTCCGGGAAGGATTCAATAAAAAACAAAATAGTTGTCATACAGTCAGACAATCAGACCGTAATAGCATACATAAAGAGTCAGGTTGGAACAAAATCGCCACAGCTGACAGAGCTGTTCTCACAGTTGCTGATAATGGCCAAGAGGTTACATGCAGAAATCTGTCCCCAATATATACCGGGGATATACAAAGACGTGGCCGACAGCCTGTCTCGGCAGATGCATCTGTGGCGGTGGAAGGAAAGGGGAAATCTACCGCCGGGCAAGGTGTTCTGCCCGGGGAGCAGCTAACGCTCCGAATGTTAGTTCGGAGCTATTCCATATATATTGTTTTAACTTTATCGCGTATATTAACTTATTTTATGTTCCCGACGTTTCAAGTGTTTTACAGAACCCATGGTCATGGGGGCGACTTTAGACTTAGAATATACTGGCATATAGACCGACATAGTGTGCAAGGGAGACGAAAATTCCTTATGGCAAAAATGCAAGATAGATAAGGATACCAAATTTCATGAAATCGATAGAATACTTTTACTCCTAGTGGATACAGCAGACTGATTGAAAAAATTAAAAAGAATAGCGCTATTACTACCGCGTGCAAAACAACAGACAGAAAAAGAGTGTGCTCGCTTAGAATAAAATAACGCAACGCAAAAACGTTTTGTGTAAATATAATGCCATCAAAAACTAATCTTCGTGATCGTCAGATAGACATACTAATGAATTAGGGTTTGTGCATAATTATCATAATCAGTTAAATTAAAATTTTAAAAGTTGTGATAATCGATTACTAAAGTGATAAATGCTGAGTGATGTGAGTGTGACGAGTCCACGATCTTGGTGCAGTTAGTGTTGCTGGCCGCCATGGCTTGCTGTTTCAATTTGGCGCGTTATCATTCCATTCAAAGGTCATGTCAAAGAACAATGCCCATTTTTCACCTGACAATGTATAGAAATGAAATAAATCTTAAAATTCAGCTAATTGAATTGTTAATTAATTACGCTTATCACTATGTTAAAAGAAACGCAGGAAAAAAATATTTTTACATATTTCTATAAGTTTATTCTACGTCAAGGGTAAACGTTTCATATGTTTTGAACGCATCTCAACTACCCTTTTTCTTGGACGTTCCATTTTATACACTGCTACTTTACTTTATTTAACTCTGCTTCTGAGTTTTATACATTATTTGATGTTTTATTTAATCAGTAAGTATTTATTTATTTGTATTTGCATAGTACATATTAATATAAAATAATATAATAATAAAATAAATTAATCATTCAGTATATCATCGAGTGCGGACAAATGAAACAGATTTTTTTTGACATTTGACAGTTCTGCAATTGGCATCGGCGCAGTTCTTCGTTGTTGCATTTGCGTATCGTTGTGTACTGTGCCATTTTGTTTATGTTACTTCTTTTTAGAACCCTATATGGTATCAAGAAAATATTTCTGCTCCAGCAGAATTTCTGGATGACGTGGTGGTGAGAGATTTAAGTGAAAATGATGATTATTAATAAACCATGCCACTTTAATATACTGTTTTATTGGTTTATCCCATTTTGTTCATCAGTAAGTATATACCATAGGCCAATGAAATGTGTTTGGTTGATAAGTGATCATTTTGACAATACAAGATGAACTAAATGTAGTTAGTAAGTATTTATGTGTGCTGAAGAAATAGCAGATAGAGCTAGACACTCAATTTACGGTGACAATCATCGAGAGTAAGCGGTGACTTAGGGGCAGTTGGTTTAAAGAAATTCACAAAGTAAAAAAGACGTTTTAGACCATAACTAGATAAGTATTGTTATTTTAACTTCGAGCGTTAATAATAAGTTATAGCGCATTTATTTCTTTATTACCTATTTAGATACGGCAAATCCTAACCTAAAAAGAGACATTAGTATATTTTGGGATTCGTAGCGTTTAAATCGTAAAAATAACTATATGATATTATTTTCTGAGCTAACATGTAGGTTTTCTACTATACTTTATAATTATACATCAACTTTCACTATCAGGTTTTTAAATGTATTGTCGAGTTTCTGTAGTAAAGTGACTTAACCACGGTGTTTTTGTTACATATGTATTATATATATATATATATATATATATATATATATATATATATATATATATATATATATAATTTGCCGTGTAGTGGCGGTCAAGAATATCCACTACCCCAGGAGATGGGCAGCAGCATCTTCCTGATAATAGCCAAAATTGCGATAAAAAAATGCGGTTGCCAACCCGCTCGCCAAGCGTGGCAACTATGGCAAATACCCCCCCAATGACTAAAGCAACAAACAGACGGCCCCCAGTCCTCGGCGGCCCCGCTATTCCTGGCTACGGTGGCGACCATGGTAACGGCGGGGCAGGGGGTGCTAAGAATCTCCGGTGGAGGTTCGGTTGCCACCTACGACGACTCGACCTGGCGACGTACAACGCACGCACCCTGAGGACTGAAGAGAAGATCGTGGAGCTGGAAGAAGAGATAGACAAGTTGCGCTGGCATATTATAGGATTATCCGAAGTCCGAAGAGAGGGGGAGGACACGGTAATCCACGAATCCGGCAACTTGCTCTATCACCGGGAGGGCGACCACCTGTCCCAAGGAAGTGTCGGATTTATCGTCCACAAGTATCTCGTTAACAACGTTGTAAAGATCGGGAGTGTGTCGACGAGGGTTACGTACCTTATACTCAGAATCACCAAACGGTATTCGCTGAAGGTCATACAGGTTTACGCACCAACCTCGGCACACCCCGATGAGGAGGTGGAGGAAATGTATGAGGATATCTCTAAAGCCATGCATTCCTCCACAACCCAATATACGGTGTTAAAGGGAGACTTCAATGCAAAACTAGGCACAAGAGAGAACGGTGAGCTGAAAGTAGGGAAATTTGGAATAGGGCAATGGAACCAAAGGGGCCAGCAGCTGGCCGACTTCATGGAGAAAAAGGGACTCTTTATGACGAACTATTTCTTCCAGAAGCGGCCCCACAGGAAGTGGACCTGGTCGAGCCCCGACGGTTCGACAAAAAATGAGATTGACTTCATTATGACAACCAGACGACAACTGTTCAGTGATGTCTCCATGATTGCGAGGGTGAAAACTGGTAGCGATCGCCGAATGGTTAGAGGCACACTAAACCTAAACGTTAAGTTGGAGAGGTCTCGTCTAATAAAATCAACGCTCCTTCCCCCTCGTGCTCTGTTCCCAAGTCCCGAAACCTTTTAGCTCGAGTTACAAAACCGTTTTCAGTGCCTAGAAGACTGCAATGAAGTGGACGATTTGAATGACAAGCTCATGGAAACTGTCCATACGGTCGGAGCTAAGTTCTGCAAGACCCGCCGCAGAAGAACACAAAAACTCTCCGATCACTCATAATCTCATGGCTGTTAGACATGAGATGAAGCTACATTCTTCAACAGATTTGACAGCATACAGGTAACTGAACAGACAGAAATCCAAATGCATGCGGCGGGACTTACGCAACTTCAATACAGCTCGTATTGAAGAAGCGATCGAGCGGACCCAAGGCTCCAAAGTCTTTGCCAGAGATCTGTCTGCCAGAAAGAGCGAACTGTCAAAGCTGAAGACCGAATGTGGCAGCATCGTTTCCAGGGCACCTGAGATTTTGAGTGAGATAGAGAGGTTCTATGGGCTGTACACGTCATCGTTGGAGCCACACGCAAGTGTGAGTAACGATCCAAGAGCGAGTCTTATCCGACACTATTCCGAAGATATCCCGGACGTCAGTCTGAGCGAGATTAGAATGTCTCTCCAGCACCTTAAAAACGGCAAGGCCCCAGGCGAGGATGGAATTACAGCGGAGCTTCTGAAAGCGGGTTGAAGACCGGTACTTGAAGTCCTTCAGAAGCTCTTTAATTCCATCCCACGAGATGGAGTGACGACCTGGTAAGACATGCAGGAAGTGGATGGGTGCAGGTGGCTCAGAACCGTGCTTTGTGGCATTCTTTGGGGGAGGCCTATGTTCAGCAGTGGACTTGTGAAGGTCTGAAATGATAATGATGATGATGAAAAAGACATAAGAAATTTCTTCTATAAATAATTGCAAGTTTGAAGTTAATCACGTTATTTTATATTCGAAATAACCTTTTTTTTAATATTTTACCAACATGTATTCAGTAATAAAGTGGAAATTTATAACATGAGTATTCAATAGCAATATATATTGACGGTGAAAGAATATCCACTACCATCCCCTGGTAGTGGTAAAAGGCGACAGAGTGAAACCAGAAGATGTTGTAACAACAAATAAAGTCAAAGTAAAACACTGCGGTTATTGACAATTCGCCTGCCAAAAGTAGAAACTATGGCAATAGCTTCCTTATAATCTTATCTTTGGGGAGGCCTATAGTTGATGAATGAATGAACAACGTCTATTTGAATTCAACATAATTTTGGAAACTGTTAGAACTTGTCAAATCGTCGACGTATTGGGACTATGAAGTATTTCTGGTTATACGACTTCGTAAAATGATATTTATAAGATATTATAAAATATAAAATAAATATGAACACATTATCACGTGGTAGAGCCATGTTGCAGCTATATTAGTAGTGTAGTTGTAGCACGAATGGGTCGGCTCGACCGGGGAAGGACCACGCCCTCACAGAATACCAGCGTAAAATGGCAGCTTGACACTGCTGTGTTTCGTATGGTGAGTGTAGAGAACCGGAGACTCATTTTACTGGAAAAGAGGCATTACATCTTAGAAGTCCTCACGGGTAACGATGCATCTGCATTTTGATTTTTTATTGAGGATAAGTTTAGATTTCTATCTAAGTTTAGATTCTATCTAGATCGCTTGCGGAATGTGAAGACTGCAGACAATATGTGCTCGGGAGCGAATGAAAGGGGTACTTGAGGATGATGTCGAAAGCTTGAAATTATAGTTTTCTGAAGATTGTTGGTTGCGTGTTCATATCACGTCGGTTGGTCACCACTATGGCGGGTGGAAGGAAAAATGGAGGTCTCCCGCTGGGCAAGGTGTTCTGCCCGGGGAGCGGCCAACGCTCCGAGTGGTAGTTTGGAGCTATTCTATATATATTGGTTTAACTTCGGAACTTTGTTAGCGCGATTTAGGCTTCGATGTGTTTCGTTTGTGGCGCGACGACAGCGCCGCCACACATCTATCAGACTGGCATATATCGAAGAAAATTTTCAGCCGCATTTTTCATAAATGGGGCATTTCTGACGTGGACCTGTTTGCATCGAGCAATTCAAAGGTAGTCCCAGTTTATGTATTTCAGGATGCAAAAGACAAAGAAGCTTTATTCATAGATGCTTTTAACAAGAAATGGGTGTTCAAGTTAGCATGGATTTTTCCACCATCGTCCCTAATTCCTCGAGTACTTGCCCATCTGAACCAAGCTAATGGTACATACATACATTCCGATTGTTCCACGATGGGAAAGGGTATTTCGGAGTTCAGATCTACGATAACGTGCAATAGGTCACCCATTTCAAATCCGAAACCTCCACCATGACCTGAAAGATTTAACACCCCAAAAAACTTAAAGGAAATTCCTAAACCAGTGTTTTTCAGGCTTGTAAGAATAGAATAGAATAGAATAGAATAATTTTTTATTCAATATTGATTATTACATAATTCTTATTGAAAGTCATTTTTTATTTACCACTGGTTCGGAAAATACCTCTGTCCTGGGAAGAACCAGCAAGAAACCCAGCGGGACTTTTTTTTTCAAAGATATTTCACTTAACAATAATTTCATTTATACAATTTTTAAATGATTTTTAATAGAACCAGCATGGTGGCGATCACCTAATTCCCAGGGGTTATTTTCATTCATGTATTCCTTGATATTATAATAACCCTTTTTGTACAGTTTTTCTTTAATAAAACTTTTAAACTTGTTTATTGATAAACTTTGAATATGTTCTGGGATTTTGTTGTAAAAGCGTATACATTGCCCCATAAATGAATTACTGATTCTGTGGAGTCTAGTAACTGGTATTACAAGCTTATGTTTGTTCCTAGTGTTTAAAGAATGCACATCCTTATTCTTATTAAAGCTATTTATGTTTTTATGTACATACATTAGATTTTCATAAATATATTGCGATGCCAAAGTTAATATGTTTATTTCTTTAAATTTTTGTCTGAGGGACTCTTTACAATTTAGGTTATAAATCGCCCGAACGGCTCTCTTTTGCAAAACAAATATAGCTTCAATATCAGTCGCATTACCCCATAGCAAAATTCCATAAGACATTACGCTATGAAAGTAACTAAAATACACTAATCTAGCTGTCTCAACATCTGTGAGACTTCTAATCTTTCTTACAGCATATGCTGCAGAACTAAGTCTGCTTGCTAATTTAGATATATGGGGGCCCCATTGAAGTTTCCCGTCAATAGTAATACCGAGAAAAACAGTGGTATCCACAAGACTCAACTCCTCCCCATTTAATAGCACATTGGTATTCGAATGTTTTACATTAGGTATTGTAAATTTAATACACTTTGTCTTATTGCCGTTCAAGAGCATATTGTTGGCGTTAAACCAATGTACTAATTTCGATAGAGCATTATTTACATCGTCATAATTAATTAACTGCCGTTTGAGTTTGAAAATTAAAGAGGTATCGTCAGCAAATAATACTATATCGTGATTGTCCCCTACAAGATAAGGTAAGTCATTAATATAGATTAAAAACAGGAATGGGCCAAGAATCGAGCCCTGAGGAACGCCCATTGATACTACCGATCCGGAGGAACCTTTACCATTTATCACGACTTTTTGAGTTCTGTTACTTAAATATGAAGTAATAAGTCTAAGCGCCAAATTTTTTACACCGTAATGTTGTAGTTTCCTGATTAATGTTTCATGATGAACACAATCGAAAGCCTTGGAAAGATCACAGAAAACACCTAAGGCATCCTGTGAATTCTCCCAGGCATTAAAAATATATTTCATAAGCTCAACGCCAGCATCAGACGTCGAGCGACCCCTTGTAAATCCAAATTGGTTTTTATGAAGTAATTTATTTGTATTAAAAAAAATTAACAATTGATCCAAAATAATTTTTTCAAAAATTTTACTAAGAGTTGGTAGTACAGAAATTGGTCTAAAATTAGCGGGGTCCAATGTACTACCAGATTTAAATAAAGGTATTACTTTACTATACTTCATTAAATCAGGAAACACACCAGAATCGATACAAGTATTAAAAATAATAGCAAGATGAGGTGCAATTAAATCTATTATGGACGCAATAACTGTCACGGAAATCCCCCACAAATCTGCGGTTTTCTTTACATCAATGGTTTTGAAGTATTTTACAATATCTTGCGGTAATACTTTTTCAAATCTAAATTCTTTTAAACAGATATTAACATTCTGTTTGAGTAATGACTCGGCGACAGTTGGAGAAGAATTCAAAGACTCTGTTGTCAAAATAGGAATATCAGTGAAATATTTCTCAAACACCGCTGCGACTTCTTGATTTGATTTAGTCAATTCATTGTTAATTTTTATTGATAGTTTGAGTTACGAGGTTTTTCATTATCATTTTCGCTTTTTATCATTTTTTGTTTTTCATTACCGGTTTCGCTGTTAATTATACTCCACGTCATTTTAATTTTATTCTTAGCCGTCTTAATTTTGTTGCTAATATGTAACGATTTGGCTGTGGAGCAAACTTTTTTAAACATTTTAGAATAATTTTTGACATATTCTTTAAAAGCATCAGAAGTATTATATGATCTTTCATGGTAAAGGTCATATAACCTTCGTCTGCTTTTATGAATTCCCACTGTCGCCCACTCATTAAATACCTTGCGACTGTTTCCGGAGAATGTTTTAGAAGTAAATGTTTTTTTAAATTCATTGCTTATAAGGGTAAATAATTCTCCATATAAAAAGTCTGCATTGTTCTTATAAGAAAGCGATGGAAGGTTTTTTACCATATTACTTCTAAATCTCTCCAGGCGTTTTGCATTAATAGGAACAAACACAATTTTCTCAATTTCCTGTTTTTTGTGCATATAAGGTAATGAAACCAGTTGTCCACAGTGATCTGAACTAAGTTTTTGAATTATTGATTTGTTGATTGGTACAACACCTGTAAAAATATTATCAATACAAGTTGCACTACACCCTGCAATTCGTGTAGCTTCAAAGAATAAATTATCAAGATTATAGGATTTGAACAAAGAGCAAAATTTAATACTGATGGAAGAAGTTTCCAGGAGATTGATATTGAAGTCTCCACACACTACAAGAGATTTATTCTGTTTATTAAGCTTAACTAAAACTTCTTCCATAATTTTTTCAAAGGTATCATAATTTGAACATGGGGGTCTGTAAACACTGACAACAATAAGGTGCTCAAGCTCAACACATGCCATTTCTACAGTACGCTCAACAGAGAGGCTCACAATGTCTTTACGTTCTTTACATGATAAGGATTTATTAGCTAATATTAAGGAGCCACCACGTAATTTAGTATCTCTATTGAACGAACTGACCACCTGGTGATTACTGAAATTAAATATGGAGTTGTAACTTTTTAACCAATGTTCAGTAAAAAAGAGAAAGTAAGATATGGAGTGATTGATTTTAACAAAGAACTTGTCAGAAGAAGACTAACAACAAATGTATAAGAATTCTAATACAATGCAAGCATGGCGTGATTCGTCCCATAAAACATATCGAGCACCATGGAAAACATGGGTAAAAAGATGTTAATTTCTTGGTGTTAACCCCAACAATCCGGACGCACCTTCAGTAGTACAACACTTAAGTTTTCTATACAGAGTGAAGAAGTTATCACCTAGCACTGTAAAACTACATAAATCCGTCATTGCTACTTTTGCTGACCCATTCAATAGGAATTCTATTACAGACAGCTAGTGAAAAAGGACAAGATAAAATGGTCAGTGTTCTTTGTCACGGCTCATTCAGCAGCAGACTTCGCAACCCCCTTAAGACATCTACGTTGGGTTCGGGAACAACGTATGTGAACCCCGCAACGGAGTAACACACAAGGGCGTCTACCTCTTCCTTTTTCTTCAAATTGGTTCAGGCGGGGATTACGGGTCTTCCGAGGTCGTCCCGGTCCCAACGCCTTAATTCTTCAATATGTGCCGCTCCGGCGACACCAGAAGGACTGTTCTTATATTTAAAGGTGAAGGATCCCTTGGGAATAAAACAGTAATTATCTTCAAACCGTTCCGTGAGAGAGAATTACTTTCCCTATCACTTCCCTATATGCTTTTCTTTCTTGATTATATTATATACTGGTTGCTGGTCCCGAACGATTTGCATTCTACGTTGTCGTCTGCTGTGGTGTGTGTACTACACCCAACAGGTCTCGGGTCTCGGGGCATCTCCCCCATTACCCGGATCTTCCTCACAGCCCATCTCTATGGGCCGGTCATTGGGAGCCGGTAATCCGGCATTGTTGGTTCTCTATTAGTTAAAATTTTTGCTAGGTCGGGTAGGTCGTCATATAGGCGACTGCTTCGACCTAGGTGTCAAAGTTGGCCTGTCTGCGGCATTGAGGGCTTTACTCGACTCTCTAATCTCTTATAGAGAGGAGTTCTCTTGGCAGAGGTCGCCCGTCCGGGGGGCGAGTGTGTAGCGGCGCAAAGTTGTTCAGGTGTGGATGTGGCCCGTTGTCTGCGCGGTCGAACATACCGCGCGTCAACCGGACCACAAACTCTTCGATCGTCTCCATTTTCAGGTTGGCCGCTATGACGTCATTCCGGACGTAGCGACCTGCACCGATAATGGTCCTTAGTGATAAATTCTGCTGGACCTGCAGCCGCTGCCTTTGTCTACTGCTCAAGAGCGCGTACCAGACCGGAGCGGCGTATGTAGAGAACCGGAGACTCATTTTACTGGAAAAGAGGCATTACATCTTAGAAGTCGTCACGGGTAACGATGCATCTGCATTTTGATTTTTTATTGAGGATAAGTTTAGATTTCTATGGGTCACAGCGAACACTTACCATTAGGTGGACTGTGTGCTCGTTTGTTACCCTTATTCTATAAAAAAAATATTATCAGGGATTCAAGAAGGTAAATAGAATTTACATAAACTGCTAGCACATTATTGAAAACTATTTTAATTACTATTTCTATTATTTATTAATTTAGTTTTTCTGAGAATTACTGTACCAAGACGTAACTATTTACACAAAAAAACATGGGGGTGCGCACGTCGCGCTCGCGCAGTGCCTGTGGCGGTCGTGTAAGTGTCCTTACATCGGTCGTAGGTATGTCGTCACCTGTTCGTTAGTTCAGATACAAATAACCTTTTTAGAAATAAAAAGTTAGTTATAAAAAGCTACCTGATTAGAAACACTAAAATCCTATATAAAGCAACCAAAAAATATTTATCATAATTGCCATGCCTATGTGTACACCTATACATCCCTAAAACGACCAACGAGTTTTTGTTACATATTGTATATACCCGTGGCTCTCAGCGCCCTTACTCATTGCTAAGCCACTGTTCCATGGCGCCGTTTACTAAGATTTAGGAATCATACATAAAAATTGAGGTCAATTTAAGAAATACATAAAGTTGTTCTCTATCTCAACTAAATGACAATAGAAAGATACATATATTAAGATAATTAATACTTAAACTTACCATCTAGTTTCGTAGAACCCACAACGGATGGGGAAGCAAGGTTCGAAAGTGGCAGCCTCGTACCGGTAAGCTAAGTGTGGGACGGCCCTCCACTACATGGAGTGACGACCTGGTAAGACATGCAAGAAGTCGATGGATGCAGGTGGGTCATGACCGTGCTTTGTGGCATTCTTTGAGGAAATCCTATGTTCAGCAGTGGACTTGTGAAGGGCTGTAATGATGATGATGAATATTTAAATTATGTAAGCGATTATACAAATATAATGCGGTTGATTTTCAATTTCAAAACAATTTAAAAATTGATAAGTATACCTAAAATCAAATTTCAAATCAATCTTCAATTGACAACTACTTCAAAGAAAAACAAAAATCTATCTTTGATTTACATAAATGATAGCATTCAACTTAAGATTGAAAAGAAAATTAATTTTTAGCAAAAAGCTCACTGCGATGCCACAAATTGAAAAAATAATCAGAGCTACAATTTAAAAGGTCGGTGAACAAACTATATGAGAACCGTGCAGCGATGCGGTGCCTGTTTTTTTTTATAGGACAGAGTGACAAACGAGCACATAGTGCTCCTGATGGTAAGTGGTTGCTGCGGCCCATAGACATCTTCATCTGTCCTCAATAAAGAATCAAAATGCAAATGCGTTGTCACTTTTGAGGACTAAGATGGGATGCCTCGTTTCCAATAAAAAGGGTCTCCGGTTCTCTATACTCACCATACGAAACACAGCAGTGTTAAGCTGCGATTAAACGCTGGTATTCTGTGAGTACGTGGTCCTTGCCCGATCGAGCCGCCCCATTCATTTTACAACTATACTACTAATATAGCTGCAGCAAGGATCTACCACGTACTGTGTACGACAATAACACGCTCTTGTCATCATAAAAAGAGGCATTCCACCTCAACCCTCACGGATGACAACGTATCTGTATTTTGATTCGCAAACGAGGATAGATGTAGATGTCAAAATCAAAAAGTATCAAAGTATCAAAAGTAGAAAATACAAAGATCAGCATCGAAAATACTATATATAAAAAGATGAGTTTTTTCTAAGACCCTGCGGCACACTGCTTCAACCTAAATCCATTCTACCATTCTACTTCTTTCTACTATTGTACCCGAGATACGACACTGCTTTGACATTGATGTGTCCTAAGCCTAGTTCGAGTGATGTATTCAAAGCTTAAGATTTTAAATACTGTTCTACTGCGTTACCATAGTAACGGAAGCAATAATTCTAGGTCATTATAAATATAATAAAACATGAACACCTTGTAATATTGTGTTCGTATTTGATAGACCTATATCCATTATGTCATTTTACTACTTTCTACTACTGTACTCGAGACCTATGTGCATAGCAAATATCTCGATTTGTATTAAAGAACAATTTATTGAGCCCTTTTTGGTCTGGCTTCAGGCCAGACCTCAGCACTGTTTACACTCTTATTAAAGTTACTGGTGAAAGGGTGGGTATCAAACCAAAATAAGTGTTCTAGCTTTGATTGACTTTTTGAATGCCAAAGTCATGATGGTCATTACGAAGATCTTCGTTAATAATTGATGACCAATTTTCATGATTCCTTAGGTTCTGAAAGGTCATCAATGTCATTAGAGACAGGAGATGCCATATGATGTCGTACGTCGTATGATGTACGTCGTATGATGTATGGCGTATGATGTATGTCAGGTAAGATGATATATGAGAAAAAAATGTTCTAAAATTTTTAATTAAATAAGAAGTTTATTGTTACAACTGTTTAGACGACAATCAAGTTTTTGATATTTTTCTAATTAAAAGTTACAAAGTCGTTGTTTTGTAACTCGAGCTGAAAAGTTTCGGGACTTTTGATTAGAGCACGAGGGGGACGGAGTGTTGACTTCATTAGACGAGACCTCTTTTATTGAAGTATTGTTGTCATCAGGAAGACGCTGCTGCATATCTCCTGCCCGTGTCCCACTGTCGCCTCTTACGACACCCACGGGAAGATTTAGTGTAGTGGTCCATGGGCTGTTATAGTAATTATACTATCAGTTGGATTGTTAGTTCGTTAGTTACTTTAGTTTTAGTAGATCGGCTGAAATAAACTAGTTAAAAAAATTTACCCACATGAAGTTTACCTCTCCAAGAAAAGCATTCCAACAACGCCAGTTGTGGACTCAAAGTCTAGAAGAGAAAGACTCTCATTTTAGATCCTCCGAAACCACTCTTAATATATCATATGCCTCAGACAAAGGATAGGGAGCACAGATAAACGAGAAGCACATCAGCGTTATCTGAGACATTTGCCAATCTCGGTGGCATATCAAAAAGAAAGAACTTATTGCAGTAATTCTAGCAATTTGTTCCGGGAAAGATTCAATAAAAAACAAAATAGTTGTCATACAGTCAGACAATCAAACCGTAATAGCATACATAAAGAGTCAGGTTGGAAGAAAATCGCCACAGCTGACAGAGCTGTTCTCACAGTTGCTGATAATGGCCAAGAGGTTACATGCAGAAATCTGTCCCCAATATATACCGGGGATATACAACGACGTGGCCGACAGCCTGTCTCGGCAGATGCATCTGTGGCGGTGGAAGGAAAGGGGAAATCTACCGCCGGGCAAAGTGTTCTGCCCGGGGAGCAGCTAACGCTCCGAATGTTAGTTCGGAGCTATTCTATATATATTGTTTTAACTTTATCGCGTATATTAACTTATTTTATGTTCCCGACGTTTCAAGTAATTTACAGAACCCATGGTCATGGGGGCGACTTTAGACTTAGAATATACTGGCGTATAGACCGACATAGTGTGCAAGGGAGACGAAAATTCCTTATGGCAAAAATGCAAGATAGATAAGGATACCAAATTTCATGAAATTGATAGAATACTTTTACTCCTAGTGGATACAGCAGACTGATTGAAAAAATTAAAAAGAATAGCGCTATTACTACCGCGTGCAAAACAACAGACAGAAAAAGAGTGTGCTCGCTTAGAATAAAATAACGCAACGCAAAAACGTTTTGTGTAAATATAATGCCATCAAAAACTAATCTTCGTGATCGTCAGATAGACATACTAATGAATTAGGGTTTGTGCATAATTATCATAATCAGTTAAATTAAAATTTTAAAAGTTGTGATAATCGATTACTAAAGTGATAAATGCTGAGTGATGTGAGTGTGACGAGTCCACGATCTTGGTGCAGTTAGTGTTGCTGGCCGCCATGGCTTGCTGTTTCAATTTGGCGCGTTATCATTCCATTCAAAGGTCATGTCAAATTTTATGTCGAGTTTCTGTAGTAAAGTGACTTAACCACGGTGTTTTTGTTACATATGTATTATATATGTATATATATATATATATATATATATATATATATATATATATATATATATAATTTGCCGTGTAGTGGCGGTCAAGTATATCCACTACCCCAGGAGATGGGCAGCAGCATCTTCCTGATAATAGCCAAAATTGCGATAAAAAAACTGCGGTTGCCAACCCGCTCGCCAAGCGTGGCAACTATGGCAAATACCCCCCAATGACTAAAGCAACAAACAGACGGCCCCCAGTCCTCGGCGGCCCCGCTATTCCTGGCTACGGTGGCGACCATGGTAACGGCGGGGCAGGGGGTGCTAAGAATCTCCGGTGGAGATTCAGTTGCCACCTACGACGACTCGACCTGGCGACGTACAACGCACGCACCCTGAGGACTGAAGAGAAGATCGTGGAGCTGGAAGAAGAGATAGACAAGTTGCGCTGGCATATTATAGGAATATCCGAAGTCCGAAGAGAGGGGGAGGACACGGTAATCCACGAATCCGGCAACTTGCTCTATCACCGGGAGGGCGACCATCTGTCCCAAGGAGGTGTCGGATTTATCGTCCACAAGTATCTCGTTAACAACGTTGTAAAGATCGGGAGTGTGTCGACGAGGGTTACGTACCTTATACTCAGAATCACCAAACGGTATTCGCTGAAGGTTATACAGGTTTACGCACCAACCTCGGCACACCCCGATGAGGAGGTGGAGGAAATGTATGAGGATATCTCTAAAGCCATGCATTCCTCCACAACCCAATATACGGTGTTAAAGGGAGACTTCAATGCAAAACTAGGCACAAGAGAGAACGGTGAGCTGAAAGTAGGGAAATTTGGAATAGGGCAAAGGAACCCAAGAGGCCAGCAGCTGGCCGACTTCATGGAGAAAGAGGGACTCTTTATGACGAACTATTTCTTCCAGAAGCGGCCCCACAGGAAGTGGACCTGGTCGAGCCCCGACGGTTCGACAAAAAATAAGATTGACTTCATTATGACAACCAGACGACAACTGTTCAGTGATGTCTCCATGATTGCGAGGGTGAAAACTGGTAGCGATCGCCGAATGGTTAGAGGCACACTGAACCTAAACGTTAAGTTGGAGAGGTCTCGTCTAATAAAATCAACGCTCCGTCCCCCTCGTGCTCTGTTCCCAAGTCCCGAAACCTTTTAGCTCGAGTTACAAAACCGTTTTCAGTGCCTAGAAGACTGCAATGAAGTGGACGATTTGAATGACAAGCTCATGGAAACTGTCCATACGGTCGGAGCTAAGTTCTGCAAGACCCGCCGCAGAAGAACACAAAAACTCTCCGATCACTCATAATCTCATGGCTGTTAGACATGAGATGAAGCTACATTCTTCAACAGATTTGACAGCATACAGGTAACTGAACAGACAGAAATCCAAATGCATGCGGCGGGACTTACGCAACTTCAATACAGCTCGTATTGAAGAAGCGATCGAGCGGAACCAAGGCTCCAAAGTCTTTGCCAGAGATCTGTCTGCCAGAAAGAGCGAACTGTCAAAGCTGAAGACCGAATGTGGCAGCATCGTTTCCAGGGCACCTGAGATTTTGAGTGAGATAGAGAGGTTCTATGGGCTGTACACGTCATCGTTGGAGCCACACACAAGTGTGAGTAACGATCCAAGAGCGAGTCTTATCCGACACTATTCCGAAGATATCCCGGACGTCAGTCTGAGCGAGATTAGAATGTCTCTCCAGCACCTTAAAAACGGCAAGGCCCCAGGCGAGGATGGAATTACAGCGGAGCTTCTGAAAGCGGGTTGAAGACCGGTACTTGAGGTCCTTCAGAAGCTCTTTAATTCCATCCTCCATGGTGGCATTACACCGGAGGCGTGGAGCAGAAGTGCGGTGGTCTTGTTCTTCAAGAAAGGTGACAACGCTCTCTTGAAGAACTACAGACCGATTTCCCTTCTGAGCCGGGTCTACGTGCTGTTTTCGAGAGTAATTACGAATTGTCTCGCGCGAAGACTTGACGACTTCCAGCCTCCCGAACAAGCCGGTTTCCGAAAGGGCTTTAGCACCATAGACCACATACATACCCTACGGCAAATTGTACAGAAGTCCAAAGAGTACAATTTACCACTATGTCTGGCGTTAGAAAAAGCCTTTGATTCCGTCGAAATTTGGGCGGTGCTGCAGTCCCTTCAGCGATGCCAAGTTGACTGTCGGTATATCGAAGTGCTGAAGTGCTTGTACAGTAGAGCTACGATAACTATCCGAGTACAGAACCAGAGTACGAAACCTATCCAATTGCAGAGAGGTGTAAGACTGGGTGATGTTATATCCCCGAAACTCTTCACCGCTGCATTGGAAGACGTTTTCAAGCTTCTGGACTGGAGAGGATACGTTATTAACATCAATGGCGAGTACATCACTCACCATCGTTTTGCCGACGATATAGTCCTTATGGCAGAATCGCTGGAGAACCTAAGCACTATGCTTAATGACCTCAATAGTGTCTCCCAACGGATAGGTCTTAAGATGAACATGAACAAAACAAAGATTATGTTTAATGTCCATGTCACACCTATGCCGGTAGTTGTTGGGAGCACTAAGCTCGAAGTTTTTGACGAGTATGTTTACCTGGGACAAATAGTCCGACTAGGTAAGTCCAACTTCGACCGAGAGGTCAATCGACGGATTCAACTCGGCTGGGCAGCGTTCGGGAAGCTACGACACATCTTCTCGTCAGACATACCTCAAAACCTTAAAACGAAATTGTACAACCAGTGCGTGTTGCCAGTGATGATTCACCGAACTGAGACGTGATCTTTCACTGCTGGCCGTATGAGGAAGGTCAAGGTCGCTCAGCGAGCTATGGAGAGGGCTATGTTCGGAGTTTCTCTGCGTGATAAACTTAGGAATAAGGATATCCGCAGTAGAACCAGAGTAACCGACATAGCCCAACGGATTAGTAAGCTGAAGTGGCAGTGGGCCGGCCAAATAGCTCGAAGAACCGATAACCGATGGGGAAGAAAGGTTCTCGAGTGGCAGCCTCGTACCGGTAGGCAAAGTGTAGGGCGGCCCCCCACGAGATGGAGTGACGACCTGGTAAGACATGCAGGAAGTCTCTGGATGCAGGTGGCTCAGAACCGTGCTTTGTGGCATTCTTTGGGGGAGGCCTATGTTCAGCAGTGGACTTGTGAAGGTCTGAAATGATAATGATGATGATGAAAAAGACATAAGAAATTTCTTCTATAAATAATTGCAAGTTTGAAGTTAATCACGTTATTTTATATTCGAAATAACCTTTTTTTTAATATTTTACCAACATGTATTCAGTAATAAACTGGAAATTTATAACATGAGTATTCAATAGCAATATATATTGACGGTGAAAGAATATCCACTACCATCCCCTGGTAGTGGTAAAAGGCGACAGAGTGAAACCAGAAGATGTTGTAACAACAAATAAAGTCAAAGTATAACACTGCGGTTATTGACAACTCGCCTGCCAAAAGTAGAAACTATGGCAATAGCTTCCTTATAAGCTTATCTTTGGGGAGGCCTATAGTTGATGAATGAATGAACAACGTCTATTTGAATTCAACATAATTTTGGAAACTGTTAGAACTTGTCAAATCGTCGACGTAATGGGACTATGAAGTATTTCTGGTTATACGACTTCGTAAAATGATATTTATAAGATATTATAAAATATAAAATAAATATGAACACATTATCACGTGGTAGAGCCATGTTGCAGCTATATTAGTAGTGTAGTTGTAGCACGAATGGGTCGGCTCGACCGGGGAAGGACCACGCCCTCACAGAATACCAGCGTAAAATGGCAGCTTGACACTGCTGTGTTTCGTATGGTGAGTGTAGAGAACCGGAGACTCATTTTACTGGAAAAGAGGCATTACATCTTAGAATTCCTCACGGGTAACGATGCATCTGCATTTTGATTTTTTATTGAGTATAAGTTTAGATTTCTATGGGTCACAGCGAACACTTACCATTAGGTGGACTGTGTGCTCGTTTGTTACCCTTATTCTATAAAAAAAATATTATCAAGGATTCAAGAAGGTAAATAGAATTTACATAAACTGCTAGCACATTATTGAAAACTATTTTAATTACTATTTCTATTATTAATTTATTAATTTAGTTTTTCTGAGAATTACTGTACCAAGACGTAACTATTTACACAAAAAAACATGGGGATGCGCACGTCGCGCTCGCGCAGTGCCTGTGGCGGTCGTGTAAGTGTCCTTACATCGGTCGTAGGTATGTCGTCACCTGTTCGTTAGTTCAGATACAAATAACATTTTTAGAAATAAAAAGTTAGTTATAAAAAGTTACCTGATTAGAAACACTAAAATCCTATATAAAGCAACCAAAAAGTATTTATCATAATTGCCATGCCTATGTGTACACCTATACATCCCTAAAACGACCAACGAGTTTTTGTTACATATTGTATATACCCGTGGCTCTCAGCGCCCTTACTCATTGCTAAGCCACTGTTCCATGGCGCCGTTTACTAAGATTTAGGAATCATACATAAAAATTGAGGTCAATTTAAGAAATACATAAAGTTGTTCTCTATCTCAACTAAATGACAATAGAAAGATACATATATTAAGATAATTAATACTTAAACTTACCATCTAGTTTCGTAGAACCCACAACGGATGGGGAAGCAAGGTTCGAAAGTGACAGCCGCGTACCGGTAAGCTAAGTGTGGGACGGCCCTCCACTACATGGAGTGACGACCTGGTAAGACATGCAAGAAGTCGATGGATGCAGGTGGGTCATGACCGTGCTTTGTGGCATTCTTTGAGGAAATCCTATGTTCAGCAGTGGACTTGTGAAGGGCTGTAATGATGATGATGAATATTTAAATTATGTAAGCGATTATACAAATATAATGCGGTTGATTTTCAATTTCAAAACAATTTAAAAATTGATAAGTATACCTAAAATCAAATTTCAAATCAATCTTCAATTGACAACTACTTCAAAGAAAAACAAAAATCTATCTTTGATTTACATAAATGATAGCATTCAACTTAAGATTGAAAAGAAAATTAATTTTTAGCAAAAAGCTCACTGCGATGCCACAAATTGAAAAAATAATCAGAGCTACAATTTAAAAGGTCGGTGAACAAACTATATGAGAACCGTGCAGCGATGCGGTGCCTGTTTTTTTTTATAGGACAGAGTGACAAACGAGCACATAGTGCTCCTGATGGTAAGTGGTTGCTGCGGCCCATAGACATCTTCATCTGTCCTCAATAAAGAATCAAAATGCAAATGCGTTGTCACTTTTGAGGACTAAGATGGGATGCCTCGTTTCCAATAAAAAGGGTCTCCGGTTCTCTATACTCACCATACGAAACACAGCAGTGTTAAGCTGCGATTAAACGCTGGTATTCTGTGAGTACGTGGTCCTTGCCCGATCGAGCCGCCCCATTCATTTTACAACTATACTACTAATATAGCTGCAGCAAGGATCTACCACGTACTGTGTACGACAATAACACGCTCTTGTCATCATAAAAAGAGGCATTCCACCTCAACCCTCACGGATGACAACGTATCTGTATTTTGATTCGCAAACGAGGATAGATGTAGATGTCAAAATCAAAAAGTATCAAAGTATCAAAAGTAGAAAATAC
Source organism: Parnassius glacialis (assembly GCA_033319125.1). NCBI lineage: Eukaryota > Metazoa > Arthropoda > Insecta > Lepidoptera > Papilionidae > Parnassius > Parnassius glacialis. The sequence continues at coordinate 8,058,868 of JAVANC010000028.1, read as the reverse complement.
AAAGATCAGCATCGAAAATACTATATATAAAAAGATGAGTTTTTTCTAAGACCCTGCGGCACACTGCTTCAACCTAAATCCATTCTACCATTCTACTTCTTTCTACTATTGTACCCGAGATACGACACTGCTTTGACATTGATGTGTCCTAAGCCTAGTTCGAGTGATGTATTCAAAGCTTAAGATTTTAAATACTGTTCTACTGCGTTACCATAGTAACGGAAGCAATAATTCTAGGTCATTATAAATATAATAAAACATGAACACCTTGTAATATTGTGTTCGTATTTGATAGACCTATATCCATTATGTCATTCTACTACTTTCTACTACTGTACTCGAGACCTATGTGCATAGCAAATATCTCGATTTGTATTAAAGAACAATTTATTGAGCCCTTTTTGGTCTGGCTTCAGGCCAGACCTCAGCACTGTTTACACTCTTATTAAAGTTACTGGTGAAAGGGTGGGTATCAAACCAAAATAAGTGTTCTAGCTTTGATTGACTTTTTGAATGCCAAAGTCATGATGGTCATTACGAAGATCTTCGTTAATAATTGATGACCAATTTTCATGATTCCTTAGGTTCTGAAAGGTCATCAATGTCATTAGAGACAGGAGATGCCATATGATGTCGTACGTCGTATGATGTACGTCGTATGATGTATGGCGTATGATGTATGTCAGGTAAGATGATATATGAGAAAAAAATGTTCTAAAATTTTTAATTAAATAAGAAGTTTATTGTTACAACTGTTTAGACGACAATCAAGTTTTTGATATTTTTCTAATTAAAAGTTACAAAGTCGTTGTTTTGTAACTCGAGCTGAAAAGTTTCGGGACTTTTGATTAGAGCACGAGGGGGACGGAGTGTTGACTTCATTAGACGAGACCTCTTTTATTGAAGTATTGTTGTCATCAGGAAGACGCTGCTGCATATCTCCTGCCCGTGTCCCACTGTCGCCTCTTACGACACCCACGGGAAGATTTAGTGTAGTGGTCCATGGGCTGTTATAGTAATTATACTATCAGTTGGATTGTTAGTTCGTTAGTTACTTTAGTTTTAGTAGATCGGCTGAAATAAACTAGTTAAAAAAATTTACCCACATGAAGTTTACCTCTCCAAGAAAAGCATTCCAACAACGCCAGTTGTGGACTCAAAGTCTAGAAGAGAAAGACTCTCATTTTAGATCCTCCGAAACCACTCTTAATATATCATATGCCTCAGACAAAGGATAGGGAGCACAGATAAACGAGAAGCACATCAGCGTTATCTGAGACATTTGCCAATCTCGGTTGCATATCAAAAAGAAAGAACTTATTGCAGTAATTCTAGCAATTTGTTCCGGGAAAGATTCAATAAAAAACAAAATAGTTGTCATACAGTCAGACAATCAAACCGTAATAGCATACATAAAGAGTCAGGTTGGAACAAAATCGCCACAGCTGACAGAGTTGTTCTCACAGTTGCTGATAATGGCCAAGAGGTTACATGAAGAAATCTGTCCGGCAGATGCATCTGTGGCGGTGGAAGGAAAGGGGAAATCTACCGCCGGGCAAGGTGTTCTGCCCGGGGAGCAGCTAACGCTCCGAATGTTAGTTCGGAGCTATTCCATATATATTGTTTTAACTTCGGAACTTTGTTAGTGCCATTTAGGCTTCGATGTGTTTCGCTTGTGGCGCGACGACAGCGCCGCCGCATCACCCCCTTGCTTAGACTGGAGGTCGATAGTGCAGTCCGATTGCCAGTGCGTCCTTAAGGCCGGGCCGGATAATGGTGGGGGATGCGTGCCGTGTGCGTAAGGCCAAGTGACGCCGGTGCGAACGATATGCCGGTGTGTAATGCATGCCATACTACTCACTTACAAGTGATGCCAGTGAGAACGATGAGCCGGAGCAATGTTCCAGAGATTGCCTTGTAGTCTGCGGTGAGTCGAGAAGAAGGAAAGTAATCTGCGAGAGTGCCTTGAAGCAGAGGCGAACAGTAATGCTCAGAGCCGTGCCGAACACGGTAGCGCAGCGATTAGCTTGAAGGAACAGGAAGCATTATTATTCCAGTGCTGCGATGGACCTTTATAAAGCTAGATGGCTTGCGGAATGTGAAGACTGTAGACAATATGTGCTCGGGAGCGAATGAATGGGGTACTTGAGGACGATGTCAAAAGCTTGAAATTATAGTTTTCTGAAGATTGTTGGTTGCGTGTTCATATCACGTCGGTTGGTCACCACTATGGCGGGTGGAAGGAAAAATGGAGGTCTCCCGCTGGGCAAGGTGTTCTGCCCGGGGAGCGGCCAACGCTCCGAGTGGTAGTGTGGAGCTATTCTATATATATTGTTTTAACTTCGGAACTTTGTTAGCGCGATTTAGGCTTCGATGTGTTTCGTTGTTGGCGCGACGACAGCGCCGCCACACATCTATCAGACTGGCATATATCGAAGAAAATTTTCAGCCGCATTTTTCATAAATGGGGCATTTCCGACGTGGACCTGTTTGCATCGAGCAATTCAAAGGTAGTCCCAGTTTATGTATTTCAGGATGCAAAAGACAAAGAAGCTTTATTCATAGATGCTTTTAACAAGAAATGGGTGTTCAAGTTAGCATGGATTTTTCCACCATCGTCCCTAATTCCTCGAGTACTTGCCCATCTGAACCAAGCTAATGGTACATACATACATTCCGATTGTTCCACGATGGGAAAGGGTATTTCGGAGTTCAGATCTACGATAACGTGCAATAGGTCACCCATTTCAAATCCGAAACCTCCACCATGACCTGAAAGATTTAACAGCCCAAAAAACTTAAAGGAAATTCCTAAACCAGTGTTTTTCAGGCTTGTGAGATATGGAGTGATTGATTTTAACAAAGAACTTGTCAGAAGAAGACTAACAACAAATGTATAAGAATTCTAATACAATGCAAGCATGGCGTGATTCGTCGCATAAAACATATCGAGCACCATGGAAAACATGGGTAAAAAGATGTTAATTTCTTGGTGTTAACCCCAACAATCCGGACGCACCTTCAGTAGTACAACACTTAAGTTTTCTATACAGAGTGAAGAAGTTATCACCTAGCACTGTAAAACTACATAAATCCGTCATTGCTACTTTTGCTGACCCATTCAATAGGAATTCTATTACAGACAGCTAGTGAAAAAGGACAAGATAAAATGGTCAGGGTTCTTTGTCACGGCTCATTCAGCAGCAGACTTCGCAACCCCCTTAAGACATCTACGTTGGGTTCGGGAACAACGTATGTGAACCCCGCAACGGAGTAACACACAAGGGCGTCTACCTCTTCCTTTTTCTTCAAATTGGTTCAGGCGGGGATTACGGGTCTTCCGAGGTCGTCCCGGTCCCAACGCCTTAATTCTTCAATATGTGCCGCTCCGGCGACACCAGAAGGACTGTTCTTATATTTAAAGGTGAAGGATCCCTTGGGAATAAAACAGTAATTATCTTCAAACCGTTCCGTGAGAGAGAATTACTTTCCCTATCACTTCCCTATATGCTTTTCTTTCTTGATTATATTATATACTGGTTGCTGGTCCCGAACGATTTGCATTCTACGTTGTCGTCTGCTGTGGTGTGTGTACTACACCCAACAGGTCTCGGGTCTCGGGGCATCTCCCCCATTACCCGGATCTTCCTCACAGCCCATCTCTATGGGCCGGTCATTGGGAGCCGGTAATCCGGCATTGTTGGTTCTCTATTAGTTAAAATTTTTGCTAGGTCGGGTAGGTCGTCATATAGGCGACTGCTTCGACCTAGGTGTCAAAGTTGGCCTGTCTGCGGCATTGAGGGCTTTACTCGACTCTCTAATCTCTTATAGAGAGGAGTTCTCTTGGCAGAGGTCGCCCGTCCGGGGGGCGAGTGTGTAGCGCCGCAAAGTTGTTCAGGTGTGGATGTGGCCCGTTGTCTGCGCGGTCGAACATACCACGCGTCAACCGGACCACAAACTCTTCGATCGTCTCCATTTTCAGGTTGGCCGCTATGACGTCATTCCGGACGTAGCGACCTGCACCGATAATGGTCCTTAGTGATAAATTCTGCTGGACCTGCAGCCGCTGCCTTTGTCTACTGCTCAAGAGCGCGTACCAGGCCGGAGCAGCGTATGTAAGTTTAGGACGTATGTACATCTTATACACCTTGATTTTCGTTTTCAACGGCAGCTTGGATGCCAGGACCGGACGGAGCATCGCCCGCGCACATCTGGCATTGCGGACGACGATGTCGACGTGCGCAGTCATGCGCAGCATCCTGTCAATACGGCACCTAAGGTAGGTTATGGCCTTCTGATAGGCGATCTCTTGGCCTCTTAGCTTCAGTGGTGGTGGTAGATTCCTGTAACGGTGGGTGAGTAGAGCGGCCGTCTTCCCCACGTTGACAGCCATCCTCCACTCATCCAGCCATGGTGGCAGCAGGTCCAGCAGGCGCTGCATCTTGGCAACCGCGATGTGGGTTCTTCTGGACGACGTGAAGTAGGCACTATCGTCCGCATATAGCGCCAGCTCTACGTCGTCCTCCCATTCCTGCAGTTGTCCAGCTAGCGTCGGTATATCATTTGTGTACACCGCATACAGGATCGGCGAGAGACAGCTGCCCTGTGGTACGCCGGCTCTTATTGGCTTGACTGCGGACTCGGCATCCTCTACACAGACGTAGAACCTTCTGTCAGCTAGAAACGACGCCACTAGCCGCAGCATAGCAGGAGGGACACTCGTTTGTTGTATCATCTTGAAGAGTAGTCCAGAGTGCCACACCCTGTCGAACGCCTTCTCGATATTCAAGAAGACGCCCCCAGACGTTCTCTCGAAGTTGTATTCGGCCGATAGCAGGTGCAGCACTCTGGTCAGCTGTGTGGCTGTAGAGTGTCCACTCCGAAATCCGTGTTGTTCCGCCCGCAGTTGTATGCACGGGCGGACTCTTCTCAGCACGATGCGCTCGAATAGTTTGGCTATGTGCGGTAGCAGCGTAATCGGCCTATAACTAGCTGCTCTACGCCTGTCCTTCTCGGGTTTTGGCAAGACGATGATTTTGCCGATTTTTCAGCTCTCCGGGAAGTGGAAAGTCCGCAGAATGCCATTGTAGAGTCTTCTTATCTCTACAATTGTTCTGTTTGGCAGCTGTCTGAGTGCTGCGTTCATGATCCGGTCGTGCCCCGGCGCCTTCCTCACTTGCAGGCGGGCAATTGTCCTCCGCAATTCAGCGGGGGAAATAAACCACTCTCCTGCAAGCGATGGCGCGGGCGACGACAGGAACTCCTTAACGCGGCTTTCCTTTTGGGCATGAAGCTCCATGAACTCCGCACTTGCTGGGTTCGGCATAAACTGCTCCTCGAAGTGCTCAGCTAGGATATCCGCTCTTCCCTTGGCATCATAACATCGCTCTCCAGTACTGTTTATTAGTGCGCAGACAGGTGATCTTGTTTTTGTTAGCTGCCGGTTCAATTTGTAGAGCGACGCATCTTCCTCCTCTGCTTTCCATATGCGCCGCTCCCAGGCCTCTCCTCTGTGGGCCTGGATTGCAACCGACAGCTCTTCTGCTAAGGTGTTAAGTTGCGACTTAATCCTGGGCCAGCGCGTACGTGCCCAGAGCTTTCTTAATGCTCTCTTTTTTCTCAGCTAGATGTGTATTTCTAGCGGCAGCTCTTCTCTCTTTTTAGTGAGTGGGACGATCGTAGAGGCAGCTTTGAGAGCTTCTGTGATCGTCTGGGTTATCCTGGTTGCAGCGGCCTCTACGTCGTCCGCTGTGTTAATCGGTGTAGTTACTGGAGGTCTCTCCAGTAGATGTTGTTGGTAGAGCCTCCAGTTGATCTTGGTCTTAAAAGCTCTGGGAGGCGACGTCACTGCCCTGAGGCCTAAGGTGATTAGTAGTGGGAGGTGCTGTGTGTTCACGTCGTACAGCACCTCTACCACTGTCGGGCAGTTGATGTTCCTAGTGAGCACGATGTTCAACACATCCGGACTCCTCCGGTGATCGGTTGGTATGTACGTCGGTTCTTCGGGACCTAATACGTCGTAGCTGTTGTTCTCCGCATCTTCATAAAGTGCACGACCCGGCGGAGTGATCATGCTTGATCCCCATGCCGGGTGTTTCGCGTTTAGGTCCCCTGCTATAATGGTAGGTGTTTCTTTCACCTTCCATTATTGTCCGGATGTCAGAGGAGCAAAATGGAGTCCCTGGCGGGCGGTATGCTGCGTAAATCCTTAGTTCCTCGCCCGCCGCCTCCATTTTTATGCCGATTGAGCGCATTGTTTGGTACTGAGGTAGTTCCAGCTCTAGGTGGACGATGTCTCTTCTCACCAGGGCCGCCGTGCCTCTATAGGCGGCTCCTTGAGCGTTGACCTCGTCCCTCCTGTATATAAAATAGTTCGGCAGCTTTATGCGCGTCGCAGGTCTTAACTTCGTTTCGCCCAACAGTATTATGTGTATGTCCTGCTGTTGGGCGATAGTGCGGAGTTCATGTAGCTTCTGCTGGATTCCGTCCGGGTTCCAGTATAGGAGGCGCAGGTTATCTGGATTACACGACACCACTGTAGTGCCGAGCCAGTAGCTGCACCAAAGCCTTCATGATGGCTGTTATCGGATCCGTCCCGGCTCTTATGTCCGCCAGGACTTGGCTGCCCACTTCTATCGCGATGCCAACCAATCTCTGGATGGCATCTGTCATGTCTGGGGCAGCTGTAGGTCTTCCTGTTTGTGTCGATGTTGGTACTGGCCTCGGGTGTGGTGTCTGTGCTTCTGCTCTACCTTCTCTACCTTGGGTAGAGCGTGCTCTATGTGTAGAGCGGGCTCTATTTTCTGATAGAGCCCTTCCTGGGGCTCTACTCTTGTTGGTTATCTGTTCTGTAGCTGTAACTTGCGCCTGGGCCATCGTTACCGCTGGGGTAGGGGTAGAGGTTGCTGCCGCAGCCTGAGGAGGTTGTTCCTTCTTCCTCTTGCTGCGCACCCGCTTCCTCTTCTTTGGCTGTTGCCTCTCTGTAGCGTCGTTAGCGGGTGGCTGCAGAGTCGTCCCGGTAGTTGCTTTTGGAGCCACGTACGTCTCTGCTTGTGGTTGCTGTGCGGGGGGTGGGGGTGGGGGGGGGGGGTTTGCCTCCCTCTCCCTCTAACTGTTGCCCACCCGTCTTCATGTATTTCCACTGTTCGGGGGCGACTCTGCGGGACCCCTCTAGGGGCTTCCGGTTGTAGCCCCGTCAGGGTGATCCCCTGCTTCCTTGCGATCCTCCTCAGGACCGGGCAGCGGCGATCATTCGGTGTGTGGTTTTGTCCACAGTTAGCACATCTAGGTTCCTCGTCCCTACCCCTAGGGCATTTACTCGCTTTGTGGTTTTCTCCACAGCGGACACACTTCACTGGCCTGAAGCAGTTGGTCGACGCGTGTCCGAAGGCCTGGCAGCGGTGGCACTGAGCTGGGCCTACTCTTCTCTGCCAGGCTTCTATGGTTACACCTTTCATGTACAATAGTTCGTCTATTGCATAGAGCTCTTCCAGCTGTTCCAGGCTCAGTTGGTCCAGCTGGGCGAAGTAGAGGCATCCAGGTCTGCCTCTACGAGGAGGGATTTCCTTCACGTACTTAAGAGGAAATCCCTTTGCCCTGATGGCCTCTCCTATCTGGCTTGCGCCCGTGCCCACTGGTAGCCCCCGGATGCCCACTTTGATGGGCTTGTCTTCTTCAGGGGTGTAGCAGTACCACGACATTGATGGCAGCTTCTCTGATATTTCAATCAAGTATTTCTGAATAGTCCGGAATTCTTCCGGACTTTGAGGTGTAAATCTTACACCCTTCCCGAACGGACCAGCATTCGGCGGGTGGCCTAGTTTCTTATTAAGCACTTCGAAATGCTTCGTCCAATCCGGGAGGCATTCTGCAACTATCGGCGGATAGCGTGCCTTTTTCTTGTCCGCTTGCGTGGTGGTTGCTTCCGGCGACTTGGGTCGTGGTACTGCTGGGGCAGCCACCAGTTGGGCGTAACTTGTTGATGGCCTCTGTCCGTCATCCATAGAGAGACCAGAGGGGTTGGTAGCGGGCGAGGGGGGGGATCCTCCGGCAAACGGGGCTGAGGTCGCGTAGGTAGTGGACTTTGTGGACCCCCAGCCATACGATTCTTCACCCCCTTCCTCGTAGTCGGCCGTATTGACAGTGCTTCTACGGTCCGGTGATGCGGGGGGGGGGGGGGGGGGGGAGTCGATTGTCGCGGACTTGGTGATTTCGGTGGCGATCTCTGGATTGTTACTCTTAGAATGATGTTTTCGTGCTCGTCAGACGATTCTGACGACGACGTCGCATATTCCGAATGTCTGGGTGATTCTACGCATTGACGCTTCTCATAGAGTGATGCTTCTGTCTCCGGGGGGGTATGACGCCTAGCCGATTTCTTCGCCCGCTGGGGTTGGGGCGACGGTTCCATCCCACTCGCACACTCAGGTGCGGTGGGGGTGAGCGCGACGCTTGGTGCGGGTCCTTGTGACGACGTAGGCTTCTTCCTGGGTATTTGGCTGAATGAAGCCACGACTGTAGACCGCTCTGGATATTGAAGGTCCCTAACTAGTAGAGGCCGGTCCAAAATTCCCGGGCGATCCGGGGGTTTCCTGACGCGGAGGGGTGGGGGGGTTCCCCCTTCCCCTTACCCGTCATGTTACAGCTGTTTTGTTGTTACACTGTTTTGGTTTGTAGTGCCTATGTCTATGAGTTCCCTATCTATGTTGCAGGTGCTGAGTGACAGGCAAGCGACGCGCGACGTACGATACGGAACGGGAGCGAGAGAGCGAGATGACCGCAACACTTGGGCGCACTGCCTACCACTTTCCTCACGAAAGGGTTGAGAGAAGTGCTAGAGAGAGCACTTAGGTACGCGACTGGGCACAAAAGGCACGGAACGCACTTAAGTGCCAAGAATCTTCCTAAGGGCCGGTGACCTCGACACCTCACGGAGTATGCGGACTCGACGATCGGTAGAGTATGTCGTACCGGCGGTTGCTTGGGACCACTGCTAATCCACAAACAACACACACTTAGGAGATCCTCAGGTGATTTGCATTAAAATCAGTCTAACGGGGTATCAAAAAAGCTATACTTGGAAGAGAGCCGCGCCCTCTGTGCGATTTCGCAACTCAATTACATCAAATTTGTACTATCACTCCCTCACGGTTTGCCCAATATCTTTATTTGTATAAGACATACATTTATACATTTTATTTATAAAGATAACACAAAAAAAATATCTATACTACGATATACATTACATTTTTATATCACAAAAAACCTTTTATTTATTCAACAAAATATGCCTATTTTACAACATATGCACCAAGTTAGAATTCTTAAATATCTAACATATAAGGTTGAAACAATGTTCTTTATTTGAAAATACAAATATCTTAACTAATTAACTACTAAACTAGTTTAATTTACTTTTTTCCTATATATTTTACTATTAAAAACACTTTTAAATTTCTTATACAAAACTATCAATATTTCACTATTCCAAAGAATCTTTTCATGGGAATAACACAGAATTCACTTATTTCGCTCATACAGTTAATCTGAAACATTTTACAAGTCAATTTTACATAAATTGCTGAAATTTACAAACATTTAAATTTCCACTTATTCAAACTTTGATTTTACAAATTACCGTGCTGTTGTTATCTGCAACTAAATGAACAACTGACTTTTACCTTACACCCGTTATCGGTAAAACAGGTGGCAATTTTAGTCTGTTTCTCGGTGGTCCATCACCACAAAATGAGTAACTGATTCCTATACGACCCCTATTGCCGATAAGGTGTCTTCTAATAAGAATCTCTTATCAGATATCAAAGTTGTTATCAGTCACCGTGTTATCAGACCAAAACAAAGGAAACATTTTATAAGCTAAACTTTGAAAATAAACATTTTACTTCAATACAAAACGTATCAAACTTATATAAGATAATGCTTATGTAATTAATTTACATTACTTCCACTTATACACAAAGTGATAATTTCGACCGGGGAACAAATCCTGGTCTCTAACTTTATTTTAATATTTCTTTAAATTATCACTATTATTGGAAAGGTGATCTCAACCGGGGAACTGAACCCGTAAACATAATTTATATCTTAAAAATTCCCTTTATGAATTTATTAAGAAAATATTACTAAGAAAACGACGAACTATTCCGACCTGGAAATCGAACCCAAGATTTTCAAATTATTAATTCGACATTTCTTTAAGATTCAACTAAGCGTTTTCTTATAAGATTATTATTGTTCGATAAGCTGTTTTAGAAGCTATTCGTAATCGGTTAACTAATAAATTGAAACGTTTTTATAGACGCGTCGCCAACAGCTAGGTAGTTAAACAAATTATCAACGCCATTGAATTATCAAAGTCACCTACACTTCACAAGCAAAGGACATTGCTCTGCTCCCATACATTGTTCGCCCTGGAACCAAGAGCATCGGAAAATTATGTGTTTTATTGTCGATCATTAGTAAATTTATATATGATCTTATTTTTATAGCGGAGTAGCTGCATAAAAGATATATTTCAAAAAAAAGTATCAGATTTAGAGGTTATAATCGAACCACGAATATTACGGCTCCGAGTGATTTTTAACAAACTGAAAAACGATGTCTTAAAACAATTAGGTATGCAGTTTTTGTTCTAAAGCCTAAGTGTATGTAAGTGCAACGTATAAATGCATAGAATCCAGTTAACAAACCTGCTTTTTTAGCATTAGTTTCGAAATGAGAGATAATGTTTGTGTATTAATGTAAAAATAAAAATGTATGTATATAATGGCTGTTAACATTTAGATGTTGTCATTAGCATATACGGTACGGTGAGATACCTAGTACCAAAATGTATAGGATTTAGGCTGGTTCCAGTCACGCCGCTAGGACATGCCGTCGAACAGCGTGAATATTATCGATTACTATCTAGTGCATTTGCAAGCATGTATGTCTGGACGGCGCTGTTCAAACACGTGACTATAAAACCAGCCTTACCGAATTAGCACCTAATTAGTAGTATAATTTGTTTTTAAAACTACATTAATTTATTATTATTTATTTGAATTAGAAATAAAACACAGATTAATTTCATGTATATTGTTCATCTTCATAATTGGAAATTAGAATATTGTTTAAATACTGTGCAGGGATGTCAATATTATTTTGATGTCTCGTAAAGCTCAAGTACCAAATGATGGTCATAACATGGGCGCAGGAACCGACGGTTCTGCGTACAACGATACAATTACATCAATATTGCACGATTGCTTCTCTGTTAATCTTTTGACAACATTGAGCCACCAGCTGAGCTGCAATTTACACAAAATACACCATTGCATGTGCGTATGTCCGTTTATGAATGCTAGGTTATCGTTTGAGTAGTACACAGTTCCGAAAATCACAGCAAGGTAAGTCGTTCTTGAAAGCAATCAGAGTCCGTTAAAATAACCAAGTCCTAATGTTCAATATATAGTCCCGAAAGTCACCAAAACACCACAACAATAATTACAAAGAGCAAACGACGCCAACCAATGTAATTTTGACAGAGTGAAATATGACAGTATAAAGTAGGCATGTCAATTTGAAATCGTTTAATCGATTGTTTATAATTAAATAATCGATTTTCCAGATCGATATGGATCTGAAGAATCCTTATCCAATATCCTAATATCGACTTAGAACACTCCATCGATTCAATTAATCGATCAAAAACCTCTCGAATTTGACTTATTCAAGAATATTTTAAACGATTCAAGAAATACTTTTGCATAGTTGGAACATCTGTTCCTTGTGACAGACAGAAAAACTGTTTTGTTCTGGGTTCAATTCCAGGGTCCGACAATTTATTATTGGGTTTTTATAACTCGATGTTCCTAGTAGTAGCACAGAGTCTAGATTTGTCTCCGGTGTCGGTGTCCGGCAATACGCGCAACCTCTATTACATGGGATGTATAACATAATAGTACTACACACATCTACCTACTCCTTCTGAGAAATACAAGCGTGATGTTATGTTTATTAATTTAATGAGGTTTCTATACAATTATTAGTATTTACGGTAAATTATCGTCAATAATGTTTTCTGTTCATATTAGGCATGTTTGAAAATGTCGCGATTGATCAAAAATAGATCTGTTAATGCTTAATTTAATCGAGATTTGATTCTAGTATGTTCGATTCGAATCGATTTAGAGATCGTATTTTTTCATGAGAGACTGACAAGTGACCATTTAGTGACATCAAAAATAGGAGTGTCAAATACGATACGATTTATGATTATTTCCTAAGATTTATTATAGCCATACGTTACAAACACACATCATATCATACATCATCCTTTGTCATACGATAATATTAATACCATAACAAGTATGACAATATCCTACTTTACTTATAATAACACGTAAGTCTCTACTTCTTCCACACTTGTAACACTATTAATAATAATGTCTGTATCTAGTCTACAATATTGCTCTTTTTAAAGAACACGTTTATAATTAAAGCAGTAACGATAAGTGCTTTTTTTTAAATATTAATTGCTGTAAACTCATAAGTTATCGTTTAGTTAGACGTAAAATACATCCTTTCTAAATGGTCGTTAGAAGATCCTGAATAATTATTTTTAAGAATATTTTTCTTCAGCGTTATTCTAACTACCTATTCAAAATCGAGTATGACCTCATTCATTAGGTATAGTAGGTTTTTTTAAATTATACTTTTAGGGAATAATACTTATAAAGGAATATAAAGAAATGGTAATTTTATATTTTTATTGTAACTTCTTTTTGAAACTTTATTTGAAATAAATTCAAAATGTATTTCATTAAAAATTCAAAAATCGAGTGCAATCGATTGGACATCCAGAATTGGACATGTAGAATACTTTTTAATGTTCATTTTTCATGCAGCTAGTCCGTGTTATAAAAGTATTTGCAACTAACATAATAAAATAGAAAATTAATTATCGTGTATGCCCAATGCTTTAATTACACAGGGCGATTTTGGACTTTGTCCTTTGGGATGTTAAGCTACTGACTAAATGGCTAGAAAACTTTTAAAATATAGGAAGATAGTATCTTTCAAGTTTCGCGAAATCTGGCTCTATTATTATTGTTAGCATCTGGGACAAGGATACATGACCTCACTTTACTTAATATTGATGCAAATAACATGGCAATAGATGAGTCTTCGTCTTAAAAACCGATAGCCGTTTACACAGGCAATCCGTTTGGAAGCTTTTACAAGTACCATAAGAGAAATTTGAACCAGTCCGATGGGTAAAGATTCATCTTGCCGCTTCAGATTCGATAAGAAACGCGAGCGAAAAAAGATAAATTCATTATTTATTACCTCTAGAGGTCGAGTAGCAGCTGCAACTAAAGCAGTTATAGCTGGATTTAAAAAAACTATTTTTTTTTTGCAGAACTAAACATTATTTTTTTACCGGGTAGCATTAGATCTGCTGTTGCTTCTTCTAGAAAAAAGAATGACGTTCCAATAGATATAATACTAAGAAATGGTATCTGGAAAAGCGAAAGAAATGTTGTGAGACGTTATTTTAAAGATATAACCAGTATTCCTTCAAAAGATGATTCTAATGACTAAGTTTTGTGAATACTAGCTTTACTACTTTATGATAAATTTTGTTTAATTTAAATTACTTACTTGTCTGGTTGATTGTTTGTTTTAATTTTTATATTTTGGAAATTAAAATAAAGTTTTTCTTTTTTTTCTGTTTATTTTAAAATGCAAGCACTTACAAGTATTTACCTTTTATTCACATTTGAAACATAACACTAAGTAAATATTTTTCACAGTACGCTATCTCCGTATCGTCAGAATTCAAAGATTTCTCACAGGCCAATCCGAAGGCACAGACCATGAAACAGCAAACGTTTTTCCCCCGAGGGGATAAAATCGATATATTTCAGGCTTTCTAGGCTTGACCAGGTAAGCCCTTGACGACTAATATCAAGGTACTGACGACCACCTCGCTCTCACCGCCCACGCACCCCTGGATGAAGGGTACGGGAAGCGAGTATAAAGCACGGTAAAACGGCACGGGGAGCTATGACACGTATGTAACAAGAGATAAATTGAACGATGTAATCTCACAGGTCAAGCCTAGGCAAGACATGAAATAAATCGTTTTTATCAATTCGGGGGAAAAACGTTTGCTATTTTCTTCATTCACCCAATTTTCTTCATTCAATATTCAACAATTAGGATAGGCAATTCAAATATATAACTTGGATAATTAGTAATTTCAATCTTATTACGAATTTCTTAAAATATTATTTTTCTTTTTTTTTTCTGATTTTGCCCTGGTCATACGCCCGTTTTCTACTTATTTATGAAATACAATTGGAACCGTTTTCGATCTTAAATATAAATATTTTTTAATTTTATACAGTTATTTTCATTTTAAATATACATATTTTTAAATTTTATACAGAAAAGTCAAAAACATAATGTGTGGAATAAAGCATCCATTAATATTTGGACTGTCTGGGCCTTAGTATAAGCTTAGCTTAATCTTAACCCGATACAACTATAAATTCAGAATCAAAGATTATCCTTAGCATATACTCTCAAGTTGTTCATAGGCTAAGTCTGAGAAAAGTCAAAGTAGGATCTATAGATCTCAGTCTTAATAAGGTTACCCAGTGCTCATAACTACGGTGAGATGAGTTAATCTAAACTTTTACAAGAAGCATTTCACTTTTTTTATAAATCTGATGGTACCCAGGTGAACTCCTAGGCTGGAAAGTGTCCTAACACCTAGGCTGCTTTAAATATTTTCTTATATATTATGTTAATATTAATTAGAATACATAACATTTTAATTGAATTTTTATTTGAATGTTTTTCTTTTATTTTAATTTAAATTTTTATTTAACTTCGGTATCTGGGGTTATATGTGCAATTACTATTTTTAAACGTTAAATTAAGTGTATGCATATATTTACAAATGCTTCCATCGCTGTTGAGTATTTTATAACTAAAGCAATTATAAATGTTCAAGTAAGTAAAAGAGTCGGCAACGGAAGACCCAGACAGAAGTTTATTGACCATATTGGCAATATATTGCGGCGGGATGTGCGTAGATTTATCGATATGAAAGAAGCGAGAAAGATATGTCAAGATCATGCTTAATGAAATTCCGTAGTCTCTGGATCCCCTCTGGGTGATAGGCGTGGAAGTTTATGTATTTTTATATGAGATTTAAATATACTATATTTTGTTGATATCATACGTGTAAATTAATGCCAGAAAATGCCTTAAAGTTCTGGTAGTCACTGATAGATTATGAAAACCATAATATTATTGAAGCCCAGCCTAATATATCTGCAAATATCTTTTCAAAGAATTTAGAGTTATGAACGATGACTAAGAGATATTTGTAAAAAAATACGGGTAACAAAGAATTCGCAGTCTACCTGATCGTAAGTGGATGCTGTGGCTCATAGATATCTACATCAATCTGTGATTAAGAACCAAAATGCAGATGTATTGTCACCTCTGAGGGCTAAGATGGGATGCCTCGTTTCCACTCGTTTCCAATAAAACGTGTCTCTAGTTCTCTACACTCAACCATATGAAACTAATTAGTATTGAGCTGCTATTCTAAGCTTGTATTCTGCGAGAGCGTCATTTCTGTTCGGTGTAGCATGGCTTTTTATAAAAAAGGAACGAGCACATATTCCACCTGATGGTGAGAGGATACAGTGGCCCCTAGACATTTACATCTATCCACGATTAAGTATCAGAATCCAGATGCATTATCACCCCTAAGGACAAGGATGGAATGCCACTTTATCATTAACAACACTCTCGGGTTCTCCATACCACATATAAGAGCTAATACGCGCGCAACCAATAAATATGCACCTGTTATTTTAACTATTGAAACAGAAACAGAAACATTTTTATTCAATATAGATTATAAATAATACTTGTGAAAGTCACTCTTTTGTTTGATTACCACTGGTTCGAAAAACAACCTCTATTGTAAGCCAGCGTTTAACTACTATTTCACCCGATGGTAAGTTGTGATGGTGCCGAAGATAGTAAGTTGAACTAACTTAGCTTAACTTATAATCTAACCTTACGAAATCCTAATCTAATTTTAAGATTTAGAAATTAAAGAAATTATTCCACTCCTTTTCTGAGTGCCCGAGACCCCATTACTGAGCGATGAAACAAACCATTTAGTAATGCATTATTATTATGTCGACAACGAAAGTGTGGAGACCGGCCGAGCGTCTAGTAATCCTATGATGGAGCCTGCTTGTCAAACGCTATTAAATCACTATAAAGAACCTTCCACGATGTAATTTAAAATCGCTATCCTTATCTTAACTTCATCCACAACATAAAAATCGGTCCATATATGTTTTTATTTTGTGAGCCAGTAGTGAGAGAAAACGCCAATGAATCGATAACAGACATTCTGTTGTTGATTTACCAGTGCATTTAAATAAGGCAAAGCAATCAGGATTCCTAACCGCATTACGTGCTTATCTGGAGACAGCGCTATTGGTCGCTCGTCAATGAGATCTATTCACGGTACGAGCGTTTCAGGCTCACGTTTTTGTTATCAATGCACTTAACGAACTTAATTTAATCTATTTTTATATATTCAACATTAAATTATTATTTTCATACTTTTTATTATACAGATTATAATTAAGCCGCTGCTACTGACTTTGCCTCGTGATAGTGTCGTATGAATACTTCACTCAATTTCGCTTTGACTATGTAAGTGGTGATTTTGAAAAATACACACTGAATAGAGAAGAGAGATACATTGATGTATTTGCGTAAAGTAACTCATAAATAAAATAATTATATTTAAATTTATTTCTATTTACTGCTTTTCATATCAATAATTTTTCATTTGTTAAAAACATTATTTAAAACATAGTCTGAAGGCTTGTTTTTCAGGTGCTGATTGAAGCTATCACGGCCACTTCTTAATCCGTAAACATCTCGTAAAATCTTTATTTTTGGGAAAATAATGAAATCACACGATGTGAGTCTGAAAGTTGGACAGTGAAAGTGTTAACTTTTTTTTATATAGGAGAGGGGGCAAACGAGCATGCGGCTCACCTGATTGTAAGTGACTACCGCCGCCCATGAACAACTGCAACACCAGGGAAACCAGGGGAATTGCAGATGCGTTGCCGGCCTTTAAACTTAACTTATAATATTTTTTTATAGGATAAGGGTGAAAAACGAGCACACAGTCCTCCTGATGGTAAGTGGTTGCTGCGGCCCATAGACATCTACATCTATCCTCTGTTACAGATCAAAATGCAGATGCGTTTTCACCCGTGAGGAATAGGATGGAATGCCTCATTTCCAGTAAAAAGGGCCTCCAGCCACCTGCACTCACCAAGCGAAACGCAAAGGTAAACCTCTACTTCACGCTGGTATTCTGTGAGGTCGTGGTACCACCCCGGTTCGAGCCGGCCCATCCATGCGACAGCAAAAGCTGCCGCCTGGCTTTACCACTGTTAAAATTTATTATAATGGACCTTATCATTGTGTTGGTAAAGGACACAGTTTGACAAGAGGACGTTTTAGAGTAGTATTCTTAAGTTTAACTTGCGCAACGCGTGTCACACCATCTCTACCAGGATACAATAAGCACCATAAAATAAGCCATGTATATGTGTATCCGATGCTTACGCGTCAATGTAATATAAAGTGGACCTGAAAAATCCACACGTGTGGGTAAATGCATGGCACTGCTCTAAGCGGCAAGCAGTAAAGCAGACATCATAGGGTAAGTAGGCTAATAATTAAAATAAAATAAAAGTATTTTGAGCAGGAGCAATGCAATCTTGCGGAGATAGTGAAAAATGTTAAGAGCCCTCTTACATTTCGGCGTTTTGCAAATTTAGGTATTTTAGGCACCGAGCGGGCGGCGAACTACGCGACCGATACTTTCTTTTATATCTATTCACTCGCTCGCACTATAATACTGTGAGTATGGCGATTAAACGATCTTGATCTTCCATAATACAAAGTTTTCTTAGGATGGACTTCAGTGGATGGAATATTTTTTGGTGTGTCATTTTAATGTTATCTTATTAATTTATTATTATATAATTTATTATTTATTATTATATACCATTTTGATATATTATTCATTATTTATGAAATTTAGTGTCAAAATAAGTACACATAAATATTTTAATTGTTACGCTGTAATCGAATGTTAATAATCGATTATGTCTACTACCGGTAGAATAGTGGTATAAATAAATAAACGGTTGCAACCTGTTTTAATAAATATAACAACCAAATGAAACTAATCTTTTTTTTAATCGGTACTTACAGTCAATTACTATAAACAGTGGTAGAGCCACGCGGCAGCTTTTGCTGTCGCACGGATGGGCCGGCTCGAACCGGGGTGGTACCACGACCTCACAGAAAACCAGCGTGAAGTAGAGGTTCACCTCTGCGTTTCGCTTGGTGAGTGCAGGTGGCCGGAGGCCCTTTTTACTTCCATGTGAGGCAAAGGCCAAATGAGGCATTCCATCTTAGTCCTCACGGGTGACAACGCATCTGCATTTTGAATTGTAATAGAGGATAGATGTAGATGTCTATGGGCCCCAGCAACCACTTACCATCAGGTGGACTGTGTGCCCGTTTGTCACCCTTATCCTATAATATATATATATATATATATTTTATAAGAAAAATATTTGCTGCGACGGCATTGACCGAACTTTTCTCGATTCGATAATTTCAGGCAGTACACACTTTTCATAAAAAGCTTGTAACTTGGGTAACATATTGAAAATCTAAAATTGGTCGTATTTGTAAATTTTTAGTACTTTTACTGCATTAATCTGGGCCAATACATATTATGGCAAGTATTCAGACATTTTTATTTGCTAAATGAAGCTGGCCTTGGATTTAGTAAAACCAGTCATTATTTTGATTTATTGTTACACTTGAATCACTGAATTTATAACCTTTAACTTTTTTTTGTCGAAAGGCCGTATCAAAATCTATTCCGAAAGCTGAAATAGGATATTTAACTTCAATAACACCGTTGCTGTATAAACCATTAGGTGAAGCCCTCAAATAACAATGATCTAGGTCAATGAATAGACCACATTTTTCTATAATAATATTTTTTGTTTACTCAATTGTGCACATGCTGCAGACTCGTTGTCCCTACCATGTTTAATGAAAGAGACGTGATCTAAATTATAACTATATAAAATAAAACTAATTTTACGGATTTTATCGCGTAATGCTTATATCAATGGGAATGCCATGCCCATTGATATAAGCAAAGCACCGAATAAGCATATGTTTAAAAGACTGGTCCGACAACATTATCTTAAGGAAAAGTCCATTTGACCTTCGATTTCTATTCTTATTTATTTTATATATTATATATGCAATATTTATGTATATATATTCAATTTTTTTTATTTATATTATTTTTCTATATGTATATTAGTACGTTTGCGAATATATTTTTTAACTTTTACTTGTCTAATTTTACCCGGGGTGACTGTAAGAGAATGCTATAAGGCATTAAGTCTGGCCATTGCAACCCTTAGATTAAGGTGTAGCACAATAAAAATTTAATAAATAAATAAATAATTTTTTGGGCAAATTGAGAAGCTGGAATAAATTATTAAAATCTTTTCTTGTGATTAAAAATGGACATTTAACTTACATCGAATGGGAATAACAAAACAACATCAAAATAAGTTGTTTTCTATTTCTAATATATATAAACAACCTCCCACAACAATTACAAGAAGAAAGTATTATCTTTGATGACGATGTATCTATCTTGCTGTCATCTACAGACAATTGTGAATTAAACGAAAAATTAAATACATCACTCACTAAAATACACGACTGGTTAGAATTACATAATTTAGATCTGAACTTTAACAAAACTAAATTAATTCTGTTTACGCGATAAAATTAGTTTTATTTAAATATATAAAATAGTTTTAAACCGATCGATCAAAAATTGCGGTCGTAGTTGACTATGTTCTAGTATGCAGGCAATCGACGCACACTACGATAGCAATCGACGCACACTACGGTAGTATCGAAACCATGCAGCGCCCGAAATAAACTGACGCAGGTCCACCCTCGGCAAGCGCTTGCGCGTTAATGATCTCAGATGGCCGGCGCAGTTAAATATATAGTACTTTTATTTAATTAATTATAATATAATAGTAACGATTTTAAAAGTAAAAATAATAGCATCGTTTAAGCAAATGTTGATGATTATTTTGGTATAAATTTTACGTCTAAGTGATGTAGAACTTCGGAAATATAGAGGCTTGCATCGAAGCTTTTTTGGTCGTTTTTTGAATTATGTCGAATTTTTTTTCCTAGTGTGAAAAGCATATAACGAAAATGTATTCCATTATTATTAAAGTGTAGGATATTTGGGAGATAAAAATATTTTTTTTGATGGTCGATTTTCAATAGAATCTACAAATTAGAGCTCCCAAATCATGTCTTCGAGAGTTTTTGCCTAAACATGCATCGGGAGAATGATTATTACTGATTAAATAAATAAGTTATCTAAAATCCATTCCGAGCTTATTTGAGGAGAGAAAACGAACTATTTTTACCAAGTAATTGTTATTTCAAGAAATGAACGATAAACATAAAATTTCAACGAGGAAACCTTGTAATTTCGCGTTTTTTTGTAATACGCCTCTTAAAAAAAATAAAAAAAAAACATCGCCCTAAAATCTTTTTACGTTTATTTCATTTTTGATACAGATGAGAAACTTCAGCCTGTAATAAAAAACAATTGACACAAGACTTCTGAAAGATTCGAAATTTAAACGTCTATGGGCATCCAGGTGCGCAAAATTTTCAGCATATGACAGAAATCATCAAAAATTATAGGAAGCATTTTTCTAACATTAAATATGTGGGCATAGTTAATATACACAAGTGGTTAATTTATTTTACATTATAATATTTGGATTTTTTAGTTTGTATATGTGTTCTGATGATACCATATTTTATGCAAATTTTTAAATTAGTAATTAATACTATAAAAAAATTTATGTGATATACTGTCTTCAGCGGCGATGCGCTCTATTCGTAACGATCGCGCGGAGTCCTATTTTCAGCGTTAAATAAAAAGTATAAATAACGGAGATAGAATTCCGGAGTTGAGACTTTTTTATTGGAAATTTTCTCCCCTTTAAGGGTCTTTTTTTTTTCAAAAGTTTCAAATATGAACAGTTTTTGAGTTATTAAAGAAAATAATAACAATTGCAATTTTTTATGTGGTGGTTTTTTGGTGTGGCTTATCAATGAGTTGTTGCACTGGGGGGCGCGGGTTCGAAGTATTTGTATGGTCTACAAATAATTGTTCCGGGTCTGGATATTTGTCCTCGTGCAATCTATGTTTGTAAACTGCCTCCACGATAGAGGAGAAAATCCTAGTGTGGGGATAACGTTTTTTTTTTTAAAACAATCCTCGTACATATCTATCACACATATTTTTAAGAGCGGCAACAAGAATTAACATCTTTTTAAACTTGTTGACTAGGCTTAGTGTCGTAAGAGGCAAAAGAAAGAAACAAACCGGGAGATATAAAAAACAAGTTTATATAATTAATATTAATTAGAAATACGACAAGAGATATTCATGATATAACCGTACGCTTTGTAATAATGTTATTATAAAATTATCACGTATCAGTATCAGTATCAATAGGACGTTGACTGACTATCATAATTTTGATTTATATATAAAAAAACAAAAGTTCATAAAGTTTCAGCCTTAAGAAATTGATTTTATTATGTCGGTGGTCACGACATGTTTGACCGCGCACCTGAGATACCTGTTCTATTATCCGCGTGACTGACCGTAGCATTTTATTGTAAACTATGATTATATCACCTGAGAAAAAAACCAGGCTTAATAAATTCAGAGACTTTTTTTAGCTCTGCCTCTCCGTCTATAAGAGACAAAAGAAAGAAATTAACCAGGAGATATAAAAACATAAGTGAATATAATTAATATTAATTAGAAATAAGATTAAGATATTCATGGCATAACCGTACGCTTTGTGATAATGTTAATAAAGTAAAAGTCATTAATCAGTATAAAAGTCTTAAGTAATGCTTCATTTATTCATTCTATTTATGCTTCATTTATGAGTTTGATGGTGCATTTAGGTAACCGGTATTTGTTCTCGCATTTTTTTAAATTATCATAGTATTAAAAGTACAAAACAATATATTATTTTCTTTATTTCAGACATCAAGGACTAAAAATTAAAACATTGGCTCAAATCAATACTGGGTGATTTTCTTACCGTCTCGAAAATTATATGGTGTATTATATAAGTGGAATAGAAGCTATCCTCGAAAATATTTGTAAAATATAACTGATAAGCAAAATTATCGGATATCCAAACATATCAATAAATACGGCATCCTACGGCATTTGCGTAAAACTAAAAATAGGTCATATCAAACGGTGTAGGCTGCGATCGCTTGTGAATGAAAGTTGTAAGAGCGCTATAATGAACTTATCATCCTACGGCATTTGCGTCAAACTAAAAATAGGTCATATTAAACGGCGTAGACTACGATCGCTTGACTTATCACGCATTCGAATCAAATGGTTTGCTTCATGGTTCGTCATGCGTACAGTAAAAGAGTGGAGTAATTTGCCAGCACCATCTTTCTATCCGATTACAATGTGAGTGTCTTCAAGGCAAGAGTGAATAGGCTTTTGCTTAGATAGTGTGCTGTACCATCATCGGCTGCATCACCACTAACCGTCAGGTGGAATAATATTTAAGCACTGAATTAGAATAGTAAAAACAACATATAAAGAAGAATATAATTGTAAATAATTACATACATATAATCACGCCTCTTTCCCGTAGGGGTAGGCAGAGACCACTTCTTTCCACTTGCTACGATCCTTACATACTTGTTTCGCTTCGTCCACTTTCATTATTCCCCTCATACATGCTCTACGGTTTAGGGT
The DNA here is from genome assembly GCA_033319125.1 of Parnassius glacialis. Classification (NCBI taxonomy): domain Eukaryota; kingdom Metazoa; phylum Arthropoda; class Insecta; order Lepidoptera; family Papilionidae; genus Parnassius; species Parnassius glacialis. The sequence continues at coordinate 8,035,845 of JAVANC010000028.1, read as the reverse complement.
ACTCTTGACCTGGCTTTAAATAATTTAACATCAAAAATTTTGTACGAGTACAACCGACTTCAATATAGATTATTAGGAACAACTCGAAAACTATTAGTGAGACCTTAATCAAATTTATATTAAACCACATGAGAAGTACTGGCTTTCAATTAAAAAAAGAATAATCAAAATCGGTTCACTCAGAAAAAAATTATGAGGTAAAACACATAAAAGAAAGAAAAACAGTCGAATTGAGTAGTCTCCTCTTTGAAGGCGATAGAAAAAGTAAAACGGACTCTATGCATCTCAAATCAGGAACATCGGGTATCGTGTATTAAGTAAATAAAAATACGGTTGTTTCGATTTTGTTAGTGTGATGATAATAATTATTAATTTATTTGCAAGAATTATGATGGTTAAGGACATTATGATATGGAATAGTACAAACTTATTTTGCCAATCTAAATCTCTCCGGCCTGTGTTTTACCAACAACCTTAATTGAACAATGGATGTACATATCATAACAAGGCTGTTAAGTGCACTCAATAGTTGTTAACTTGGTCCTCAACTCACGGAGTAATGTCAATTACGTTATCTCCTCGATAGTGTAGCAATTTTATGTTGTGAGTGCTACGGGCCGCGGGAATGATTCCTGTACGAAACAATTACTTAAAATAAAAAAAAGTTACATTTTTCTTAGTCTAGCTGTTTGTCAATCGAAATTTTTAAATGTAAATCGGAGATAACAAGGCTAATGAATTTTTAAAAAGGAAACGACGGGTTGCACTACGGGAGTGCCGGCAGAAGTGAAAACTTGAATATTAACGTTGTGCATTTTTTATATTTTGGAATGGCGGAGATTATTTATAATTATCTTATTTGATTTATTTTCATTCGAAATTATTTGTTTGGTAAACCTACACCGCACATGTGCTTATTGTGATGTTATGAAAATATAGGTTAATGCTATAAAGTATAAACATATTACAAATATTACATCTATAATGTGTAAGTATATATGTATCTATATTAATAATTTCGTCAAGCAGTACAGTAGACTCGATCGAAACCTAATCTTAATAATAAAATTATATTAATTAATAAATGAAAAATAATTAAACCTAACTTACTTCTCTCCTACGCCGCGCCGGCTGTCTACTCTCCGTCCGTCTTATGAATTTTCGATCAGGACACGTGACCTGACGTGAGTTTAACATTTTTTACCCTTTAAAAAAAAGTGTACAACGCCGCTAAAGAAGTTTTCACTTCAAAAATTATCTATTATTCTACTCGAAAGAGGTTTTTTAATGTGATTTTTTTTAAATTATACAATATTTATTACCATAATAAAAAAACTAAAACTAAAACCTTAAATGATCATATAGCTCTACTTCCCGCAATATAGTGTCAAGAACGCTGGCTGCGATTCCTCGCTGAATATTTCTCCAATATAATCCAATATAAAATAATTCTCCTTGAATTATTTTATATTGGATTAATAACTAATATTCAATTCAAGTCGATCAATTTATTTCTCTCTTCGCAACATACTTGCTAATTTAAAGTAACAATGCAGTTAAGACCTAACGTTGTGAGACACTGGAGCTTGTTATTTATGTTATAAAAACCTGATCACAAACCCTACAGGTCCCATATTTAGGCACTTGTTTTATTATTCCAGCACTTTAGAGATTATGAGTCAATTCAGTAGTTATAAGTGAGTGAAATCGTGTCTGTGTAGGTTTACGTGTGTGTTAGTGAGTGTGTACGTGTTTTTAATGTTCGACGATTACTTTGCATTTATATTTATTTACCAAATTGTAAGTTGACGGCTCCGTGGCTTAGCAATGAGTAACGGCGTTGAGATCCGCGGATTTGAATCATGCACAAGTTTTATCCGGAACAAGTATTTATATGGCCTATAAATAATTGTTCCGGGTCTCAATGTTTAACCTTGTGTAATTTATGTTTGTAAACTGCCTCCACAATACAGGAGAAAATCCTAGTGTGAGGATAACATTTTTTGAAGAATAGAAATATTAGAAGTTGCCACAGTCGAAGTGAACCGGCATCGGCGCAAGTACAGGCAAGTAGAGGCGTACTATAAATTATTCATTTTACGTATTCGGCGATCTGTCGCCTGTTTAGTATGAGATTGTTTTTGTAGTGTGGTGGTAGAAGTATTGTCTTCTATTTTTTTAAATAAAAAATAACCATATTACTTTAAAAATACCATCATAATGGGGTTTTATAAATGAATTTGTCTAATTTGTGTTTGTTGAATTAAGCAAATTCATTTATAGCAACCCCATTATAATTGATTTCCGCAAAGTAACGCCTGATTCTATTAATTAAAATACCATCATAATTATTATCATTAATATTGGACCCCTTCATAAGTCTACTGTTAAAAATTGGCCTCTTCAATGAAGGGCACAGAACACAGTCTAGAGCCACATGCATCAATCGACTTACTGCACGTAGGTCATCACTCCATCTCGTGAGGGGCCACTCTTGCCGATACGAAGCTGCCACTCAAGAACCTTTCTTCCTTATTGTTTCACAATCTACGAGCTATGCGGTCGGCTCATTGCCACTTCAGTTCTTTTACTACATATAGACGTCCACTCTTGAACATAATATGTTTCTCCCCTTTTTTATTTTGCCCGGTTTCCTGCAGATCCAGATCGGGCTTACGATAACACTATCATTCAACCACCTTTGGTCTGACAATGTTCCTAGATATCAACCGGGGCTTCCAATTCAGAATGTACTTGCTCCATTTCCATCCTCTCTGCAGCAAAGGTATGTAGTCCATGCATATTTGAGCCTTTCTTCTGGACATTTTGCACTTAGGACTCACTGCGACTAACCTAACCCAAGTGCCTACCCACTAAACACTACCTGTGAGACTGGCATTTGCTTTTGTAGCCTTTCTGCCGAATCACAAGCGACCTTCTTTAGGGAAAAGCGGGCGCAAGCGGCTAGGAGCCGCTGAGGGGGAACCTGATTAAGACAAATTAAGGGCGGAGGGAGATTTGGCCCGAGGCGCCAGGACGCGGTTTAGATTGGCCTATAGTTGGTTTGGGAGGTCCGGGAGAGAGTTCCTCGGTCTTGGGACTCGATAGCGAGAGGGGAATAGGGCTGTATAGGAAGCTACCTCACGAATGAAATGATTAAAGTGAGACTCTGAGGCTTTGAAGAAGTTCTCAGAGAGTGTTTTTAGAATTTGTTGGACTGTGGGGAGCTCCAAGTCTCGATGGAGGTCGGCGTTACGGACGTACCAGGGTGCGTTTATAACCCCACGACAGAAGTGGTTTTGAACTATTAAGAGTTCGTTAATGATTTTGGAATTAGCGTGAGCAAAGATGGGGCCCGCGTAAGTCATAACTGGTCGTATATAGACCTTATAAAGGGTTCGTTTGTTGCGGAGGGACATTTTACTGTGTCGGCCCAGCATACTGTTGAGCCTACTCAGATAGAAACATGCGTTGTGAGTTACTCTTTTGACATGGGGCCCGAAGGTGAGCCTCGTGTCAAGGATGACACCTAAATATTTGGCGGTCGTGTGCCAGGGGACAGAGGACAGAGTATGCTAGATACGGATTGGCGGAATATTAGTGAAGCGGCGTCGTTTATGATCGAAGTGAACGGAGGAGCTCTTTTCCGGGTTCACAATGATACACCATGTTTGGAACCAAACTCCTAAGTCATTAACTGACTTTTGGATCTTCTTCCGTATGAAAGGTAGTGAGATACCTTTACAAAAGAGAACAGTGTCATCTGCGAAGAGGGAGAGCTGAACACCTTTCGACGGCATGGGAGTGTCGTTGGTGAACAGAATATATAGGAGAGGGGCAAGCACCGAGTCCTGAGGGACACCGGGTCTTATGGGCTTGCCTTCGTGTCTAAAACGAAAGGTACGATCCTTCAAGTAGATCCTTCACAGTACGCTATCCCCGTGTCGTCAGAATCCAAAGATTTCTCACAGGTCAAGCCGACGGCACAGACCATGAAATAGCAAACGTTTTTCTCCCGAGGGTATAAAAACGATATATTTCATGTCTTGTCTAGGCTTGACCAGGTAAGCGCTTGACGACTCTAATATCAAGGTACTGACGAACATCGCGCTCTCACCGCCCGCGCACCCCTGGATGAAGGGTACAGGGAGCGAGAATAGAACACGGCAAGATGGCACGGGGAGCTATGACACGTATGTAACCTGAGATAAATTGAACGATGTAATCTCACAGGTCATGCCTAGGCAAGACATGAAATATATCGTTTTTATCAATTCGGGGGGAAAACGTTTGCTATTTTCTTCATTCACCCAATTTTCTTCATTCATTATTCAACAATTAGGATAGTCTGTAGTGTGGTATAGCCCCCACGACTATGTATATATTAGAGTTAAGTTAAGCATAGGACAGTATAATTAAAGAATTAGTCTCAGCAACACGTCTTCTCTTTCATTAACACCTGCCGACATCACATGGCGACCCTGCCAGGCGGTGCGCTGCTACATTGCACGCGCACCGCCGGGCCTACATAAAGAGAAAAAAAAATTACAAAAAAAATGGAAATAATCATGGATTGACCATTTAAAAAGTAAATTATATTATAACAGAATGGACGTAATACCGGATGTGACGAAAAATAAATGAATACGAATACAAGAAGAGGCCACAACAATAATTTTACAGAAGCTGACTGAAATATAAAAAGTATAATGAACATGAAGTAATATAATTTAAATGTATAATAGTACCTACTATGAAAGCAACTAAGAAATAATGAGGAAAATAAAAAGTGTTTTTTTTTAAAATATAATTATCAAAGAATAAAATTCAAGAAACGGCAGGTTATTTAAAAAGGAAGAAACAGTTATTCTTTTGCGAGCTTCGTCCAGAAGAATGTGAAAATAGAGCCGAAAAGAACAAAGAAGAACTTAAGAGGTAACTTCGCACCTGTGTGATTTTAATTCCATTTAAAGCTTTATTTATCAATTTGAGATTGTTTTTATATTTTTTTGCTATAATATTTGTTGAAGTTAAGTATTAAATATTCTATATTTAATACACGTATGTTTAAATTGAAATTATTTATCAGATAATTCACGATACAATTGATTTTTCAATATTTTATCACTATTTATATATAAAAAAAAATGCAATCATAATACAATATCATAAATTAAGCACATTACATTTTAGGCACTTATGGCATTTGCATTAAGGCACAAGACAATTTATATTAAATTTTATTTAGTTATTGTTTATTCTTTTATATTATTTTTATTACTGTGCAGGACACAATACAAAAACGAATGAAATAATATAGTACATTTTTACGTACTTAAATTTACCATAAATTAATTTTTCGTATAATTAAAATAATACTGATATATTGTTAAATATGATATACTTCGTAGTCTTTTTTCTGTAGTAAATTTTATTTAAAAACAATTCAGTATTGTTAATAAGTATTAGTTTTTTTCTTTTCTTTTATAAAGGCAGTGAACCTTAAAGTTATACTTATACACATAAACCTACTTAAAAATTAAAATTGGTCTTTTGAATGCTTAAATAAATTAATGTTTTGTTGTGTAAAGTTGATATGTGTTACAGTGATTATTAAATTATTTTCTGTAAACGATATAGTAAATACCATACTTCTATAAATCTTTTTCGATCTAAGCAAAAGTAATGTGTCTAAAATTAAAAAAAAATAAAAAAAAATAAAAAAAATAAAAATCTGTGTAAATAAGGAATTCAAAACTATAATTTTACTTGTATCCACATATTATGTATGTAATAATAACATTGTATAAGTTACTTTTAAATTGGGTAGGTAATCATAATACATTGTAACCGAAAACGTTGCCAAATACGTACTTTGTTAATTAAAACAAAAGTGTCTCAAATCGCTTGCACTGCTAAGAGTGGAATTACAATTTGTATTTTGATCTGTCTGTCGTTATGCGATTATGATATTGTTATTGAAAACTATTACGTTGCTTTGCTTCTTTGTTCTGTATCTTAATATGAAATGCAATTATTTATTTTTGATTTAATATTGATTAAACTTTCATATCATAAGGTTTTAACTATTATAATTCATTATTTTTTGGGATAACTGTTGGAATATCTAGCTTATTTGTGTGGATTACGAAAATAATAACTTCGTTTAATTCAATTTTGAAACTCTTTATATTATGTATATAATTAATTAATTTAAATTTTATTGTACCCATATTGTGAGCCTCAATCCCTAACTGACAATGATGTAACTAAATATTATACGAGACTATTTTATGATATAAATTTGTAAAAGATGTGAGTAAATGTTTGGCTAAGTTACGGAATACGTAATAATGAATAAAAAATATTAATAGTGTGTACCTAAGTGAGAGTAAGGTAAAGAAAAATTATCGGAGGTTAGCATATCCACATACAATCAGCTTGATCAGCTGAGAGTTTGGAAAACCTAATAAGCGATTAATTTTTTAGGGGTTCTGACACTATTAAATACGGAATAAGTTTTAATGTATTGTTAATAAGGTAAATGAGAATTTATTTTGAATTTTATAAGAATATTATCCATAATGTTAATCATGTATGTACGCAAGCCGTGTACGTGAAAATTATGGTTCAATTAAAAACTGGTTAATAAATATTATAAATGTAAAGAAATAAATAAAAATAAAACAAAAGTTCACCTTGACAAATAAATAATGGAGAGATACGGGAACGTCCATCACTGGTAAAGCATATAGTCCTCGAACAGGGTATGTTTCCATGATTGGATGATAAAATCGGGAGTAACGGGTACCAGGAAACAATACCTTCAGTACAAGTGAGATGTGAACAAGTTTACTCATATTAGTACTGTTGGGGACCAGAGAAGTCTTAAATTTGTTACCCTTAATAATGGTACATAGAGGTCACATCCTTCATTGGATCATAGTGTGAACTTAGTTTTCCTCCGTGACAATTGTTGGAGTACTTTTAAAATGACTTAAAAGTTGACCTCTAGGTTGTGCGCACAACCCAAGGTACAGTTTACCTTGATATAATATGATAAAAAAAATTATTATGTACCAATAAAATAAAATTAATGTAATGAAAATATATTACCCAAGTAAATGGGGGGCCCATATTTATAAAGTACCCGCGTGATAAATATCACGAAATAAAATATAAACGAAATGAATTAATACTCCGTTAAGTGAATGGAGAGAAATAAAGCTAGCTAAAGATCAAAAATATTAAGAAAAAAAAGTACGTGTACAAGAATTATGAAAAAAAAGATATTAAAAAGGCCTAACTCGAAAATAAGGAAGGAGATGAAAAAGTATAAATAAATAAATAAGACAAGAGTATTTTAAAATATAAATGAATGTACAACTATTCTAGAACTTCGCGAATTACCTAATTATGTCAAATAAGTATGTTGTATGTATGCATGATACATCATACCAATTCTATTGTGACCTTGAAATTACTATGGGGTAGAGGGATGTGGCCACCCGAACTACCCATAGAATATACCTATATTTTGTTTTTGTATATTATATTTAGGTCATTTAATATATAATTACATTGTATTTTTGTAATTTATATTAATAATATTTCATAAGTTAAAAAAAACAAATGTATTCATTTTTTTTATTTTTTTTTGTCGGTGGGAGGTGTAGTGTGGTATAGCCCCCACGACTATATATATATTAGAGTTAAGTTAAGCATAGGACAGTATAATTAAAGAATTAGTCTCAGCAACACGTCTTCTATTTCATTAACACCTGACGACATCAATTCAAATATATAACTTGGATATTATGTTTTATAGTACATTAACTAGTTTCCAAGTTCAAAAACTCACGTCATCATAAAGTCAAGCATTGAGAAGTTCCTTCTAAATACATGATATTAGCCCAGCTCTTAGGCTGAGATCTATAGACCGTATTTTGACTTTGCTCAGACTTTACTTTCGAGATAGGACAAAGTCGGTATTTATAGAGCTAACTCCGAAGTCGTGCTGAATGCGCTCTTAGCAAAACTTAAGTCAACGTAATCGACGATTTACGTAAAACTCAGGATATTATCCGAAACCACCGTATTATTTTAAATTGTTGTTTTTATATCACTCTAATTATTCATAACAATAAATAGGTAGGTTTTGGCCGTCTTCTAGTTTTAAATAACATTAATCCATTTTGTATTTACATAATTTCAATCTTATTACGAATTTCTTAAAACATTAGTTTTCTTTTTTTCTGACTTTGCATTCATCTCATCCGTTCCCGTTCTCATACGACCGTTTTCTACTTATTTATGACATACAATTGGGACTGTTTTCGATTTTAAATATAAATATTTTTTTTAATTTTATACAGTAATTTTCATTTTAAATATACATATTTTTAAATTTTATACAGAAAAGTCAAAAATATAATGTGTTTAATGAAGCATCAATTAATATTTGGACTGTCTGAGCCTTAGCATAAGCTGCGCTTAATCTTAGCCCGATACAACTATAAATTCAGAATCAAAGATTATGCTATGCATATACTCACCCAAGTTTTTCGTAAGCTAAGTCAAAGTACGATCTATAGATCTCAGCCTTAATAAGATTGCTCAGTGCTCATAAATACGGTGAGATGAGTTAATCTAAACTTTTACAAGAAGCATTTCACTTTTTTTATAAAACTGATGGTACCCAGGTGAACTCCTAGGCTGGAAAGTGTCCTAACACCTAGGCTGCTTTAAATATTTTCTTATATATTATGTAAATATTAATTAGAATACATAATATTTTAATTGAATTTTTATTTAAATGTTTTTTCTTTTATTTTAATTTAAATTTTTATTTAACTTCGGTATCAGGGGTTATATGTGCAATTACTATTTTTAAACGTTAAATTAAGTGTATGCATATATCCACAAATGCTTCCATCGCTGTTGAGTATTTCATAACTAAAGCAATTATAAATGTTCAAGTGAGTAAAAGAGTCGGCAACGGAAGACCCAGACCGAAGTTTATTGACCATATTGGCAATATATTAAAGATGGAATATTTTAAAATTACCCTTAACCGGCGAGATGTGCGTAGATTTATCGAAATGAAAGAAGCGAGAAAGATGTGTCAAGATCGTGTCTAATGAAATTCCGTAGTCTCTGGCACCCCTCTGGGTGATAGGCGTGGAAGTTTATGTATTTTTATATGAGATTTAAATATACTATATTTTGTTGATATCATACGTGTAAATTAATGCCAGAAAATGCCCTTAAGTTCTGGTAGTCACTGATAGATTATGAAAACCATAATATTATTGAAGCCCAGCCTAACATATCTGCAAATATCTCTTCAAAGAATTTAGAGTTCTGAACGATGAATATGAGCTAATTGAAAAAAATACGGGTAACAAAGGAGCCGCAGTCTACCTGATCGTAAGTGGATGCTGTGGCTCATAAACATCTACATCAATCTGTGATTAAGAACCAAAATGCAGATGCATTGTCACCTCTGAGGGCTAAGATGGGATGCCTCGTTTCCACTCGTTTCCATTAAAACGTGTCTCTAGTTCTCTACACTCAACCATATGAAACTTATTAGTATTGAACTGCTATTCTAAGCTTGTATTCTGCGAGAGCGTCATTTCTGTTCGGTGCAGCATGGCTTTTTATAAAATAAGGAACAAGCACATATTCCACCTGATAGTAAGAGGATACAGTGGCCCTTAGATATTTACATCTAAGTTTTATTCAAGTATCAGAATCCAGATGCATTATCACTAGTTCAATTTGTCGCGGTGAAAATAAAATTTCCCCAATACTATAAGTGCTAGTCACCACTGGTGGGAGAACCACTAGTCTTGTAGCAGTTGAGTGCACACTATAAGCTAACATGAAACAAGTGGCAAACAGATTAGCTATATCCCTTCCAGAATTAGCCGTCTCGCCATCATAGTGCATTATAGAGGAGAAATTAATACTGTTTCATGAACGACCAGATAAACGGTAATCGCTGAAGGTCATACAGGTTTATGCACCAACCTCAGCACACCCTGATGAGGAGGTGGAGGAAATATATGAGGATATCTCTAGAGCCATGCATTCCTCCGAAACCGCCACTATACAGTGTTAATGGGAGACTTCAACGCAAATCTAGGCACAAGAGAGAACGGTGAGCTGAAAGTAGGGAATTTCGGAATAGGGCAACAGAACCCAAGGGGCCAGCAGCTTGCCGACTTCATGGAGAAAGAGGGACTCTTTATGATGAACTCCTTCTTCCAGAAGCGGCCCCACAGGAAGTGGACCTGGTCGAGCCCCGACGGTTCGACAAAAAATGAGATAAATATGACTGAATCATAAACCTTATTTTTTTTCCAAACTAAGGTTCTTGATTGTTTGATATTAACAAATGTTATTATTATTTTATGCGGAACCAGGTATCCAAAGTCTTTGCTAGAGATCTGTCTGCCAGAAAGAGCCAACTGTCGAAGATAAAGACGGAGTGTGGCAGCGTCGTTTCCGGGCCACCTGAGATTTTGAGTAAGATTGAGAGGTTCTATGGGCAGCTGTACACATCATAGTTGGAGCCACATGGAAGTGTGAGTAACGATCCAAGAGCAAGTCTTATCCGACACTATTTCGATGATATCTCTGGCGTCAATCTGAGCGAGATTAGAATGGCTATCCAGCACCTTAAAAATGGCCCCAGGCGAGAATGGAATTACAGCGAAGCTTCTGAAAGCGGGTGGAAAAGCGGTACTTGAAGTCCTTTAGAAGCTCTTTAATTCCATCCTCCATGGTGGCACTAAGCCGAAGGCGCGGAGTAGAAGTTCGGTGGTCTTATTCTTCAAGAAAGGTGACAACGCTCTCTTGAAGAACTACAGACCGATTTTCATTCTGAGCCGCGTCTACGTGCTGTTTTCGAGAGTCATTACGAATCGCCTCGCACGCAGACTTGACGACTTCCAGCCTCCCGAACATGCCGGTTTCCGGAAAGGCTTTAGCACCATAGACCACATACATACCCTTCGGCAAATTGTACAGAAGTCCGAAGAGTACAATTTGCCACTTTGTCTGGCGTATGTGAACTATGAGAAAACCTTTGATTCCGTCGAAATTTGGGCGGTGCTGCAGTCCCTTCAGCGATGCCAAGTTGACTGTCGGTGTATGGAAGTGCTGAAGTGCTTGTACAGTAGAGCTACGATGGCTATCCGAGTACAGAACCAGAGTACGAAACCTATCCAATTGCAGAGAGGTGTAAGACAGGGTGACGTGATATCCCCGAAACTCTTCACCGCTGAATTGGAAGACGTTTTTAAGCTTCTAGACTGGATAGGATACGATATTAACATCAATGGCGAGTACATCACTCACCTTCGATTTGCTGACGATATATTTCTTATGGCAAAATCGCTGGAGGACCTAATCACTATGCTCAATGACCTCAATAGTGTTTTCCAACGGATAGGTCTTAAGATGAACATGGACAATGTAGTGTTATGCTACTTACATATCATTTTATACTATTTTTCCATTCTGTTTTTGATTTTCTGCATTCATATTTTGCATCACTTTTCACGCTATCAGTTATGCTACTTACATATCATTTTACACTATTTTTCCATTCTGTTTTTGATTTTCTGCATTTATATTTTGCATCACCTTTATTTCCATAGGATCCTGTAACGTTTTTACACAATAACAAATCATTTTCACATCGTATTTTCACGCTATCAGCACCGTTTAAATCGCTGTCAATGGAGTCTTACCTTTTTCTATCTTTTATTGAGTTCTCCGTAACTCTGCAATTTCAGGTTTCGTGCGCGCTGCCGCGCTATAGTTTTTTCTATATGAATAATATCTCATTTCTTACTTAAATGTAACTGTTTTTCAATTATATACCTAAAACCAAAAATTTATATTATTGACAACCATTATTTATATGGTTGTTATGGTAACTTTTATTCAAATTCGTCACTGGTCTGATGTTCTTATTTCGATATTTCCACATAAATATTCTTTTGCTCTAGGTCATTTACAATAAATTTTCTTTTAATTTAAATAATTTCTCGTTCTCTCTAAAAAGGTATAAAAGCCGAACAATCGAAGAATACAGGGAGTCTCGCTTCTGCTTCCAAATGGGAAACATCCAATAAAGGCCTTATCCCGGTGCCGCATTGCCCCGGGATTCTGCAAGCATCCAACTACATTTGAAGTCGTCGGCGCATCCTGCAGGCCAGGCGCTGCTGACGTTGAGAAGATCCTCAGCTCTGTGGGTATTGAGGCACTGAATCCGAGATACTGAAGAAGGTCATCTCGGAACTCAATGGCAAGAGTGAAGAACTGATCGCGCAGGGTCGTGAGAAGTTGTCGACCATGCCTGTTGGTGGAGCAGCGTCCGTGGCCGCGGTCGCCACTGCTGCAGCGCCGGCAGCTGAGAAGAAGAAGGAAGAGAGAGTCCAAGAAGGAAGAATCTAGTCTGACGATGAAGATATGGGCTTCGGTCTCTTCGACTAAAGCTTGCTTAAATTATTATTTTTTTCTTTTTTCTTCACCTTTACTGCGCCTTGTCCATTCCCTTTTGAATTAATTGCTTTCTCTTTCGTTCTTAACTCATTTTTCATCATTTATTTTTTTCATATAAAATTGTCTTTGTAAGCTGAAACGAGACGAATCATAACTTTTCTAAACATTTATTAACTGTTAATTTGTATATATGTATAAATATCACCATCATTTTCACCTTATTATTTTTTTTTCTTTTAATTTGTTTGTTTGTTTGGTGTTCCAGTGTTCTTCAACGTCATAGCGACTAATGCTTGCTTAAGATTAAGTTCTTTATCTTTACCTTCACTTGGGAGCAGCTGACTACTCCCTTAATTTTCTTTATCTTTATCTTCACTTAGGAGCGGCTGACTACTCCCTTAATTTCTTTACCTTTATCTTCACTTGAGAGCAGCTGACTACTCCCTTAATTTTTTTATCTCCACGCAGGAGCGGATGACAACTCACTCCTTAAAAAAACCTGAATGTCCTTTCGAAAACACACTTTTAGAGTGGTGTCTCTTCGACTAATTGATTTTTTTTTCCACACAGGAGCGGTTGACTACTCCTTAAATAAGCCTGAATGTCCTTTCGAAAACACACTTTTAGAGTGGTGTCTCTTCGACTAATTTTTTTTTCCACGCAGGAGCGGATGACTACTCCTTAAATAAGCCTGAATGTCTTTTCGAAAACACATTTTTAGAGTGGTAGTCATTGAATGTGAACTCCACCCTTACCTGAATGCAGATGATGAATGTAAGAGATAGTATATCTGATTTTGCCTGTTGATGTCTGTTTCTGCAAAGCTGTGTTTTTATGGTTTATTTTAAAATGTACATGTCAAAATTTTTGCTGAGTCAAAAATTTTCCAGGTTCGGGGGGAAAATGTAGTGTTATGCTAATTACATATCATTTTATACTATTTTTCCATTCTGTTTTTGATTTTCTGCATTCATATTTTGCATCACTTTTCACGCTATCAGTTATGCTACTTACATATCATTTTACACTATTTTTCCATTCTGTTTTTGATTTTCTGCATTTATATTTTGCGTCACCTTTATTTCCATAGGATCCTGTAACGTTTTTACACAATAAGAAATCATTTTCACTTCGTATTTTCACGCTATCAGCACCGTTTAAATCGCTGTCAATGGAGTCTTACCTTTTTCTATCTTTTATTGAGTTCTCCGTAACTCTGCAATTTCAAGTTTCGTGCGCGCTGCCGCGCTATAGTTTTTCCTATATAAATAATATCTCATTTCTTACTTAAATGTAACTGTTTTTACCTAAAACCAAAAATTTATATTTTTGACAACCATTATTTATATGGTTGTTATGGTAACTTTTATTCAAATTCGTCACTGGTCTGATGTTCTTATTTCGATATTTCCACATAAATACTCTTTTGCTCTAGGTCATTTACAATAAATTTCCTTTTAATTTAAATAATTTCTCGTTCTCTCTAAAAAGGTATAAAAGCCGAACAATCGGAGAATACAGGGAGTCTCGCTTCAGTTTTCAAACGTGAAGCATCTACTAAAGGCCTTATCCCGGGGCCGAATTGCCCCGGGATCCTGCAAGCCTCCATCTACATTTGAAGTCGTCGGCGTAGTCTACTTCAAGCGCGGGGGCCACACTACTCCGGGCGCTACGACTGCTTGCTCCAGGCGCTGAGTGCACCTACTGCCCGCGCTACCTTTGGGCGCTACGACTGCTTGCTCCAGGCGCTGAGTGCACCTACTGCCCGCGCTATCTTTGGGCGCTGCGACTGCTTGCTCCAAGCGCTGAGCGCACCTACTCCAGGCGCTACGTGCGCTGGCTCCGGATGCTGCGTGTGCCCAGACCAGGCGCTGCGTGCCATCACCGCCAAAAAACTACAAGCGCAGCGTGTGCCTACTTCTACTCCAAGCGCAGCGTAAGTCACTTCGATCTTTAGGCTCTACTACAATACAATATTCTCCTATCTTTACTTTTTTTTATCTAATTGTAATTACACGTCATCCATCATCATCATCATATTTAACTTTTTTTATAAAATTGTAAATACCTTTTTAAAAATTTAAATATATTATTTTCTTGTTCTACTTTTGTTGTTTTGTTATTCTTAGGTTAGGTTCTATATTTTTTTTAATTGTCGCTTCACGACAACAAAACAAAGATCATGTTTAATGTCCATGTTACACCTATGCCGGTAGATGTTGGGGACACTAAGCTCGAAGTTGTTGACGAGTATGTTTAACTGGGACAAATAGTCTGACTAGGTAAATCCAACTTCAACCGAGAGGTCGGCAGATTCAACTCGGTTGGGCAGCGTTCGAGAATTTACGGTACATCTTCTCGTCATGTATACCTCAAAACTTGAAAACAAGACTGTACAACCAGTGCGTGTTGCCAGTGATGACCTATGGTACTGAGACGTGGTCCTTCACTGCTGGCCAGATGAGGAAGCTCAAGGTCGCTCAGCGAGCTATGGAGAGGGCTATGCTCTGAGTTTCTCTGCGTGATAAACTTAGAAATGAGGATATCCGCAGTAGAACCAGAGTGACCGACATAGCCCAACGGATTAGTAAGCTGAAGTGGCAATGGGCCGGCCACATAGCTCGAAGAACCGACAACCGTTGGGGAAAAAAGGTTCTCGAGTGGCAGCCACGTACCGGCAGGCGAAGTGTTGGGCGTATCCCCACTAGATGGAGTGACGACCTGGTAAGATATGCAGGAAGTCGATGGATGCGGGTGGCTCAGGACCGTGCTTTGTGGCATTCTTTGGGGGACGCCTATGTTCAGCAGTGGACTTGTGAAGGGCTGTAATGACGAAATGATTATTAGGTAAAAATTTAATTTTAAATAATTTAAAATTAAAAATTATGTACAGCCGACTTCAATATGAGTTATTAAGAATAACTTAAGAAGCTATTGGTCTGACCTTGATCAAATTTATATGTGACCACACGAGAAGTTCCAGCTTTCAAATAAAAAAAGAATCATCCAAATCGGTTTACCCAGTAAAAAGTTATGAGGTAACACACATAAAAAAAAACATACAGTTGAATTGAGTACCGTCTCCTTTTTGGAAGTCGGCAGAAAAATCTAGGTTTTCCAGGGTGATTTAGCTGTACCTAGTTATATAAATGATTTATTATACTCGTATAAAACTAAAATATTGTACAAAAGGTTTGTAATCTCTGCATAAAAAAATCACTCTCAATTTTAAAGAAAACACGTAGAAAAACACGTAGTTACCCACTAAAAACAAGTATCCTTCCGTTTGTAACTGATTTTT